>CM042047.1:52080000-52457500 GCA_023525745.1 Arctium lappa
CACAACAAATCTGTAATTCTTTGTTTTCAAAAAACATAAAGAATTAAAAGTGAAAATCTGTTGTATTTCTATTCAACCTATCTTCTACAAACACTCTTTGTGATAAGTCATTACATTTCAGGACCAATAATATGCAACATTATAAAAAAGTAATTTTTTAACAATAACTTCCAAATACACATCTATCACACCATTAAAAAATACCTAAAAATTTGCACGACACATCCATAAATAACCTCCATTATCCAATTAACTTAATAATACCCTTTCTAATTATTAATCTGAAAAAAAACATAAATGATGATTTGGTTGGAATTAGTTTGTAGTAATAAGGTGGTTTGTAAAAGGTCTCTCCTCTCCCTCTCTGGACCGAACAAGAAGACGGCCAACTTACAAGAAAGACATGAATGACCAAATCACATATGCATGTATGGTAAATCACAAGTGGTTTATAACCCGTCCAGAAGGATGGGCGATTGGTCAATGCGACCAAGGTCATGGTCATGGTGAACTCGCATGTGCAATAGCCGGTCAAAGCAACCCTTCCAGACGTGTTGTATATCACATGTGATTTATTATAGAATCACATGTGATTTGGTAAAAAGACCAAAATCCCTCAGAGTTAACTGGGCTAACAGATTTCGTGAGGACGAAGGACCAAAATCAAGCAAGATCAGATTCTGCTTGTTTCTCGAGGTTAGGAAGTTTAGCTGAGACACTTTTGGAGACAGATGTTGAGCCATCAGTGGCTCTTTTATCTGAAGCACTTAGTTTAGTGAGATAAGCCACAAAGCACACGTTTGATCTTTCTTCTGACTTATTTTCTGACAAGTTAGTATATTCATTCCAATCTTGTCCTTCAGACATAATTCCTTTTTCTTTTCTCTAAAAATTTCTTGATCTCTCACAGTTGAGCTTATCTATTATCCTTTTATCGACAAGATGATAGGTAAGAGAAGCTTCTGTAGAAAAGAAGTTATTTGATTTTCTGAATTTACAATTTGTTGAAAAATGACCTTTCTTTTCATAGTTGTAACAGTCATCCTTAAATTCATTTTTGGGAAAACATCTTTCAACTTATGAAGGATGATCCTTTTGGGAATCTTTCTTTGGATCTTTTTTGAATCTCATCTTTTTCTGACTACTGTGTTGAAGTTTGAGGCTACCTCTAAAAGAGAATCACTAACGTCATGTAAGGATATTTCGTTTGTCCCAGTATTGTATTTATTGAACTCCGAAGTGATTCCTCTGTCGTATTCTTGTGAAATTGTGTCATGTATTGGAAGTGACACAAATTCTGACCTTTTGAAATCGGAGTATACAAAGTTAAGGTTTGTACTTCTAACCTCATAAAAAAAATTCCTAAGAACCTTTGTTTTCTCATGGTTGAATAAAGTTATATATAATGTAGTAAAAGGTATATGATACGTATCTTTAAAAGTTCTTAAACACAGTTATATTTTCCCATGCATCTGATAAGCAATCCATGAATCTGCAAAGTACCTCAGTATTATCAAAATCTTATCATGTACTTTAAGATAATTTAGAAGAGAGTTGAACCTGTTGTATACGTCTGTAAGAGATTCATCTTTGTTGCACACAAATAGTTCGTACTTTCTGATCAGATTGATTCGTTTGCCCTGCTTAACTTCAGATATCTTTTCACACAGAACAATGAGGGTGTTCCGCATATCTCTTACAGTGGTAAGATTCATGATAGAGTGAGAGACATCATCAGGAAGTGACATATCAATGATAGTTCTGGCTTTGGTATCAACTACAACTTGTCTTGTCATCTTTAGTCCATAGATCTAGAGATTTGGTGATTTATCTTCTTGGCTCGGTAAATTTGCATTTTCATCTCTTTCACCAGTCAAAAAGGTGGTAGGGAAAAATGGACCATTTTTTTTGGAACATTTAGGATTTGGTTGTCAACTCTTTCAAGAAAGAGTGTCATAAGATTTTTTCAAAGAGAGAAATTGTCTTTTTGAAAACAAGGTGGTTTGGATAGGGAACAATTGTCATTGGTTGTGGAAGTCATTATGGATTTTGTTTATAGTCTTAAACATACTGCTCTGATACCACTTGTTGGTCCTGAAATGTAATGGCAATGTAATGACTTATCACAAATAATGTTTGTAGACGGGGGGTTGAAGACAAACACATCAGATTTTCACTTTTAATTTTGTATGTTTATTGAAAACAAAGAATTACATATTTGTTGCGAAACTAGGAAGGTAAGACCTAATCTTAAACAATCTGACTGGTGACAAATTTGCTAACAACTGAAAGAGTGAAAGAAGAAGACTCTTTCAGATATGAAGTACTGAAATAGTCCTTCAAATGGTTGATGCCGATTTTGCCTAAGAAATTATCACTCAAAGTTCTTATCAAAACGGGTAAGTTGCAATAATTGACAAGGATGACCTTTTATACCATTAATGCATTAAATGTTGTTGTCCAACTTTAACACGTGTCTTTATTTGATTTGTTGATACATGCATGATTATACTCTTCATTGCAGCCTTTGATGGTAATGTAGACAGGGGCGGAAGTAGTGGGGGGGGGCCCATTAAATGGGAAAAAATGAGAAATTTCTTAGGTAAAAATATGTTTTTTTTTAACTTTATATCTTCAGTCCCCCAGTAATTTTTTACCTGGGACCCATCAACAAAAAAAATTGCATCAAAACCAACCGAAAAAACACTCTTAAAATCAACTAAAAAAACCGAAAAAGTCCCTCAAAATCGACAAAAAAAACTTAAAAATCTCTTGAAATCAACCAAAAAAAACTTTAAAAATCTATCGAAACGGTGGACTTAGGCTAAAAATACACCGGACAACCTTACGGGGACTTAATCTACCTTCAAAGGTGCCCCCACCAAGAAAAAATCCTGGATCCGCCACTGGATGTAGACATTTATTAACCGAACCTCACCCTTTTGTATGCATAGAGAACAGTAAAGGTAGTATGACATGAATAAAATAGTGCTTTAGAACATACTTTATCTGACATGCCAAACATGTTCCCATACCAGGACAAGAGTTGATAGAGTTGGTGAGCCAAATTTGCTAAAAAAGTTTGCACTCTAAAATCGGCTTGTCAGGAGTAGTGTTTGTCAGACGACTATAGTGAAGAATTCTTGTCGAAATGAAAGTTTTAAAATTTCATTGCATGATCCATGTTTCATCTAAGGAGGTTTCATAAATTCATTTATGAAACTAATGGATGAAACCACATGCACAAAATCCAATTTCACTCATGAAACCATAACAAAATCCAATTTTATTCATGAAACTCAATTTCATTAATTAACTTGGTTCATTCCATTTTTTTGTAATAGGTCTCTTATATCAAAAAGATTTCATATAGAAAGCGTGTTTACTGAAATAATGTTAACCTAATTTTAGGGAATGGATAATTTGATAATGGGGAGTTCTTTTAGGAGTTTTTTTTTGAGATGATTTAATAGGGCCGATTTTATTTTTTGTTTTTTTACTATTCTACCCTCTAAAGTGTTTTTATAATAAATACGGGTGAATTTATATTTTTTATTCACATACATAGACCTCAATATGATAAGTTTGTATAGTTTGTAGGAATGATTTGTAAATGAAACTATTTCTATATATATATATATATATATATGTCGATAATCAAATGAGAACAACAAGTATGTTACAAACTTGTGAGAACTAATATAAAAATATTTTTTTATTTGACTTTTTTTTTCTTCATGAAAACCTATGATTTAAGATATTGTTTCATGTATGTTTTTGTTCACCTTGTGAAAAGATTACACGTGAAAATTAAATTTTGATTCACCTAGTGAAATGAAAAATACACGTAAAAAATATTCATGTGGTGAAACAAATACATGTGAAACAAATATAAGTGAAGCAATATTTTAAATCCAATCATTTGGTGAAAATATATCATGTAAAAAATATTTTTATATCGGTTCTCACATGTTTGTAACATATTTGTGGTTCTCATTTGATTTAGCACCTATATATATATATATGTGTGTGTGTGTGTGTGTGTGTGTGTGTGAAGGTTCAAACATGAACAACTACGTTTTACAAAAATGCAGAAAACACTTTTATCACATGTCATAATGTATTTGAGGGGACCTCATGATGTGTGGCGACTTGGCCCGTGACCTATCGCTCGTGTTTTACCAAACACTGAACAGTTATTATGTCCTATTGTATTTACATTTTACTCATTCTTCAAAGTTTATTTATTGTATTTTATGTTTTTTGAACTTTCACTTTATAGTCCTCAAAATACTATTTTTATATGTTTCTATATTTTGGTTAATTTATGTAATTTATTAAATATTAATGATAAAAAGTAATATAGAAAGGTATAAAATAAAAGTTGGAAACTACATAAACTTTTATATTTGTGTCATTTTAATCGCCTTGACGACAATTTTCTAATGATATATTTTGTTATAAAAATATTTATTCTATTATAATTTAATAAATTATATAAATTAATCAAAATATACAAAAAAATATAAACAACTCATTAGGGGTAAATTTGTCATTTTATTTGTTCTGCTATGTCCAATTCAGTTTTACCAAACGTTGAACAGTTGTTTTGTCCTATTCTGTTACGTCATGTCCTATCATGTTATGTTATATTTTGTCTGGATATCAAACTCACCTTTAGAGGCTGTTTGGTTCATAGAATTGGAAGGAATTTGAAGGAATTGGAATGACCAATTCCATTGACCAAATTCCAAGCCCATGTTTGGTTCACGAAATGAAAGCAACTTTGAACCAAAAACAACCCTAATTAGTTCTTGAAGAAAAAAACATAACCACCTGTCTAAAATATTACCCAGAAAATAAGCCCCAATCAAATCCTACCTTTGGATGAGTCACCTAATATTTTCATTTTTTCATCTCACATTTATGAGTTGATAGAGAGGAGAGAAACCTCAACTACAATCCACATGGTTCATGGGCTTTCTTAGTCGTAGGGGCCGGTCTAGACACGAGTCCGGTCAACAAGAGTCCGGTCAAGAAAGGTACGGTCGTAAAGCACCGGTCGCCAAAGCGATCCGGTCGCAGGAACCGGTCAAGGGATCCGTTCGATAATTAACAGATATCAATAACAGATAAGCAACATAAATCGATTCAGTAGATTAAGTAAAAACAAATCGATTCTTGTAACGATTAACCCAGATTATGCAGATATACCAATTGATTCTTAGAATAGACGATGAACCAGAACACAGTAAAAAATCTATCCAGAATACTATCGATTTTGCAAAAAATTAGATCAATCAATTCAACCAGACTTGATTTTCCAGAAAAAATTCAATCCAGATTAATTCAAACGTGATGAACCCATAAATCGATATGGCAGAAACAAATATCAATCAAACTTAGCAATTCAACCAATATTATACCGAATTCAAAAAAAAATCGACCAACCTCACTGTTTTTCAGAAAAAAAACCTTAATCCAGGAAATCAATTATGCAGATCAACACGTATATCGAACTCAAAACACATCGACCGAATACACTATCTTTCCAGAAAAAAAAAATCCAATCCAGAACACAGATATGAACAATCTTGAACCAGAACAATAAAAAAAAATCGACCAACAAGATAAATCAAATATGCAGACTTCGATCAATAAGAATATTATCTAATAGGCGATTAAAGGGTTTTAAACAAACCTTTTTGGATCATCACTTATGTCTCTTTGCTCTGATACCAATTGTAGATCCCAGTTACAATGCAATCACGAACAATAATCAATGAAGAACAATCAATATACCACAACTTCTAGTCATATGATTAATATTCAATAAAGGATTAAGTTTACAGAGAGAATATCTGATAAGCAAAAGTAAACCTATCGACTAGAATGATAATGAATGAGACTAAAACTCTCTCTAATCTCTAACCTAAAACTAGGTTAACCCAACTTTAAATACCAAGCGACGTAGGCCTAATGGGCTTAAGGCCCAATAACAAATAACATTCCAAGAATTACAATTTAAACCCTTATAAATGCTTTATACAACTTTCAACACACATGACTTCCAGTCCTAACATAATCCCAGTGATGACTTTGATCCCCTTAACCCCGCAACTCCCCACGATCTGTCTCTACAAATCGTAACCCCTCTTCTCTTTTTGAAGGTTTATTAGGGTTTGATTTTGATAGTTAGATCAGGTGAGTATGATCTTGGATCTTGGGGTTTAGATTCTAATTTTGATTTTGGGATTGGGGTTTGAAATTAATCTGGGTTTTTTGTTGGCACCTATCTGTATGAAACCACCCCTCTTTTTTCTTTTTAATTTAGGGTTTAAGGTGTGAGTTTGAAGATGGTTGGTTACTATGTTCGTGGAGTTCACCAAGTTTCTGCTAATGTGTTTTTTTTCTTCTACTGGATTTGAGGTTCGGGTTTGGAGTTCACCGGTGCCTCTGATTGGAAATTTCACCGGAGCCTCTAATCGGAAATTCTATCGAAGACGATGATCGAACATTTCATCGGAAACGATGATCAAAGGGTTTGTCGGCGACAAGGGTTTCCCCTTACAAAATGATTTTCTGTTCCTAACAGAAAAGAAAACAATAACAATATCAAAAACTTAAAAAGACGAAAATACCCCTCATCTAACATAATTAGTTAACGCCTGTTAGAGGGAGGGACAAAACTCGGACATTTTTGCATACCTCAATGGAGAAACCGTAATTTCAAAATTGTAGGAACCAAAAGTGTTATAAACAAGAAACCATAGGGACCAAATTTGTAATTTACTCAAAATTTTATTACTGTAATAAGATAATAGTTGTTTATTTTTTATTTGTTTTAATGTTAAAATATAATTAAATTTATAGTATTAAAAATGTATTTACGTGAACACAATATAATTAAATTTATAGTATTAAAAATGTATTTACGTGAACACATTATTAATTAATTAACGTGATTTTAGAAAAATAAAAAAGAGAAAAAGAGAAATATCGAAAGGATTAAAAATAATAAATCAAAGAAATATAAGGATTAAAATCAAAATTATGAAATGGGTTAAAATTGAAAATTTAATTGCAATGGTTTGCGTGTCTTTTTGTCTTTTAATGTAGGAGGGGGTATGAAAAAAGCATAGATTTATATAAGAGGGGGTAGCAATAAAATTTGCCTAGATAAATTGTGATCTACAAGTCTTCTTAATACTGTTATATTAATAAATAAATTAGATTTTTTAAATTTATTTAATATATTTATCTATACTACTTTATAAAGCAAATTTACAAAAAGTCTTAGAGTCTTAAAAACAACTCATAAAGCAGTTGGCACATCTTTTGAAAGCACTAGTTGTTTATCGGCGCAATATGGCGGGATGTAATATTTCAATAAATATAAAGAAGAATACGATTAAAACACATGCTTTCATAGCAAAACCAAGCGAAATGAAATACAAATTTCTTTTTAGTTTGAATAGGAACATGTAATCTTAGATGAACATAGAATTTTTATTTGGCAAGATGTATATGGCCAAATAACATGTCGTTTATGTAGCCAATTCCACATTATCACATAAAAACTACCAATTTACACACTTCTTCAAATTTACCCAAATAAAATATTGCTTTCTCCAAAAATGCAGACTTGGTCAATTTCCATAAACTTGAAAAGATGAGTTGAGGTTTAGACATTACTTCATCCACCTAAATAAAGGTATAGAAAGAAAAAGAGAAAATTAAACCAACTAATGAATTCCAAATAATGTTATGAGATTATAAAAAGGAAAAGGGAAAAGGAACTATGCAACTACACAATTGCCAAAACCCCTAAATACCATACTGTTCTTCTCTTGTTCTGCTCTCACTTTCGCAGGATATGACTTGGCACTTGGGACAATTGTTTCCCTCAGTTTCTGATTTGGAGCATGAATGTTGAAGTAAATGAACATAATACATAGAATGAGGCAACGGGATTTCGTTACAAGTTATCCTATTCAAAACATGGTGTGGATTTCATTACATGTTCAACACCAACAATCTCGATTTCCAGTATATCTTGGAATATTCAATATAGATATCACATTTTCCTCATAAATATTATAGACTTCATATACTTCTTTATGTTAAAAAGAAGTTTGATCGAACACAAAAGTCAAAGTGTCCCCTATTGGAAGAAATGAATGTATGTTGCATACCTAAGAGCCAATGCAGATTGTAGTTTGTGGGAAGCCAACTTCTTGATTGTGTTTGGAACTCCAACACTTGAAATGGTTATCATCCTTTGTCTTATTTGTACATCCTTGAATCGAAAAGACAAAACACATTTAAGTAAACTATGAATTTATAGTCTAACATCTTTAACATGTATAAACAAATATTCACAGTTGTTATAGTAGATGACTCACCAATCAATTAATTTACAACACTTGGGTGCATTTGGTAAGCAGATCAAAGTGGACAGGATTGGACTGAAACCTACCAGTGCGTTATGTTTATCAAGATAAGATTAGCAATACTTCGATCTCTATAACATAATAATTTCATAATTACATAATAAGTTCAATGTCTAGAGGAATATGAGTCGAATATAGAACCAAACCCTTAAACTATTTGGTGTCTTTTCTCCTAGTATATAACAAAATACCAATAAGTTTTACAAATTCGAAGGCATAGTTTTGAATTAATTATATGGTTAAAACATAAACAAGAATTAGTAAACCATGCAAAAGACCCTTTTCATTAACATCCATGTATACAAAAGACCCTTCTTTTATAGGAAAAGAGAAAGAGGAAAGATGTGAACATTGAGTGATTAGACTACATTTAAATTGAACCTTGTTCAAGCATCGGTGAGCAGGAAGAACTTCTTTCAAGTTTAACATCGGCTTACCCATCGCCATTTGTTACCCTATTGTTGAAGACTTTCTCTATTGCCAACACCTACCAATACAACAGTAATCAAAATACAATGTGACAAAAATGCAACAACAGTTTCCATACGTTTCTTCAACAAAATCAGCTACAGCAGACACAGGAAAAAATTAAATCAGCTACATTCGATTTGGGGCTTTTGGTTAGCCGAAGATGAAAGCATGAAACAAAAAAGAAAAACATTCGCAAAGACATACCAGTAAAAAAGATGAAAGTATGAAACTTTGAACCAAAAACAACCCTAATTGGTTTTTGAAGAAAAAGAACATGACCACCTATCTAAAATATTACCCAAAAAATAAGCCCCAATCAAATCCTACCTTTGGATGAGTCACCCAATATTTTCATTTTTTCATCTCACAGTTATGAGTTGATAGACAAAAGACAGAAACCTCAACTACAGTCCATAGGTTCATGGGCTTTCTTAGTCTAGCTCCTTCTGGATTCATTTTCAATGCTTGACATTAATAGGGACGAACATATGAGCTATTAAGCAAAAAAAAAAAATGAGCCATTAACACAAAAAACAAACAGGTTCTTTGTTATCAATCAAATGTATAGTCTCAATTGGCAGAACAAAGCACCAAACAGTTCCAGAAACTCCAATTTCAAATAGAGTAAAAACATATTCATGTGATACTAGATTCTTGAAAACAACATTAATTAACCCTTAAAAACTAAGGGATTCTTAAACCAGGAAAGAAAATGGAGAAGAAATCCAAAGCACCAAACAGTTCCAAAAACTCCGATTTCAAATAGAGAAAAACACATATTCATGTGATACTGGTAAGCGTTTAGTAAATTGTCGCGTAATGTCAGTAAGCAACAAGCTTGCAAGTGAATACAACTTTTAATCCCTTCCATCTAAAAAGTAACCTATAGGTTTGCATCCAAATTGAGCTATGTTTGATTCTCTCGTCGTGTTGTTAAAGACAAACTCTGGTTTGACAAGTGATATAACCAACTTTAGTGCTCTTAGTTGTAATTGTTGGTTGTTTGAAGAGAAGAAAGGGAGAAAGAAGGTTTCTATAATTCTATCTAACCAACAACAATACAATACTTTTTTGTGTTATATGTTTTATTTGGTAAAAGCATAATTGTATCATGCATTTTTTTCTTACATTTATTCGAATTTTACATCATCCATTGTTATAATAGGTAAAAACTTCAAATTACAATATCTTGATAAAAAATTATTTAAATAATGAAAAGTTTTGTGCGTTTCTTTCATGCATGACATATCTCCCATTTAATTTTTAAAAAATGTTATTATTTGAACATTTTTTAATTATTAAAGCAAAACACACAAAATATAAAATGAGAAATTTGATGACATTGTCTATGAGATGAATGTAACTTTTTTATAAATACTAAATTTTACTATTTATCCGTAGATATTTTGATTTCACTGTCGAAGTCAAGATATCTGTAAATAAAAACCACAAAAAGTAATAAACCATCAAATTACGAAGATGTTTTTGACCTGTTTTCACAACTAGAGATGACATTTGCCCTAGGTCCATGACCATTAAACTGGACATAACCAAATATAAATGAGTCCATGACATTATCAGTCTAGGCCACAGTCTTTTACAGACCGTATCGTTTTAGGTCGGACAATATAAAGACTATTTTCTTTCAAACCAGATGAAGATCTTAGTCATTTGCCATGTCTTTCCCTGCTACTCTAGATAGGTCAATTTTGGCTTTTCTCAGATTGTATTGACCAAATTTTGACTATACCAAAACTTTTTTTTAAATTGGTCCATGTGCAACTCTAGTCACAATCATGTTATCTTCTTTACTTATGCCTCCATATAATAAATTCTTTTTGTAAATTTCATTTAATATTCACTTGTGTTAATAAAACTGAAAATATGTAAGAAAATGAAGGTTTAAATATATTTATTGTTTCAATTTATATTTCAAAATCCCTTTTTTCATTCATCAATGTATTTTTTTTTGTTATATACATACATAACTCTTAGTCGCAAATTAGGGTTTGGAAAATCAGTGCATTTAATCGAGAATATCAGTCAAATAAAATATTTTTATTTATTAAAAGGCTAGAAAGTAAAAGCTTGTCCATAAGTGGGGAATATTTGTAGTTCCTTAAAACTAGGGGGGTGATTATTACAATTTATTTGAACATGAAATGAATACTAGATGGTTCAATATCCGGTTAGATAAGAATACACCACTCAGTTACAACACTCCCATCCCATCCCATCCCATGGAACACCCACCAGATTTTACCCAAAAATTACAACACTCCCACTCTATTTCTCCCTTCCTTGTAATTATCTCTCTCTAATCCTTAGAAATTTATCAATATCTCTCTGAGTTAAAAAGATTCAAATCTTGCTTTTCCCAAATGGGATTTTCTTCTTTCAACAAGTTACCCCTCCACACACACATTTCAAAACACCTATCTCTTATGTAATTTGATTTGATCATTTTGTGGTTCTCTTGAGTGTTATTGCAGTGGGTGCGGTTGCTGCAGCCTTGGATAGAAATCATCCAGTTTTCTTGTACCATTAAGGTTTAATTCAAATGGAGTTCTGGTCTCCTCCAACAGATTTAATCGGTTCAAAGTCGTTCGTGTTGGTGATTTTAGTGTCACCAGACATTTAAGGGTAATTGGTTATAACACGAGTACTAATGGGTTTCAAACTGTGATCTAATACAACTTAGGTATAGGTGGTGCGGAGTGCACACTTGTTATAAGACGAGTTTGATCCCGGACACGATGAAATGGCGGGGGGTCAAGGGGCAACGCCCCTAGCGGTGATCCAAGTGGCAGCGCCTCTTAAGGCACGTCAGAGCCTCTTAAGGCACTTCAGAGCCTCTTAAGGCACATCAAAGCCTCTTTAGGCATGGCAGAGCCTCTTAAGGAATGATAGAGCCTCTTAAGGCACTTCAGAGCCTCTTAAGCCACGTCAGAGCCTCTTAAGGCATAACAGAGCCTCTTAAGGCATGGCAGAGCCTCTTAAGGCACGTCAGAGCCTCTTAAGGCATGACATAGTCTCTGATGGGTGTCAAAGCTTCTTAAGGCACGTCAGAGCCTCTGATGGGTGTCTCTGGACCAGAAGCTCTGGTGTCTAATTTTGGACTAAATCTGCATTTACTGAACATTTAATGCTCAGTTATTTTATGTCCTTAATTTTAGCTAAATTGATTGTAATCGACTATAATTGATAGTGATTTGCAATCATTGCCATTTTCCGTTATTTCTATTTTACGAATAGGACTAGTATATATATTGTATATACTTATGTTTTAGACTCACGATTTTAAATAATCATATATATTCTCCAGCAAATGTGCTCTCGTTTTTGTGCCTAAAAACGTGAGTGTTCTTGAGTCTTATCCCATATTGGATTTCGTGCAACCCAGGCATAGGGTCGAAATACCAATTCAGAAAGTGACTTACACGATTCTCAAGAAATCCGGTCAACTGATCGACTACTTTCCCCCCGATCTCTAACAATCGAATTGGTATCTTGACATGTCGATCATGGCTGATTCTGTGAAAGAGATGACCTCAAAGTTTGGAAAGCTGGAGAAGTTTGAAGGTACTAACTTCAGACGTTGGCAGAAAAAGATGCACTTTCTGCTGACCGCTCTGAAGGTAGTGTATGTGTTGAGTACACCCATGCCAGAAGTGATGGAGGATGAGACGTTGGAGTACACAAGGAGAAGGAGCAAGTGGGAGAATGATGACTATATCTGCAGGGGGCACATCTTAAACGGTATGTGTGATTCCCTTTTTGATATCTACCAAAACGTAGCGAGTGCGAAGGAATTATGGGATTCCCTCGAGTCCAAGTACATCATTGAAGATGCTTCTAGTAAGAAGTTTTTTGGAAAGGTTCTAGTAAGAAGTTCTTGGTTAGCGATTTTAACAGTTATAAAATGGTGGACTCGAGGCCCGTAGTGGAACAATATAATGAAATCCTTCGTATCTTGGGTCAATTTACACTACACAACATGAATATGGATGTGAAAACAACCTTCTTGAATGGCGATCTTCAAGAGGAAGTTTACATGAAACAACCGGAAGGTTTCGTTATGCCTGGAAACGAACATAAGGTGTGTAAACTTGTGAAATCCTTGTATGGGCTGAAACAAGCACCTAAACAATGGCATCAAAAGTTTGATGAAGTTATTTTGTCATGTGGTTTTGCTTTAAACCAATGTGACAAATGTGTTTATAGTAGATTTGATACTACTGGTGTGGGTGTGATCATCTGCTTGTATGTAGATGACATGTTAATTTTTGGGATTGACCAAAATCATGTAGATGAGACTAAGAAATTGTTGTCATCTAAATTTTCCATGAAAGACATGGGAGAGGCTGATGTAATCCTTGGTATAAGGATTAAACGGGTTAACAAAGGGATTGTTGTGACGCAATCGCATTATATTGAGAAAATTCTCAATAAGTTTAATTACCGTGAGTGTTCTCCCGTAAGCACTCCCATGGATCCAAGTACGAAATTAATGCCTAATACGTGCAAGGCTATTTCACAACTTGAATACTCTAAGGCCATTGGTAGCTTGATGTACGCCATGACAAGCACCAGGCTCAATATAGCTTATGTCGTGGGACGATTGAGTCGGTATACTAGTAATCTTAGTACTCAACATTGGCTAGCGGTTCAAAGAGTATTCAAATATCTTAAGGGAACCATGGATTATGGTTTGAGTTATTTAGGATATCCTTCGGTTTTAGAAGGTTATTCGGATGCAAGTTGGATATCCAACGTAGAGGATCATTCCTCAACTAGTGGTTGGGTATTTTTGCTTGGAGGAGGTGCCATCTCTTGGGCATCTAAAAAGCAAACTTGTATTACAAACTCAACAATGGAATCTGAGTTTGTTGCACTAGCCGCCGCCGGTAAAGAGGCGGAGTGGCTAAGGAATTTAATTTATGAGATTCCATTGTGGCCAAAGGCGATTGCACCTATTTCAATCCATTGTGACAGTACGGCCACTTTGGCTAAGGCTTATAGCCAAGTTTACAATGGTAAGTCTAGACACCTGGGTGTTAGACATAGTATGATTAGAGAATTAATCATGAATGGTGTAATCTCCGTTGAGTTTATTAGAATGCAACAAAATTTGGCAGATCATTTAACTAAAGGTCTGACAAGAGACTTAGTGCACAAGTCTGCGATTGGGATGGGATTAAAGTCCTTATAAATTTATAAAGGTGAGACACCCAATTTCCTTCTAATATGACATTAGAAGTTGAATTCAATGTGGAAAGCTCACACTTATAAATTGGAACACAAGTTGAATCATCCCAGGTATGTGTTCAGTCCTACAGTGGTTAGGGTGAAGTTTATCTTCTTAATAATTCCTTTGATAAAGTGTATTTGCAGGTACACGAAGTAAAGGAATTACCTATGTGATTGTGAAGTGTAGCCGCATTTCAAAAGGTTGGGGACTTGGCCTTTATACAATCATGAGAGGATTAGGAAACTCGGCTTTATAATTGTGTCAAATTTTAATTTGCTGGACATATAGGACATTTGTATGTATTTTATCTTCAGGTATTCAAATGAGTTGATGGGTTCAATCCTTGGGACACCTTGATTCTCGAATATTTGAAATGTGTAAAATACTAATGTGGAAATTCAATCGTTTCGATATTTTCACTTATGTGCAAGTTTGGTTTGTTTAATTCAAATGTGTTATTTTATGGGTTACACTAAAATGGGGGAGGATTGTTGGTGATTTTAGTGTCACCAGACATTTAAGTGTAATTGGTTATAACACGAGTACTAATGGGTTTCAAACTGTGATCTAATACAAGTTAGGTGGTGCGGAGTGCACACTTGTTATAAGACGAGTTTGATCCCGGACACAATGAAATGGCGGGAGGTCAAGGGGAAACACCCCTAGCGGTGATCCAAGTGGCAGAGCCTCTTAAGGCACGACAGAGCCTCTTAAGGTACTTCAGAGCCTCTTTAGGCATGACAGAGCCTCTTAAGGCATGGCAGAGCCTCTTAAGGCACGTCAGAGCCTCTTAAGGCACGTCAGAGCCTCTTAAGGCACGTCAGAGCCTCTTAAGACATGACAGATCCTCTTAAGGCATGACAGAGCTTCTTAAGGAACGTCAGAGCCTCTTAAGGCACGACAGAGCCTCTGATGGGTGTCAGAGCCTCTTAAGGCACGTCAGAGACTCTGATGGGCGTCTCTGGACCAGAACCTCTGGTGTCTAATTTTGGACTAAATCTGCATTTACTGAACATTTAATGCTCAGTTAACTTTTGCCATTAATTTTAGCTAAATTGATTGTAACCGACTATAATTGATAGTGATTTGCAATAATTTCCATTTTCCGTTATTTCCTATAATCTGCCTCATGTGATCATATTTAGAGGCGCACACTGGAGCAAGCGGAGGGTCGCATCGGGATGTTGTTTAAGATGTAGGATCTATGCAATCTGAGATGCACATCGGCGATCAGATGTTGTTTCTGTGTTGGATCTGTGCGATTGTTCCAATCTTTTTCTTTGTTTTAATGGGTTTTTTTACGGTTCTTGAGAATGTCATGAAGCATAGTGAGGGGCTCAACACAGGTCAAGAAGATGAATTGGGTTTAGAAGACGAACTGAGAGTAGGATGAAGATGAAAGATATTTGTTTGGAATCTAGTGTGGTTATTTTGGAATGTTATATGGATGAAGTTTTCGGGAAATTAATCATGGTCATTTGTGTTTTAGTTTTGATCATTTATGATCTTATTTGGATAAGCACATATGATTTAAAGTTGCAAACTTAATAGAAACATTATATCCAAGTTAGTTAGAACAAAATCACATATGATTTTGGTGTTAAGTGTATGTAGCTAAGCATTCTGTTTAATTCATTTATAGTCTAATCACATGTGATTTAGTGATGCATACTACACTTAAACAATCTGTCCAATTTGTTTACAATATAATCATATATGATTGTGGATTGCATATTGTACTTAAATAATATGTCCAACTTATTTGTCATATAATCATCTGTGATTTTGGGTTGCATATTCGGGATTTGCTTGAAGAAACAAACAGAACCAGATGAATTACCAAAATGGATTAACCGGATTTACTTGAATAAAGAAAAAGGATAAATAGGATTTAATATGAATGAGATATTGTGATCCATGTTTTTAGGAAGTCAATACTATCCTAAATTAATCCATAACATAATATGACCTTAATACAATTTAATTCTTCATTTTGGAAACTATTATTTTCGAAATTATTTATAAAAAATGATTAGCTGAGAGTCGTCCATTTATTTTTTTAAATAGCCTCCATTCTCGTTTGAACACACCTCTCAAAATATAATATTAACCTAATATTAGAAGCGTATTTGCGCAATGCAGCGAGATACATCACGAATTTAATGTTTTCTTTTATTTTTTTGTTTTTTTATCGATTTAGGGTACGATTTTGGATGGTTTTGAGAGAGTGATAATAGTTTTTTTTTTATACATTTGTTTAATTTAGGCTTAATAATATAATGTTTTTTATATAAAAAAAATGAAATATTTTGTTAGGATTCAATGATTATTTTATAAATTTTAAATTTTTTATATTTAAATTGAGATGTTTACCCTGTTTTGATTATGTTTATCAGTTAGTTATGAAATCAAACATATAGCTTTAGAAATTTGTACTCATGCATCATGACTTGTAATCTTGAATTTTAACTAATATATATCAATAAAAGTACTTAATGCATACAAATTTATTTTAAGAGTTTTTCGATAGTTTAATATAATTTATTTGAGGTTTAATAATATATGTTTTTTTATAAAATAAAAATTAAATATTATGTTATATTTTCTTGAGTAAATTACTTTTTTAGTCCCTTTGGTTTGTTGAAAATTTCTATTTTCATTCTTATAGTTTTGAAATTACAATTTACATCCCTATGATTTATAATTCATTATCTTTTTCATCCTTATGGTTTAAATTTGATTGCTTTTTTCATCCCTATGGTTTACAATTTATTTCTATTTTAGTCCTTCATACTTAAAACTAGTGTTTTGGCTTTAGCGACTAAAATAGAAATGAATTGCAAACCATAGGGATGAAAACTGAAATTTCAAAACCATAGGGACGAAATTCGTATTTTTTAACAAACCACATAGATTAAAAACATAATTTACTCTATTTTCTTAATTATATTTTAGATTTTTTATATTTAAAATTTGATTTTTATCATGTATTTAGTTATGCAAGGAGTGATTTTAGGGGAGTTGAAGTGAGGAATGATTTTAGGGGAGTGAAAGTGGTTAAAGATAAGGATTGAAAGTTAGTAATAACATTAAATGTACTACATATAACTTTAATGGTTGTTTTTAAGAGGTTTTAAGTAATTAGTATTAAATAGTGGTATATTAAGCTTTAACAATTGTTTTTAAGAGTTTTTTTATAAATGTTTTATAATATAGTATAGATATAACTTAATGATTTTTTAAGAGTAAGCTACATACCTAGTCCCTGTGTTATCCCCACATTTTGTATTTGATCCTTTAAAAACTCTAAATACGCTATCAGTTCCTATTTTGTGTTTTTGATAACTGATTAGTCTCATAAATTATCAACGTTGATTGATCTGTTGAAATCTTCATGTGCCACTGACGTCAGGGGCAATATCAAACCCAATTTCTTATTTTCTTTTCAAAATTTTATGAATATATTTTGTATTATATATTTATATAACAAATAATATTATACAAACAGATCCCCCTTTTTGCAATCTCGAAAAAACCACCGCCCCTCCCGTTTCCTTTCTTTGGCAAAACCACCACCCTCAACCATTCATTCACCACCATCACTCAAAAGGTTTTGATTTTGATTTGCAAATACCAAGATTAATTCAACAAACTTGAAGAAGCTAGGATTCAATGCACTCAACGAAGCTAGGATTCAATGAACTCGAAGAAGTTGGGACTGATTTAACAAGCTAGGGTTTTATATCAATCTGATTTGGAGAATACTGTTTTTATTCTTGTTTATTTAAATTTGAGTTTTGTTCTGGTGGGGTTGGTAGTTGCCAGTGAGGGTGAAAGGTGGTAGTTGGTAGTGGTCAATGGTATGAGTGGTGATTATTCATCGAGTTGAGGAAGGAAATGAGGTGAAAAAATTAGCGTAAAAAAAACCACAACTACACCTTACGTGAAAGGCAATTCGTTAGTGGACTAAGATAACGATAATCGAAAGAGTAGTTTGTTATAAAAATAAGCACAAAATAAGAACCAAATTTATAATTTAGACATAAACATAAGGGCTATTCGGTTCGTCTATCATTAAGTCCTGTAAAATAAAGTTGTTTGTATTGATAATGAAGTATGTATAGATCTAGCTAAATTGGTGTTCAGTTGTTGGGCTGACCAGACAATATGAATGTAGAAATTACTATTTTACCCTTTGCTTTTCATTGAACATTTTGTAATCAAATTTTAAAAAACAACTTTTAGTTTTTATACAGCAAAATACATATCAAACAAGAACAAGTAAATTGTTAAATAACAACTTTATAAACAAATTATCAAACAACAAACCCAAATCTATGAACCATAAATTTAAAACTTATATCTATGAACCCTAAATAAAAGAGCCCAAATTTTGTAAACCGTAAAAAACCCACAAAGGGGAGAAGAACACGTCTGTAAAATAAAAAAACAACAAAAGGGAGAAGAAGAATGGTGAGATTGTCTCCAGGGATAGCTAGGTAAAAGGTCGACGATGGCGAGGTAGCATCTATAGATGCTGGCGATGGCTAGGCAACAGGCCAACAATGGTGAGAGCCTTTGGAAACAGGGAGGAGATCGAGAAGGTTTTTCATGGAAATCGAGGGGGTTTTCACCTTGAACCATAAATCTGGAGAGGGTTCTTCATGTTTCATGGCTAACCAGAGAAGAAGGGAAGAAGAAGGCGTGATGGTGTGATGCAGGAAGTTGGGAAGAAAGGGTAGTTGAGGGAAAGTTAATATAATTTAATGGCTCAGTGTATAAGACATGAGTTTTAGTTGAATGAATTAGCCATCGACCGAATGAATAAGCTCCTACCGAACAACTAGGTATAACTAAACGAATAAGTCATATCTATTATACAACTTACGCTGTTACCGAACAACTCCTTAGGGGTGCGTTTGGTACACTGAACATGACATAACAGAACAAAACATGGATCATTGTCCTACATTTGGCAGGACTGTTAGGTGGAACAAACAGGAACATAGTGGAACAAACTTGTTCCACCCCTACCCCATGGAACAAGGTGGAACAAACTTGTGTTTTACCAATATAACCTCAAAATAAAATTTAATTCTCTTCTAAAACATTAAATAAGCCTTCTTTTTTATATTTTATTCATTTTTAAATTTTATTTTATTTATTTTATGTTATTTAAATTTTCACTTTATTGTCCTCAAATATTATTTTTATATAGTTACTATGTTTTGATTACTTTATTTAAATTACTAAACATTAGTAGTAAAACAATATATAGAAACGGTTAAAAAATAAAAATTGGAAACTATAAAACCTTTTTATTTTGGTGTCATTTTAATTTATCTTGAAAATAACTTTCTAATACTATATTTTGTTATAAAAAATATTTATTTCGTTATAATTTAATAAATTACATAATTAATCAAAATACATATAAGAGTGAATTGTGGATTTGGTCCTGTGTTTTAGTGATTTCTTTGACCATGGTCCTCATTCTATGTTTATTGTGGATTTGGTCCTTGTGGTATTCAATTTATTTTGGCCATGGTCCTACTAACTAACACTTCCATTAACTTTGTTAAATCAAGGACCATTTTAGTCATTTTGCCTATTTTTTTGTCATTTTTTGATAAAAAATATAAACACACATGTATATATATATATAATGATATTAAAATAAATAAAATAAGACATTATTGTATGATTTAATTGTTTAATTTTTTTAAAAATTAATTATATTAAATACGATTTAATTTTATTATTTTATTGTAATTGTGAAAAAAGATATAGTTTTATTGTTTTAATGTAATTAAAATTTCAATTTAAACAAATCCGATCATAAAACTATATCTTATTTATTTAGATCGAATAAAGTAAAATATGGTTTTATGATTTGATTTATTGAATTAAAATTTTAATTAAGTTAGAACGATTTAGTTATATTGTTCTTTTACTATCATTGCAACAAACAAACTTATTGTTGATATTTTAACACCAAAAATCATTGAAAACCGTTGAGAAATGAACTATAATTTTATCATCTTAAAATTAAAAGCTCCAATTTTCATATTGTTTTTCAGTCAAAAACTCAAAATCAATTTTCATATTGTTTTTAGTATAATAAAATTAAAGTTCATTTCTCAACGGGTTTTAATGATTTTTTTGTGTTAAAATATCAACAATAAGCTTGTTTGTTGCAATGATAATAAAAGAACAATATAATTAAATCATCTTTAACTTAATTAAAATTTTAATTCAATAAATTAAATCATAAAACCATATTTTATTTTATTCGCTCTAAATAAAATAAGATATAGTTTTATGATCTGATTTGTTTAAATTAAAATTTTAATTACATTAAAAAATAAAACTATATATATTTTTCCACAATTACAATAAAATAATAAAATTAAATCGTATTTAATATAATTAATTTAAAAAAATTAAACAATTAAATCATACAATAATTTCTTATTTTATTTATTTTAATATCGTTATATATATATATATGCACATATACATATTTATAAAAAAAAGACAAAAAATAGGCAAAATGACTAAAATGGTCCTTGATTTAACAAAGTTAATGGAAGTGTTAGTCAGAAGGACAATGGCAAAAATAAATTGAATACCACAAGAACCAAATTCACAATAAATATAGAATGAGAATCATGGTCAAAGAAATCACTAAACCACAGTGACCAAATCCACAATTCTGTTAAGGGGTAAATTGGTCATGTTATATGTTTTGTTTTGTCCAGTTCTATTTTGTTCTATTCTGTTCCATCATGTCCTATTCCATCTTATTTGGTAAGTCATATTCTATCTTGTCTACTTAACAAACGCACCTAAAAAAGACCAAACTATTTTTTATTTCATACTTGATACATATTTTCATTTTGAAAAGAAAATAACGTTTTTTTAAAATAGATAAAAGGGGATAGATTTTATTACAGAATACTCGGGTGCTGACATACACTGTTACTGCATTTTGGCAGTCCTAAACGACGACACGTGAGCATTCCCGCCACCTTAGTGGGTCCAAAACTTTTTAGCGGGTGAGTCTCCCAAGGTCATTTTGGTCACATCACAATCCCGTCCTTAGATTTAGGGTTTGTGACCTCCATTCTCAGCCGTCCGATCATCATCATCATCCCACAACCCCTGCCCCTACCCCTTCTTTGCCTTTTGCCCCACTATTTATTTATTTATTTAATTCAATACAGTAGTAATAAGTTGTACTCTTGTCACTGTCGGTTCTTTCATCTGGTTGCGCCACCATTCACCTCCGCCGCCATTCCGTCCCTTCTCATCTCTACATATTATTCTCCATTCTGTTTTACTACTTCACTTTCTAGTTTAGATTAGATTTCAATCGGAAGTACAAATACTACAGAAAAAAAAAAAATGGTATTGGCACTCGATCCGTCATCTGTGTAAGCTTTTAATTTGGTGTTTAGGAAGATCGAAGGTCGGTTGTGATGTTTTTCTCTGTTTTGATTTCACAGGAATCGGTGAGTTGTGGAGAAACGATGAGTAAGACTGATGAGAAGGTCTGCGTTGATTGCAAGACGTCTAAAACGCCGTTGTGGAGAAGCGGTCCCTCTGGTCCCAAGGTAGATCAATTTAATTACTACTATACATGAAGAATTAGATGCTGTTTTTGGATTCAAGTATTAATTAATTCCTTGAATAATTTGTGTTTTGTTTATGTTGCAGTCGCTTTGTAATGCTTGTGGAATTAGGTACAGGAAGAAGAAGAGTACAGGCGGATCGGATAAGAAGAAAGAGAAAGAGTCTCCGAATTCGTCGTCATCATCATCATCATCATCGTGTTGTTCGGATGATTGTGAGAGGAACAACAAATTGAGGATAAAGCTGGTGGCATTGGGGAAAGAATTGCAGAGGCAGAGATCTGGGATGAAGAAGGTAAATTACAAGAAATTAGGGGAAGTGGAACAAGCTGCGTTTCTTTTGATGTCTCTATCTTGTGGATCGTCTGTATTTGGTTGATCATCATATCATCATCCATTAGTAATGGTAATAGTAATATTAGTAGTAGTGGTAGTAATTTTGGTACAACTATAAGAAATTAATTGTAGTAAGAATAGAAATGGTAACTAGTTGGTGTAGGTAGGAACCCCCCTTTCTAAATCGGGGAAGAAACATGTAAATATAATTTACTACCAAATTATGAATGGAAGGAATCTGAACTTTTCTTAAATTCCAATTTTAATTCTTTTGACAGATTCCATTTTGCAAACCAAACCAAACCGTAGCAGTTGTGCGTTTGGTTGATTTGAAAATGTTTTGTAAATAGATCTTAAGTATAACTGGGATGGTAGAATCGTACGCATATCCTCCTCACTCATAAAGGTAAATTCTATCCTTACTTCTTTTATAGGGGCATGTGAGTGAGGTAGGAGGGGTATATGAGTGATTGCGAGTGAGGACTTGAGGAGGGGTAGGAATAGCAATGCCCCTCGTAAAACCCCACACCTTTCTACCTCACTCGTATAACCCCTATAAAAAAGGGTATGAATAGAATTCACCCTCCTATAGGGATATGTGAGTAGGAAGGGGATAGAGATAACAACACCCTTACAATTTATAAAATGAATTTTGTGTTTGTAAGCCTTAATGACCACAATTCGAGTGAAGGCAAGGGATAGACAGAGACTCGGACGGTTGGTCTGTGCAGGATTGGTTATGATTTTATACGACAAAAAGTGTACTATTATTTATTTAGGGGTTGTTCTATGTGCATCATAGTCTATTTATTATGGACACCATAGTCTATACATTAAATATATCAAATTAATAATTATAGTTACATTTTTGGTCCCTAAACTATAATCCTTGTTTTATTTTATACCTTTTTGTTTTATATTTTTTATTTTACATTTTCCATATATTAACACATATAATCGTATATTAACTAAAATAAAATAAAAAAATACGTTTTAATTTTAACAATTTATACCATTACTATCGTCTTTTCGATACCTTCGAAATGAGCCCAATATTGAATATTTTTTGATTTAATTATATATATAATCGTATATTAACTAAAATAGATTAAAAAATACGTTTTAATTTTAACAACTTATACCATTACTATCGTTTTTTCGATACCTTCGAAGTGAGCCCAATATTGAATATTTTTGAATTTAATTATTTTATTATATGTCAAAAATTACTTTTTAAAATATGTGTGTCTGCACAAGATGATGATATTCAGTGTATGTTTATAGAAAATTTCAAAAAACAATCATAGTCTATTTTCTAAATACAATTATATTGACTTTATTTTAATTTATTCTATATCTTTGTGATAAATGACAAAACAAATATGTTAGATTTTACAACTCATCCTAGCCAATGCATGTGTTTTGAAAAAATCTCATTTAATTTTTTTTTAAAAACAAAACCACCTTCCAACTTTAAAAAAAAAAAAACAAAACCACCTTCCATCCTAGTCAATGCATGTATTTTGTAACTTTTAAACCACCTTCTACCCCCTTTTCTTCTCATTTCTCACAAACACACTCTCTCTAACTTCTCTCTCTAGAAACTCTTCTTTCAAATTATCTCTACTATTCTCTCATCTTCAAACATTCATCATCAAGTTATTCATATCTTCATCATATTTGAAGATCATCAAAGGTAAACATCAAAACTTAACCTACATGTTTGTAGATGAACATCCCAACGACATGCAACATTTTCTTTATTTTGTTCATTTATTTTATTTCTTTCGACACCAACCCATTTGTGGTTATGGTTAAAAAGTTAAAATATGTTTAAAAAAAGGTAAGTGAATTTTAAAGAATACTATTAAAAAAGTTAAAATATGTTTAAAAAAGGTAAGTGAATTTTAGAGAATACTATTAAAAAGTTAAAATATGTTTAAAAAAAGGTAAGTGAATTTTAGAGAATACTATTAAAAAGTTAAAATATGTTTAAAAAAAGGTAAGTAAATTTTAAAGAATACTATTAAAAGGTTAAAATAGCTTAATAGTTGTAAATAACATATTTTAACTTTTTTTCATTTAAATCTGCAGGAAAAAAGATGACGGAAACTTCAAAATTTTCCACCGAGCAAGTATAATATCCAATTTTATTATTATTTTCATGTGTGTAATTAGTTGGTGTATCTAGTAATTTTTTTAACATGGATTTTTTTCTCTCAATTTTTAGGTGTTTGGATCTCGTGAAGAATTAATTACTTGGGTGCAAAATGTGGCACGCTCTCAAGGTTTTGCAGAAGACTTGGGGTTCTTTTCAAGCAAAATGGACAAAATTAGTTGAATCTCCAACACACACTGCATACATGCAAAATTATGCAGACCTCCAGGCATTATTGTTCGAATGTCCAGGTATCATTCATATATATTTTAAAGTCATGATTTGTTTAGAAAAAACCATTCATTCTATCACACTCATTTGATTTTCATTTTTCTTCGCCTTGTAGATGTTTTTACCTATCTTCATAATGTTTGGCTAGACAGGTATGCAGACAGATTTGTGTCATTGTGGACCGATAAACATATCAATTTTGGAAATTCAACAACAAATAGAGTTGAGAGCCAAGACGCCAAGTTGAAAAAACATCTAGATTCAGGGAAATGTGACCTAGACAAATTCATACATGTCATTGAAGAAGTTGTAAAGTCACAAGACACTGCTATCAAAGAAAGTCTTGAAAGATGCACAATCATTCGCAAGCCAAAATTCAACAACTCGTTGTTCCAGCAACTACAGAGTTTTGTTTCAGAGTATGCTATGGATAACATTTTAGAAGAGCTTCATCGATCAAAGGGAGTTGTCTTAACTCCGGAGAACTGTGGTTGTCAACTGCGTACGTGTTTTGGGCTACCGTGTGCGCACGAACTTGCGATATACATCGATGCAGGTATGTTTAATTGAAATTGATATTCATGCCATTATTACTTATTAATGATATTCTAAATTCTTTTTATGCAGATATGCCCATTCCATTAGATTCGGTTGATACTTTTTGGAAAAAGCTTGATTTGTCTCCTTCTATATCTGTGGAATATGGTGATCTTAATTGTGATCATGATATGGAAAAGTTTAAAGAAATATTCAACAATCAACCGGATCATGGCAAATCCAGTTTTTTAAGAAAGTTGAGGGGGATAATGGATCCATCAAAAATCTTGATCGGTGAACCTTCGGTCAAGAAGAACACTCGTGGACGCC
Source organism: Arctium lappa (assembly GCA_023525745.1). Classification (NCBI taxonomy): domain Eukaryota; kingdom Viridiplantae; phylum Streptophyta; class Magnoliopsida; order Asterales; family Asteraceae; genus Arctium; species Arctium lappa. The sequence continues at coordinate 52,105,402 of CM042047.1, forward strand.
CAAAAGTGAAGCGTGTTCATCATCAAACTCAAGTTCCTCACAGATACAGCTGTTCGGGCTTGAATCAAGAACTGCCTACACATAGTTCATTCTTCATGGACTTGAACGATGACCCACCTAGGCATAACCCATTCTTCATGGACTTGAATGAGGAACCACCTAGGCATAGCCCATCCTTCATGGACTTGAACGAGGAACCACCTTGGCATAGCTTATCCTTCATGGACTTGAACGAGGAACTACCTAGGCATAACTCATCCTTCATGGACTTGAACGAGGAACCGCCTAGGCATAACTCATCGTTCATGGACTTGAACGAGGAACCACTGATTTATAGCTCATCCTTCATGGACTTGAACGATGAACTAATAAGCCAATCTTCACACCAGATTGACTTAAACGAGATACTGCCGGAGGGACATACTTTATTGTTGAAGCAAATTCCAGAAATCTTTCATCCATACATCACGAATATACAAGATGTAAGGGGTGATGGGAATTGTGGTTTTCGATTAATAACTGTTTGTCTCGGGTATGGCGAAGACCAATGGCTCTCTATTCGTCATGAATTATTAGACGAGTTAATGAGTTCATATGGGGCATACTCTACAGTTTCTATGGAATCGATGAAATACTTACTTCGTTGTCTTGTTGGGATTCGCCAGCACCAGAGCAACACTGGATGACTATGCCAGAGACAGGTATATTGATAGCCAACAGGTTTGGTGTGATCCTTCACTTTTTAACCAATGGAGGCTCTATGACTTGTTTTCCTCTCTGGAAAGGTCCCGAAGAGTTTCAATATCATCGGGTCTTTACAATTTCAGATGTAAACAACAACCATCATGTGATGGTCCAGTTAGTATGAGAGTACCCAATGCCTCCCATTTCAGCATTATGGACCCGTCACAAAATCCCATCAGCAGCTGGATGGGAAACCATATATATGTCACGTTTAGAATTCTATAAGAAACTCAAACCAACTCAAAAAACTTTTGTAAATATAGCGGATTAGTTGTTAAAAATTAAGTTTTATATTTACTAATCATGTTATATTTGATTTTATTATTTAAGCGAAAGTTTATTTTTTCATAGTCTTTTGTATTATATGTACCACTTTTTTTATATAATCAAGTGATTATTATTATTATTATTATTATTATTATTATTATTATTATTATTATTATTATTATAAAACTAAATTTATTATGTCAAATAAATTTTATTTTCATTTATAGTTATTCTTTTTATATTTTTTGTTTTTTTGTATTAAAATTTAAGATTAAATTAATATGTTTTTCTAAAAGAAAAATACATATACAAAAAATTAAAAAAAATAAAAAAAAATAAAAAAAATTATTATTTATATTAATATGAAAGTGAATATCATTAAAAAATGTAAAAAAAAATTAATTAAAAGTGATAAACCTACAAATGATTACATAATCATTTTTTTAATTAAAAGTATAGAAGTCATATCATAAACCTACAAATGATTGCATTGATTTTAGAATTTTATACCTATAGGCACCATAGACTATGGTGCACATAGCAACACCCTAGTCTATATGGCTAGGGTGCAATTATGTTATAATTTTGCATTGTTTTCCGACCCCCTTCACACAACCCTTCATTTTTATTTTATTTTAATTATAGTTACAATTTTGGTCCCTTAACTCTTTTTATTGATTTAATTTATACCTTTTGGTATTATATTTTACATTTACATTTTTATTATATTAACACATATAAACGTATATTAACTAATATACGTTAAAAAATAATTTTTAATTTTAACAAGTTACACCATTATAATCGTCTTGTCAATACCTTCGAAATGAGTCCAATATTGAATATTTTTTGATTTAATTGTTATAAGAAGAAAAATACATTTTTTGAGTATTGTATCACTTGTCTATTAAACGTTTACCAAGATCCTCTAAACGTCAAATTTGGGATAATTTTTTATAAGAATTAATTACAAAAGAAAATACATAGTAAAATGTAGCATATGATTGACTGTCTATTACCTGTAATGAAATTGACAATTGTACCACAAAAGAAAAAACAGCAACTTTATTGTTTTTCTAAGTGAGAATTGCTTTACTTTAGTCATTTTTTAGGAAAGATTTAATAAATGCCAACAGTTTACACTTGTATTAATTACTAGGAAGACATAAATTTAATTAATAGTCGTATTTGACTTAAAAATAATAATAATAGTTGTAGTTTAAGACACATATACCCACTCCTCCCTTAATAATTTTAAAATTTATAAGATTTGTAATATTCATTTTTAAGCTATTAATTTAAAATAATTAATATTATTCCTTAATTAATATTGAGATAATTATACATATATATATATATATATATATTAATTTGGATGACAACTAAATTAATTCTCTTTTAATAAATTAAAATTTTTAATTATAATCTCCCATTCCACTTATAAATTAATTTATTTTTTATAGACTTTTTCTTTTCAGTTTTATGATATTATAGTTTGTTAATAGATGTGAATATTAATAACATTTGCTTTGTACATATGAGTTGGTTTTTCAATTAAAAAGTTGGTATATGACATTGTCGGTTTTTTGTTAAGAATGTTCTTGGGTGTTCACATAGTTGTAGGTTTACTTTTTTTTTTGAACAGTAAAGATTTCAATAAACCCACCAAGGAGGAAACCATCCAGTACATAAAAAATTAATTTTGGACTTCGTAAAATGTATTTTTCTTCTTATAACAACTAAATCAAAAAATATTCAATATTGGACTCATTTCGAAGATATTGACAAGACGATTATAATGGTGTAACTTGTTAAAAATAAAAATTATTTTTTTAACGTATATTAGTTAATATACGCTTATATGTGTTAATATAATAAAAATGTAAAATATAAAATATAAAACCAAATGGTATAAAGTAAATCAATAAAAAGAGTTCAGGGACCAAAATTGTAACTATAATTCAAAAACAAACAAAAAAGGAACATTGTGAGGAGGGTGTAAATGATTGGATCGGAAACAATTGGATGAAAAATAGAGTAGGGTGTAAAATGAAAATAGACTAGGGTGTAGTTAGAATGAACCCTTATTTTTATAAGGTTATATTATGGTTAAGAGTGGCCAAAATGAGCCCGTGACCAGCATGTACGGGGACTGATTGGATCCCCTCGGGACAGGTTATGACTCGACGGTTTGGTACCGGTATGGCTTTTACGAAAATTCAAGACGTGGCTCGAGACGGGACCAACTACATATAGTGTCGATTTAAAAAAATTAAGTTTTTATAAATTATTTTGGATCCGAAGTCGAGAACTCGAAAAAAATGATCTTGTTTAATGTTCAGTTATATTCTTCATCATACAAAGCCAATTTATGGTTTTATGTGTTTTTAGATCGCATATAAATTCAAGATAAGATCAATATGGTTAATTAGTCAAAAAAAATTGAAAATTATTCGCTCGATAGAAAGGTCTTCAAACCCATGAATTGAGTTCATTTTGAAGGTTTTGATTAGACAATTATAATGGTATAATTTGTGAAAAAAGAAACATATTCTTTAATATAAATTAGTTTATGTATGATTATTTATGTTAATAAGATAAGGGTATAAAATAAAAAATAAAAAGTGGAGAGATATACAGAAAATTAAGGGGGTGTTTGGGATTGCTTATTTAAAACAACTTATTCTTTTTTGTAAATGTGTTAATCAACTAATATGGTGTCAAACTGGAGTTTTATAAAAAGTGTTTGGATTATCTTATGGTCGTACTAAAACGTAATAAACTAATAAGTTGTTTTTTAGGGGATGTTTGAGATTAATTACACATGTAAAATAACCAAAAACTGATAAGTTGTGGCAAATAAGTTAATAAGTTAGAATGAAATGACTTATCAAAAGCTCCTTATCACCGGTAGTTAATGTCAAAAATCGTCCAAATAATGACTTAAGGTCGGTGTGGAGTTTTTAACAAATAAAGTAAGGATCAAACGATAAATCGCGCGACAACGATTAAATAAAGAAAATAATACAAGCGATTGGTGACACGGAAAACCCCGTCGAGGGTTAAAACCATGGACGATATCAGAGATCATCAATTCACTATGAACGTCAAACAGGGACGTCGTCCTTTAGAAGGAGCAACCGATAGTACAATTGACAATAATACAAGTAAATAACAAACAAATCGTAAGATCGTGTTGTCTGTCGTAAAGTAGAGCGCTTCGTCGAGAGATTCCTTAAGAGAGAATAAATTGGGAACTTGCGTGTGCTTGAGCACTGTGTATCTGCATATGATGTTATCTATCCCTCTCTGATCTTCATGGCTTTGTATATATAGCTTTGGTCGCTATAAATAATCACTTAATGTTCAACGGTCTACGTAATGATTGATCTTGATGATGCTTTTCCGTTATGACCGTTTATCCATAAATGCATAGACATAGAGAAAAACACTTGTTGATAATAAATGAGCAGTGGTCGTCAGATATCCTATGAAGGTCGTAAGATATTCAACGATAAGGGACTTTTGGTCGTAAATCGTAAGAAATATGCGACCATCGCTGTAAGTGGCGACCAAAGTCACCGGTTGTTAATGCCAAAAATCGTCCTAAAGATGACTTAAGGTTGGTGTGAAACTTTAACAACTAAAGTAAAAAAATCAATCGATAAATCGTACGACGATGTTAAAAAGTAAACAAGAGAGAGAGATTTTGGTGATGTGGAAAACCCCGTCGAGGGTAAAAACCGCGGACGATAGCAGAGATCGTCAAGTGTACTATAGACGTCAAACAGGGTCGTTGTCCTTTAGAAGGGGTGACCGAAAGTACAAATGACAAGATTACAAGTAAAAGTAAACAAATCGTAAGTTTATGTTGTTCGTCGGGCGATTGGAACACTTTGTCGAGAGTTCTTGATTGAGAGTACAACTCAAGAGCTTTGTGTATGCTTGATGTTAATGCCAAAAATCATCCCAAGGAAGATTTAAGGTCAGTGTGGACCTTTATAAACTAAAGTAAGCGATCGATCGACAAATCGTACGACAGATAATAAAAGTTAATAAGAGACAGAGAATTTGTTGACGCGGAAAACCCCGTCGAGGGTAAAAAACCGCGGACGATAGCAGAGATCGTCAAATACACTATGGACGCCAAACAGGGATGTCATCATTTAGAAGGAGCAATTAATAGTACAATTAACGATAATATAAATGAAAGTAAACAGATCGTAAGATTTTGTTGTTCGTCGTGCGATGAAGTACTTCGTTGAGAGTTCTTGACTGAGAGAGAATAACTTGAGTACGCTTGAGCGTTGTGTGTTTTTGATATGCTTCAGATGTGTCACGAATGGTTCTTCAGGCCTTGTATATATAACTTTTGGTCACCCTAAATGAGCATTAAATGTCCAACGATATTGATAATGATTGATCTTGATGACGTTCGTTCGTTATATCCGTTGCTCATTATGTGCTTTAAACCTGAAATAAAGGATTCATAAAAGAAAACGGTCGTATGTAATAAATGATAAACAATCATGAGTTACCTTATAAAGATCGTGAGATATAAGTCTATCAAGATGTTATTTTCTGGTCGTGGATGTGAGGAACTCTCGACCATCGTCAAAAGTAACGATCGTGACTCTCGATGTGTGTGATCGTCAGGGCCTTATCTTAATACAAGAATGGTCCTTAGATTGGTTTTGTTTCCTTGCGTCGGTCGTGACTTGTGAAATTTTACCCAAACACTTGAATGCTATGTGTGTACGGGATCAGTTCAGATGCCTCGAATATGCCCTTGAGTTTGAATATATATCTTTGTCCATCATAAATGAGCATTCAATGAGCCAACGGTCTGCGTATTGATGTATTTTGATGTTGTGACTGTTGGTCATGAATGTGTTTTAAACTTGCAATAAAGAGTAATAAAAGAAAATGGTTGTAGATAATAAATGATATAATCGTTAGTTACGTTACAATGATCGTAAAATATAAGTCTGTTGAGAGATTCCTTGGTCGTGGTCGTAAGAAACTCACGATCACTGTTACTAGTGACGACCAAGGTCGTAAGTGTGTGTGATCTTCAGGACCTTATCTTAATACAAGAGTGGTCTTAAGATTGGAGATGTTTGTTTTTCTTGTGTCAATCGTGACTTGAGAAATTTTGCCCAAACAACTTACCCCCAAAATTCGAAAATCAGGCGGAAATCGACTTTTCGAATTTTTGTAACTGGATCGGACACATGTCGACAAATGTAACCGAATAGGTTCCTCGAAAACCGAAGAATCTGTGAGGGGAAGCGTGCAACCGCATAACGGCCGCGACGTCATGGCGACGTGGGGCGCATGGTGTCAGGCGTAGGGACATGTGTCGTCCATCCGACGGCTGGCGTGCGAAAGGTCGATGACAGGTGTCGATCATCTGTCGACTCGACCTGACACCGAATCCATTATAAATAGCGATCCCACCTAATTCCTTTCTTTTTTACGCATTCGTGATTTCTATAGAGAGATATCCCCGACGAATCCTTGCCAAACCTGAAAAAGAGAGAAACCGAATCCCTGCCATAGACAACTGAGGTTTTAGAGCCCCTTATAAGGTACGATCTTCTTAACCTTTCATGTGCATTAAGTCTATAGCTAGGAAACCTAGGAAGAATTTGGACGCTTTCAAGTTCTACGCAACGATAGCCGCTGATCCCGACTTCATCATGTCACCGGACCCAATAAGCACCCTCAATGAAGAGGAGGACGTCGAGGTGTTCCGGATTTTGGCCGGGATTCCCGAAGACATGAGGCTTTGTCCACCGACATTGCTTCAATCAGATCAATGCTCGAACGGTTACTTCGTTATATAAGAGTATCCATTAAAAATAGGGTTTACATGGCCCTATTCGCCATTGTCGAGATCGTTTCTTACGATCTTCGACTTATCACCGGGGCAGATGATGCCCCAGTTCTGTAGAATCGTTCATGTCATCGAACGATTGATGGAAAAATGGGTAGAGCCATTTACCATCTAGGACCTCCTTTTGGCCTACACGGTCAAGGCGAAGGCGAACCAACGGTACAACCTCTTCTCCAAATATAGAGGGGTTCGTACCCTGGTTCAGGCGACCGCGGTCAATGACCGCAAATGGAAGAAGCGTTTGTCTTCGGTCGCCTGGCGTCTCTCGGCGACGACGTTCAATGGCTCACCACATGGTGGAATACCGAGGGTAAGTCCTTTAGTTTAAAATAGTCGTTAGTTCTTTTTTGGTCGTAATATGACTAACGTTTTTCTTTGTTTTTGCTTTGCTAGTGGTCGACTTCTCGATAGTTGCGCCCTCTGCTGACTCGTCCGCCAAGGTCGATAGGTTCCTTGAGTTCAGCGTCGAGGAACGCTCATTCTTCACTGCCCGTTTTTCTGCCGACGAGGACGACGACGTTATGTATGTCTGGTCATCAGTTGCTTCCTCTGTAGGAGAGGAGGAGGAGGAGGAGGGAGAGGAGTCCGAAGGGGAGGCTCCAACGATGACGGGTAAGTTCTTTTCTGTGTAGGTTTTAGTCGTTGGACGTCACCGGCCGGTCGAAATACCTTATAGGGTCTAGCCAGAAAGGCGTCACCCATTAGTCATAAGATTCAGTGAGTTTAGTCGCTAAGACGTCACCTACTGGTTGCTAGATTTGGTGGGTTTAGTCATATGACGTCACCTACCTGTCATAGGTTTTTAGTGGGTCTAGTCGAGAGACGTCACCACTGGTCATGAGACTTTTGTGGAGTCTAGTCGCAAGACGTCACCCACTGGTCGCAAGATCACGTAGGATTTCTAGTCGTAAGACGTTCACCTACGGGTCGTAAGGTCTAGTCTTAGAAGACGTCACTTACTTGTATGTTTTCATTTTACTTACGTTTGCTCGTTTTATTTTTTTAGGATGATCGACCACCGTAAAGCCAACGACGAGTTTCTCGAAAAGAGAGGCCCTTGCACAACTCACCTGTAAAGGGTGAGAAAACAAGAGGAAGGCACCTCCCCCGACATTTCGGTCGGGGGCCAAAAAGACGAAGACGGTCCCGAGGGAATCGTCTTCAAAGGGCAGTGGCTCCGAAGCCACTACCTTAGAGAAGGCGAAGGCAACTCCGGTTGAAGGACAAGGGGAAGGGTATTCGGTTCGACCAGGCCCCGACCCCTATGGAGGTGAATTTCACCTTGCCTGGCGACTTCATGTCGTCCGCGCAACTAAGCATGAAGGCTCTTTTCCCCCATCTGGGGAAATTCCTTCTGCCTCCCTTTCTCGACCGATACATTGGGAGCTCACGTTGCGGGGCTCTCGTTCATGGTAAGTGCAAGACTTTTAAACTATCTTAGGTCTTACGATTTTTTATACGTCGTACGTTTTGACATCTATCGTACGATTTATTCAGGCACTCGAAGTGGGGCTAGTCCTCAACATTCGCATGGATAATGTGAGGAGACTAGTCCCAACTTCTTTGGCCAAGCAACAAGAGGCTCTTGCCAGAGCCACCGAAGCGGAGGCCAAGGCGCAGGCGACGGAGGCCAAGCGAGAGGAGTATTTCGTTTACCTCGACGACGCCCTCAACAACCTTGAGGTCGTCGGTCACGAGAAGATGGAGCTCCAAGGGCGCTTGAAAGAGTCCCTGGATTTGCATCCCCGACAATGAAAAAGAGGTCGAGGCCCTTTGGGCGGAGCTAGAGGCGACAAAGGAGCAGGTCGCTGAACTTGAAGAGAATGTGAAGTCCATTGAGGTCTTTATCCGTCTCAAAGTTCGAGCGGCCCTCATGAGACGCCATCTGAGGGTTCAGAACCCCCTGGTGTCGGCGTAGGCGAGCTAGCCTTCTTATTGGAGGCTTTCCGGGTCGAGAGAGATCTCGACTCCGAGAAGGAACAAGAGCTCGAGTCGAGGGATGACTCCCCCGAAGGTGGAGATGATGTGTTCGCACCTCAGCAACAGGAGCAGGAGCAATCGAAAGCTCCTTAGTTTAGTTTTTGTAAGTTTTTTTTATTTTCAATCGGGCGACCATTGGTGGTCGTGCCTACCTGATGTAATCCTTCCAGTATCAATATATGGAAATTTTTCTTGACAAAAGATTTGTCGTAATCATAACAATCAATCCACATACAAAATATGCATAAAGTAACTCATGATATTCATAGATGACGAGAGATAACATAAATCAATAAAAATTTCTAAGTAACTCACGACATCACAAACAATTAAGAATACAAATAATCTGTCGAGCAATTAAACCAAGGATCTTGCGACTAAGGCAAGAAATAAACCTGTCGGACGATTATATAAATCTCAGGTCGAAAGACTTGCCATCAAGGAAAGCAACAACCGTTGTAGTTTTGATTGGAAATAAGATCAAGGAACTTGCGACAAGGATAGATTTTGACCAATGTTCGATAGATCATAGATCTTACGACCTGGTCGTGATTCCATCGTATAATTATAAGTGAGGTCGGATGTTCGATTGACCCTGCAATGAAACGATATTAGAAGGGGTCGTTGGATAGGCCAACGACTTTCCAATGCTTAAGTTAGTACTGGTTATAAAGAGATAATCATAAGGGAAGAAGAAACGGGTTTAAAAGAAATACTTATTTAAATATACCGCATTCCAGCTTCGAGGGATGTCACGACCGTCGAGGGTTTGCAATCAGTAGGCTCCTTTTCCGACAACCTCGGTTATTCGGTATGGACCTTCCCACTTGGTGGACAACTTACCCGAATTTGGTTCTTGGGTGTTTTGAAAAACTGGTCGTAAGACATAGTCGCCTACCTGGAAAAACTTGACCTTGAGATTCTTGTTGAAGTGTCGTTCGACCAATTGTTTTTGAGATGCCATGTTGATTGTTAATGCCAAAAATTTTCCCAAGAAAGATCTAAGGTCGGTGTGGAGCTTTAACAACTAAAGTAAGCGATCGATCGACAAATCGTACGACATATAATAAAAATAAATAAGTGACAGAGAATTTGGTGATGCGGAAAACCCCGTCAAGGGTAAAAATCGCGGACGATAGCAGAGATCGTCAAGTGCACTATGGACGTCAAATAAGGACGTCGTCCTCTAAAAGGAGCACTAACAGTACAATTAACGATATTACAATTTAAAAATAAACAGATCATAAGATTGTGTTGTTCATCGTGCGATGGAGCATTTCGTCGAGAGTTGTTGCTTGAAGGAAGAGTGGTTGAGTATGCTTGAATACTTGTATGTTCCAGTTCAATTTAGATGCCCCGAATGGTTATTCAGGCATCGTATATATAGCTTTTGGTCACCATAAATGAGCATTAAATGTCCAACGCTCTTGGCAATGATTGATATTGATGATGTTCGTTCGTTATATCTGTTGGTCATTATGCGCTTTAAACCTGTAATAAAGGATTCATAAAAGAAAACGGTCGTATGTAATAAATGATAAACAATCATTAGTTACATTATAAAGGTCGTGAGATATAAGTCTATCGAGAGTTTCTTTCTGGTCGTGGATGCGAGAAACTCTTGACCGTCGTCATGAGGGACGACCATAACTCTCGATGTGTGTGATCGTCAGGACCTTATCTTAATACAAGAATGATACTTAGATTGGAGATGTTAGGTTTCCTAGCGTCGGTCGAGACTTGTGAAATTTTACCCAAACAGTTTACCCCCAAAATTCGAAAATTGGGTGGCAAGTCGACATTTCGTATTTTGTAACCAGACTGGACACGTGTCAAAATTTGTAACTGAATCGGTTCCTCGAAAACCGAAGCGATTACTAGGGAAAGCGTGCAGCCGTTCAACGACCATGACATCATGGCGACGTGGGGCGTGTGGTGTCAAATGTAGGGACTGGTGTCGTCCATCCGACGGCTAGCGTACGAAAGGTCGATGACAGGTGTCGATCATCTGTAGACTCGACCTGACACCGAATCCCGTATAAATAGGAATCTCCGGTTGAATCCTTTCCTTTTTACGCGATTACAGTTTCTTTGAGAGAGAGAGAGAGAGAGATAGAGAGAGATTTCTAATCTTCAGCAAATCCTTGCCAAAACCTACAAAAAGAAAACCGAATCCTTGCCATAAACCATGGAATCTTTTAGTATTTAACTTCATCTTTTGCTTTGTCTGTCGAAAGTTTTCTAACATTTGTTTTTGTTTTGCTAGTGATTGACTTCTCGATAGCCGCCCCTTCTGCTGACTCGGCTGCTAAGATCGAACGATTCCTCGAGTTCAGTGTCGAGGAACGTTCCTTCTTTACTGCTTGTCTGACTGCTGACAAGGACGAGGACGTACAATACATTTGGTCGTCAGTCGCTGCTTCTGTAAAGGAAGAAGAAGAGGAAGAGACCAACGAAGGTACTCCAAAGATGACGGGTAAGTTTTCGTCTATTAATTAATTCATAGGGTCTAGTCGTAGGACGTCACCTATCGGTTATAGGACCTTATGGAGTCTCGTCTGTAAAAGTCGTCACCCGCTGGTCGTCGGTTAGTGGGTCTAGTCATGAGACGTCACCACTGGTCGTGAGATTTTTGTGGGGTCTAGTCACAAGACGTCACCCGCTGGTCGTAAGATCACTTTAGGGTTTAGTCGTAAGACGTCACCTTCGGATCATAAGATCTTTGTAAGGTCTAGCCTGTAAAAGTCGTTTGTAAGGTCTAGCCTGTAAAAGTCGTTTGTAAGGTCTAGCCTGTAAAAGTCGTTACTTACTTGTTAAAGTGTAAGATTTAGTCATGGATGTTACTTACTTGTTTTTTCATTTTTTCAGGAGGATCAACCCCCGTAAAACCAATGACAGGTCTCTCTAAGAGAGAGGCCCTTGCGCAGCTCGCCCGTTAAGGACGATAAATCAAAAGAAAAGCTCCCCCGACATCTTGGTCGAGGGTCAAGAAATCGAAGACAATCCTGAGGGATTCGTCTTCGAAGGGTAGTGGCTCCGAGGCCACTATTCCCGAGAAGATGATAACGCCTCCGGTTATGGACGTCGAACCGATTTCTCAGGCTCCACCATCGGGGGTGGAAAGTCAATCTTATTCGTCGAGGGACAAGGGGAAGGCTCCCTAGACGAGTGAAGTTCCAGCTTGAAAGTCGCACCATTTGGATTTGTATTTCTTGGCGTCGTCTCTTTCACTTTTTGGAGGTCACTTGACGTTGGTCTGAACATTCTTTAGGGCCTCGACCACCTCTTTAGATGTTCCTTTGAATCCGTAAGAGGAAATCTTAGGATACTGGGGGAACTTGTTCGCTGGTGCATTCTTCTTTTTGTCAAATTTCATGTTCGAGATTTGTTTAGACGTCTCGACCTTGGAGGTTGATCTAGCCTTGAAGTCCGGTTTCTTGACGCTCAATGCTTTCTCGTCACTGGAGTGCTTACGACGAAAGGCCGCATCGTCCTCGACCTGCATGTAGGCCAGTGTCCGAGGTCGAACGTCTTCGAAGTTTTTCGGTGGATACTTTGTTAGATCCAAATACAGCCTGAAATGTCGTTGAGACCTCGCTTGTAAGCCACAATTACAGTTCTGACGTCACAGTTTCGTACACTGATCATCTCAGAATTGAAGAGATTAAAGTAGTTATGGACTAACTCGCCTGTCTTATGGGTGATGTAATAGAGTTCGCTAGTTTGCTCTTCCATCTTACGACTGCTAGCAAACTGTTGGAAGAATTGGTTGACTAGCTCTGCGAAGCTACCGATAGACTTGGGTTGCAAGTTAATCAACCAGTGAAGTGCAGCACCCGTGAGAGTCGCACCAAATCTTTTGCACATGCAGACCTCCTGATACTGATGGGGTGTCGACACAGTCCACATCAAATGTTTATACTATGCGATATGCTCTGTTGGATCGCTAATTCCAGAGTACTTCAAAGAGAACGTCGGGATGTTGTAGTTTTTTAGGACGTCGAGCATGGAGATTTCGTCGACGAAAGGTGATGCTTGAAACCCGGTCCTTTGTTCATTGTCCACAGGTACAACAGTTCCTAGAATCTTTGCGAGTAACGATAACATCTTTTCATTATGTTATTCTAACTGATTCAATCGTTGTGCGACATGATCGTCTAGATTGAAACCGTTGCTCGTCAGGAGGGAAACTGACACAAATCCGGAGTCTTGAGACGTGACACCTGTATTTGGAAAAAACCCGTTGCGATGTAATGTCTCTCCAGCGTCACCATTAATTGGTGCATGCACGGGAGGCACGAACATCGATGGAAATGCTGTCGTTGGTGGTGGTATCGTTGGAGTCGCCGGGATAGAAAATGTGGTGACTCTAGTGGCTTCTCCAGTACCTTGCATTGGCCTGGGGTATGGAGGCAATGGAGGTTGAACACCTGCAAAAGGCATGGAAAAAGGTGGCCTTGGACCATACTGAGGCCCAAATTGGTTTCCCACATTTTTATTCCTCATTGCTAAGAGTTCTTCAGCTGCTCTACGATTCTGCTCATCCAGAGCGTTAATGCGACTGTGAGAAGCATCAAGTTCCATACGCATTTGAGCAATGATGTGGGATTGAGTTCCCTGAGTTTACATGATCCTCCTAGTCAAAAAAACTGCACTGAAACTGTTAGTAGGCTGCACTCTTTGTCGAGGATTTTACTCTAGCTGGGGCCCCACGGTGGGCGCCAAACTGTTAATGCCAAAAATCGTCCCAAGGAATATCTAAGATCGGTGTGGAGCTTTAACAACTAAAGTAAGCAATCGATCGACAAATCGTACGATAGATAATAAAAATAAATAAGAGACAGAGAATTTGGTGACGCGGAAAACCCCGTCGAGGGTAAAAACCGCGGACGATAGCAGAGATCGTCAAGTGCACTATGGACGTCAAACAGGGACATCGTCCTTTAGAAGGAGTGGTCAAAAGTACAAATGACAATATTACAAATAGAAATAAGCAAATCGTAAATTTGTGTTGTTCATTGTGTGATGGAGCACTCCTTCGAGAGTTCTTGCATGAGAGTAAAATAACTTGAGTAAACTTGAGCACTTTATGTTTCTGATGAGTTCAGATGTCCTGAATGATTTTTCAGGCCTTGTATATATAGCTTTTGGTCACCATAAATGAGCATTAAATGTCCAACGACCTTGGTAATGATTGATCTTGATGACGTTCGTCCGTTATATCCGTTGGTCATTATGCGCTTTAAACTTGTAATAAAGGATTCATAAAAGAAAACGGTCGTATGTAATAAATGATAAACAATCATTAGTTACGTTATAAAGGTCATGAGATATAAGTCTATCGATAGGTTCTTTCTGGTCGTGGACGCGAGAAACACTCGACCGTCGTGATGAGGGACGACCGTGACTCTCGATGTGTGTGATCGTCAGGACCTTATCTTAATACAAGAATGGTCCTTAGATTGGAGACGTTTGATTTCTTTACGTCGGTCGTGACTTGTGAATTTTTACCCAAACATTGATTAATGCTGACTCCCTTAGTTCTTCTAATGCGTCGAGGTCGTAACTTAGGTGGACTAAGTTGTGATCGACCGACGTGTGTCGTGAGGTCGGCAGTTGGGTCTCGACCGACAAGACCGCTTCACAACCATAGACCAGAGATAAAGGGGTTTGTCCTGTGGATGTATGAGGCGTCGTACGATTGGCCCAAAGAACTGTCGGAAGTTCTTTGACCCACTTGCCTTTAGGTTCTTTGAATCTTTTCTTGATTGAATTGATGATTGTTTTGTTGCTCGATTCGGAAAGTCCGTTCGACTGAGGGTAGCAAGGTGTCGAGGTCGTAAGTTTGATGTTGCAATCCCCGCATCGCTTTTGAATTACGATCCGTTATCGCATACGATTTTAGATGGGATTCCAAACCTGTAGATGATGTTAGTCTGGATAAAAGAGGTAAGCTCTTTATCCCGAACTTGGGAAAAAGGTAGCATCTTCTATCCATTTGGAAAAATAATCTGTAAGAACCAATAAGAATACCTTTAGCCCGAGGGCTGGAGGTAATTTACCGACGATATCCATTCCCCATCGCATGAAGAGCAATAGAGTTAAAGTCGAGTGCAAAGGTTCAGAGGGTTTATGAGACATACCTGAGTGTCGTTGACATGCGTCACAACTTTGGACACACCTTATAGCGTCCTGTCGTAAGGTCGACCAGTAATATCCCTGTCGAGAGATTCTATTTGCTAGACTGCGACCACCCGAGTGGTTGCCACACTCTCCGCCGTGCATTTCTTGTAAAATGCTTTGGACTTGGTTTTTATCGACGATGCATCGAAAGTTCAGTCCTGTCAACGATCGTCGATAGAGTTATCCTCTGATCCAAGTGTATCTGGATGCCTTCAATATGATCTTTTGGGCTTCCATCTTGTCTTCAGAAAGTTGGTTGTTCATTAAGAATTTTCTGAAGTCGCTCGACTAGTTATTTTCCTCTTCTATCATGTGGACGCGATCTTCATTTTCAATGGATGGTGTCGCTAGGTGAATTATCGGGACGACATCAAATGGGGTCTGGCCAAGTGCCGACCTAAGATTAGCTAATGTGTCAACTTGGTTATTTTGATCCCTTGGGACCTATGTAATGGAGAAATGTTGAAAAGTTTCTGATTTGGCCTTGGCTACTTTGAGATAAGTTGTCATCTTTGAGTCCTTGGCCGCGAATTCTCCATTCATTTGATTTATGATCAAGAGGGAGTCGCTTTTGACGTGAACTATTGCTTCCCCCCGGTCATGGATCATGTTCATTCCTGCGATCAGTGCTTCGTATTCAACTTCGTTGTTCATGGCTCTGAAATCGCACCGTATGGAGTACACCATCTTGCCCCATGTGGAGACTTGAGGACAATGCCAAGACTTTCCCCCGGGCATTGGATGATTCGTCCACATGTAAAGTCCAAGTTGCATCGTCGAGAGTCACCACAGGTTCCGTCTGTACATCTAATTTTGGGCTGAAGTCGGTGAAGAAATCGGCCAATGCCTGCGATTTGATTGTTGTCCTGGGTTTGTAATCAATGTTGTAGCTACTAAGGTCATAATCCATTTTGCCAATTGACCTATTAACTCAGGTTTCCTTAAGACAGACTTAAGATTAAAGTTAGTCATGACAGTTATAGGGTGCGATTCAAAACAGTGGCGTAAATTTTTTAAAACTGTAACTAATGACAATAATATTTTTTCCATAGAGGAATACTTGGTTTCGGCGTCGATTAGAGACTTACTTACGTAGTAACTCGGAAGTTATTGCTTTTCGTCTTCTCGAGTCAAGACAACACTTCTAGCGTTTTGGCTGACGGCTAAAGAAAGCTGTAACGTTTCATGTTCTCTGGGTTTCGTCAACAAAGGTGGCTACGCCATGTATTTGTTAAGTTTTTTGAAGTGCTTTTTCATGGTAGTCCGTCCATTCGAAGCCCCTATTTTTTCTTAAGACATTATAAAATAAATGACATTTATCGGAAGATCGAGAGATAAACCTGTTTAATGCTGCAACTCGTCCGGTAAGTCGCTAGACCTCTTTGAAGTTACGTGGGGACTTGATGTCCATAATTGCCTTTATTTGTTCGGGATTAGCCTCGATCCCTCGACGGGTGACCATATACCCCAAGAATTTTCCCGTACCTACTCCGAAGGAGCATTTTGTCGGGTTGAGCTTCATATGATATTCTTTGAGAATGTCGAACGACTGCCTCAGATGATCGATATGATTGATCATTCGCTTTGACTTGACCAACATGTCGTCGATGTAGACTTCCATTGTATCGCCCAAGACGTTCTTTGAACATCTTGTTGACCAACCGTTGGTATGTGGATCCTGCATTCTTAAGACCGAAATGCATGACTTTGTAACAATAAATACATTTGTCCATCATGAATGTCGTCTCTTCTTGGTTGTCGTGATGCATCAAGATCTGATTGTAACCCGAATATGCGTCCATGAACGTGAGGAGTTCGTGACCAGCAGTCGCGTCGACTATAGCATCAATATGGGGTAATGGGAATGGGTCTTTAGGAAAAGCTTTGTTGAGATCAGTGAAGTCGATGCATACTCTCCATTTCCCGTTCTTCTTTTGTACTACCACGACGTTTGCTAGCCATTCGGGGTACTTTACTTCTCGAATTTTTCCAGTCTTTAGTAAATTATCGACCTCATCATTGATCACTTTGTTTCGCTCAAGAGCGAATTTGCGTCGCTTTTGCTTGATGGGTTTCAACGACGGATCGACATTGAGTCGATGTGAGATGACCTAAGGGTCGATACCAACCATGTACTCGTGTGTCCAGGTAAAGCAGTCGACATTATCCTGCAAGAAAGAAAATAGTGATTCCTTTAAGGAAGGGTGAAGAGACGTACCGACAAAGACGACCCTGTCAGGCTTGTCACAATCCAAGACAACTTCTTCTAGTTGATAGTCGTCGACGGTATCATGATCGGATTGGTTCTGTAATTGCTAGATATTCTTCTTTCTAGGCTTCATGTAACATTGTAGCACTCTCGCGCGATCTTCTGCTCGCTTTTGACTTCTTGGACGCCCCAAGGCATTGGGAATTTGATCATCTGATGTACGTCGAGGGGATGAACTTCATGTCGTGAATCCAAGGTCGCCCTAGGTAGGATGACGTTATATGCGGATGAGTAATCAACGACGTTGAACTTTGTTTGCTTGTTGACTCCTTTGGCGAATACCGGGAGAGTAATTTCCCCGATGGTGTTAACCATGTCACTATTGAAACCCACAAGAACTGTCGAACGTCGTATGATTTATGGCTTATCAATTCCCATAGCTTTGATCGTGCTAAGTGTTAATGCCAAAAATCGTCCCAAGGAATATCTAAGATCGGTGTGGAACTTTAACAACTAAAGTAAGCGATCGGTCGATAAATCGTACGACAGGTAATAAAAATAAATAACAGAGAATTTGGTGACACGTAAAACCCCGTCGAGGGTGAAAACTGCGGACGATAGCAGAGATCGTCAAGTGCACTATGGACGTCAAACAGGGACGTCGTCCTTTAGAAGGAGTGATCGGAAGTACAAATGACAATATTACAAATAGAAATAAGCAAATCGTAAATTTGTGTTGTTCATTGTGCGATGGAGCACTCCTTCGAGAGTTCTTGTGTGAGAGTAAAATAACTTGAGTAAACTTGAGCACTTTATGTTTCTGATGAGTTCAGATGTCACGAATCATTCTTCAGGCCTTGTATATATAGCTTTTGGTCACCATAAATGAGCATTAAATGTCCAACGACCTTGGTATTGATTGATCTTGATGACGTTCGTCCGTTATATCCGTTGGTCATTATGCGCTTTAAACCTGTAATAAAGGATTCATAAAAGAAAACGGTCGTATGTAACAAATGGTAAACAATCATTAGTTACGTTATAAAGGTCGTGATATATAAGTCTATCGAGAGGTTTTTTTCTGGTTGTGGACGCGAGAAACTCTCGAACGTCGTCGTAAGTGATGATCGTGACTCTCGATGTGTGTGATCGTCAGGACCTTATCTTAATACAAAAATGGTCCTTAGATTGGAGACGTTTGGTTTCCTTGCGTCGGTCGTGACTTGTGGAATTTTACCCAAACAGTTTGCCCCCAAAATTTGAAAATTAGGCGGCAAGTCGACTATTCGAATTTTGTAACCAAATTGGACACGTGTTGAAATCTGTAGCTGAATCGTTCCCTCGAAAACCGAAGCGATTATGAGGGAAAGCATGTAGTCATTTAGCGGCCATGACGTCATGGCGACGTGGGGGCGTGGTGTCAGGTATAGGGACAGGTGTCGTCCATTCGATGGTTGGTGTACGAAAGGTCGATGACAGGTGTCGACCATCTATCGACTCGTCGTGGCACCGAATGCCGTATAAATAGGAATCTCCGGTTGAATCCTTTCCTTTTTACGCGATTATAATTTCTTAGAGTGAGAGCTGACGTGAGGGGAGGCGCAAATGAAGGCTTTCAGGCTTCTTGCCAAGATTCCAGCTGACGTGAGGTTAAGTTCTCTGGATCAATTGAGGTTGGAGCAATGTCCGAATGGATATTTTCCATTCAAGATAGGTTTTTCCTGTCCCTTCTCTCCATTGTCGAGGTTGTTTTTGACAACCTTTGGGTTATTGTCGGAGCAGATGATGCCCCACTTCTGGCGAATCGTTCAAGTAGTTGAACGATTGACAGTAGGTCGGGCATCGTCTTTTTCGGTTAACGATCTCTTACTGGCCTACACTGTCAAGGCAGAGACGAACCATAGGTATAGTCTTTTTTCTAAATATAGGGGAGATCGTGCTCTGGTTCAGGCGACCGCGATCAATGATCACAAATGGAAGACGCAATACGTTTTTGGTCGCGTTTTGTCGGACGATGATAACGCTCGATGACTCACCACAGGGTGGAATACCATGGGTAAGGTTTTTAGATTTTTTTTGTCACTTGGTATTTTAGCATTTGTCAAATGATTTTTTTTTCAGCGATCGATTTTTCTGGACTCATGCCTTATTCTGACTAAACTTTGAAGATCGAGAGATTTCTCGAATATAGTGTCAAGGATCGATCTTTTTTCCCCCATGTCATCTGTAGACGAGGACGAGGATGACAAAGTATTCGTCGTAGGAGTCTCTACTAATGATGCGGAGGAGGATGAAGAAGAAGAGAAGTATGACACAGGGGTCGTACGGGAAAATGTAACAGGTATTGTTTCCTGTTTGTTTTTATTTTATTTGTAGGGTCTAGTCTGACTTCACCTATTGATTGTTTATTGTGAGGTCTAGCTTGAGGCGTCACTCAATGGTGTCAAGATCATGTAGGTTTTTTAGTCATAAGACTTTACCTACAGATCGTAAGAATTTTGTAAGGAGTAATCTTACGTGTAAGATCTAGTCATGAGACGTCACTTACTAGGTCATTTGTTTGTGTTTTGCAGGAAGTTGGGCGATAAAAAGAAGGGCTCCTCCGACATCTTGGTCGGGGGTAAAGAAGACTAAGACGGTTCTGAGGGAACCCTCTCCGATGTACAACAATCCTGAGGTCGTCGTCACAAAGAAGGCGAAGGCACCACCAGTCGTGGAAGCCACTCCGGTTTCCTTTGCTCCACCATCGGGGGTGGAGATTCCTTCGTCGCAAGACAAAGGGAAGGGTCCTTAGATTGATTAGGATTCGAAGAAGATGTCGGTAAATTTTCAGCTACCGGTCGACTTTATGTCGTCCGATTTTTTGGACAGGAAGGAGTTGTTTCTGCATATAAACAACTTCTATCTTCCGACCTTTTGAGATCACTTTAGGGGCACCACGATCGAAGATATGGATGCCAACGTGGCTAGGCTCTCCTTCATGGTAAAAAATCGTAAGCCTGTAACATTTTCTTTTTGATAGTTTTTTAATCTGACATTTGATTACCATTTATACTTATTATAGGCATTCCAATCATATTTGGCCCTCAAATCACGTCTTATTGAGGTGAAAAAGCTAGTCCCCAGGGCTTTATATCGAGATAAGAGGGCTTTTACTAAAGCAAGGGAAGCGGAGGCAAAAAGGGATGCGACTTCAGCTCGTCTTCACGACGCTCTCAGTAGGTTAGAGGTCGTAGAATGTGAGAAGACGGAACTTGAAGGTTGTCTGAAGGAAACTCTCAATTAGGTTTCTACGGCTGAAGCGGAGCTAGACGCGACCAAGGGGGTCTCGGCTGCGAATGCAAAAGAAGTCGATACCTTGAGGTCGGAGGGGGACACAACCCGTGAGCAGGTTACGACCCTTGAGGAAAGAGTGACGTCTGTCGAGGCGTTCACCCAGCTTAAGGCACGTGCGGCCTTGAAACGACGTCATCTAAGGGGAGAGAATCCCCTGTCGACAATAGAGGGTGAGTTATCCTTCTCTGGGGTCCATTGGCAATGAGGAGGACCTTGACTCTGACGATGAGCTTGAACTTGAGTTGGGAGATGAGGTTCGCAAGATGGTGACGCCGAGGTTGTGGTCGATCCTCAACAACAACATGAGCAGGAGCACCTGACTTCTTAGTTTAGGTCTTTTGCTTTTTAATCGGTGGACCGTTGGTGGTTGTGCCATGTCTTGTAATATCTTTTTAGATATTAAGACAAGAACTTTCGACTATAAAACCTGTCGAAACTTTATTCTATCGCAATCTTTTACTTTGTTGAAACAACCATTGCATAAGTCATTCACGACAAACATCGAGTAGAAATAGAAATTTCCCAAGTAACTCACGACAATCAGTACTTTCAAGCATAAATCGATGGACTAACGATTGGGTAAGTAAAAATTTTTACCAAGTAACTTGCGATCGACGCAAATTATAAACTTGACAACCAAGATTGAATTTGTGCCTAGAGTAAACTTGTCCAGATGTTCAAATAATCCTTAAGTAAAAAAGGACCATCATGTACGATCAAATAGTAAATGTTAACCTAAAAGATGGAACCAAGGAACTTGTGATCAAGGTTAGACTCCTGATACCAGGTTGCAGATCGTACGACTTGGTCGTGAAATGATCATACAACCATGAGTGTAGTCGGATAGTCGACTGATCTTGTAGTGAAATGACATTAGAGGGGTCGTTAGCTTGGCCAATGACTCTCCGATGCCTAAGTCAGTTATATTCATGAAGAGATAATCGTAAGGAAAAAAATATGTTTAAAAAAAATACTTCTTCAAATGTACAACGTTCCAACTTCGAGGAATGTCACGATCGTCGAGGGTTTGCAATCGATAAGGTCCTTTTCCAACAACCTCAGTTACCCGGTATAGACCTTCCCATTTGGTGGACAACTTACCTGAGTTTGGTTCTTGGGTGTTCTGAAACACACGTCGCAAGACGTAATCGCCTCTTTGAAAGATTTTAGCCTTGACATTCTTATTAAAGTGTCGTTCGACCAATTGTTTATGGGACACCATTTTAATTAATGCTGACTCCCGTAATTCTTCCAACGCGTCAAGGTCGTAACTTACGTCGACTGAGTTGTGATCGACTGACGTGTGTCATGAGGTCGGAAGTTGGGTCTCGACAGGTAAGACCGCTTTGCAACCATAGACCATAGAGAAAGGAGTTTGTCCTGTGGACGTACGAGGTGTCGTACGATTAGCCTAATGAACTGTCGGAAGTTCTTCGATCCACATGCCTTTTGCTGCTTTGAGTATTTTCTTGATTGAACTGATGATCGTTTTGTTACTCGACTCGGCAAGTCCATTTGATTGAGGATACCGGGGCATCGAAGTCGTAAGTTTGATGTTACGATCTTTGCAGAACTGTTGGGTTCTATCGCTTATGAATTGTGACCCGTTATCACATACGATCTCGGATGGGATTCTGAACCTACAAATGATGTTAGTATGGATAAAAGAGATGACTTCTTTGTCCCGAACTTTGGAGAAAGCAGCCGCTTCTATCCTTTTTTAAAAATAATCTGTAAGGACTAGAAGGAATACCTTTTGCCTGGGGGCCAGAGGTAATTTGCCGACAATATCCATTCCCAACGCATGAAGGGTCATGGAGTTAAAGTCGAGTGCAAGGTTTCAGAAGGTTTATGTGACATACCTGAATGTCGTTGACATGCGTCACAACTTTGGACGTACCTTATTGCGTCCTGTCACACGGTCGGCCAATAGTATCCTTGTCGAGAGATACGATTTGTCAAGCTATGACCACCTGAGTGATTACTGCACTCTCCATTGTGCATTTCTTGCGAAATGTTTTGGACTTGGTTTTTATTGGTAACACATCGTAAATTTAGTCCTGTCGACGATCATCTCTAGAGTTGTCCTCTAATCATAATGTATATGGATGCCTTAAATTTGATTTTTCAGTCTTCCATTTTGTCTTTGGGAAGTTGGTCGTTTGTTAAGAATCTTCTGATGTCGCTCGACCAGTTGTCTTCCTCTTCTATTGCTTGAACGCCGTTTTCGATTTCAATGGATGGCGTCGCCAAATGAATTATTGGAACGACGTCAAATGGGGATTGTCCAAGTGCCGACCCAAGATTAGCTAATGCGTCATCTTGGGTATTTTGATCCTTCTGGATTTGTGAAATAGAAAAATATTGAAACGCCTCAGACTTGGCTTTGGCTTTTTTGAGATAAGCCATCATTTTAGAGTCTTTAGCTGCGAACTCCCCATTCATTTGATTCACGACTAGGAGGGAATCGCTTTTGACGTAAAGTCTTGTTACCCCCAAGTCGTAAGCCATATTCATTCCCACTATTAAAGCTTCATATTCAGCTTCATTGTTCGTAGCTCTGAAATCACACTGTATGGAGTGAACCATCTTGCCCCTTTGTGGCGACTTGAGGACGATGCCAAGACTTGGCCTCCGGGAATTGGATGATCCATCGACGTGTAAATTCCAGGTCGCGTCGTCAAGAGTGGCCACAGGTTCCGTCGGTACATCTAATTCTGGGCTGAAATCGACGACGAAGTCGGCCAATGCTTGTGATTTGATAGTGGTCCTGGGTTTGTATTCAATGTCATAACTACTAAGGTAGATACTCCATTTTGCCAGTCGACCTATTAACTCGGGTTTCCTCAAGACAGACTTAAGAGGAAAGTTAGTCACGACAGTTATAGGATGTGACTCGAAATAATGATGCATCTTTTTTGCCGCTGTAATTAAAGCTAACAAAATTTTTTCCATAGAGGAATACCTGGTTTCAGCGTCAAGAACTGACTTACTTACGTAATAGATTGGAAGTTGCTGTTTTTCTTCCTCTCGGATTAGGACGACACTTACATGTTGTTCCAGTTTCTAGCTATTAATCGTCACACAATATATCAAGAAAAACACTTTTTATTAATCACACAATCTACAATGATCCATATCCCTATTTTGTGCAATCGACAGTTAAGCTATGCGTGTGTGTGTGTGTTTTACAGTGTTCTTACTCGGAGTTCGCGTATTTTATATTATTAAAAACTACATTATGACTTTGCTATTTATATGGTCAACATTACCTTAGCAAATTGTCAACTCTTTACAACATTTACAATTATCACCCACATACTTTACAACAATTACATTTCAGACCCTCCTTTTAATCTTGAATAAATTTTACTCTAACATTACAGCAGTCGAGCTGACGGCTAGATAAAGCTAGAGGACCTCGTAATCATCAGGTTTCGACAATAAAAGTGGCAACACCATGTACTCCTTGGGCTTTTAAAGTGCATTTTCATGGTCGTTCGTCCATTCGAAGCCCCTGTTTTTTTTCAAAACATTATAAAATTAGTGGCATTTATCTGAAGATCGAGAGCCGCAATTCATCTAGTAAGTCGTTGGACCTCTTTAAGGTTACACGGGGACTTAGTGTTCATGATCGCCTTTATTTGGTCGGGATTGGCCTCGATCCCGTGACGGGTGACCATGTATCCCAAGAATTTCCCTACACTTACTCCGAAGGAGCATTTTGTTGGATTGAGCTTCATGTGATATTCTTTGAGAATATCGAACAACTCCCTCTAGTGATCGATATGATCAATTGCTTGATTTGATTTGACCAACATGTCGTTGATGTATACTTCCATTGTGTCGCCAAGACGCTCTCTGAACATTCTGTTGACCAGTCGCTGGTATGTTGATCCCGCATTCTTAAGACCGAAAGGCATGACTTTATAATAGTAAATCCTTTTGTCTGTCATGAATGCCGTCTTCTCTCGGTCGTCATGATGCATCAGGATTTTATTATATCCCGAATATGCGTCCATGAACGTTAAGAGTTCAGGTCCGGCAGTCGCGTCAACCATAGCGTCAATGTGAGGTAATGGGAACGAATCTTTAGGACAATCCTTGTTGAGATCAGTGAACAATACATATTCTCCATTTCCCGTTCTTCTTCTGTACGACCACGACATTTGCTAACCGTTAGGGATATTTTACTTCCCGAACTTTTCAAGTCTTGAGTAGATTGTTGACTTCTTCATTGATTATTTTGTTTCGCTTAGGAGCGAATTTGCGTCGCTTTTGTTTGAATGGTTTGAACGACGGATTGACGTTGAGTCTATGTGAGATGACCTCAGGGTCGATGCCAACCATATCCTTGTGTGACCAAGCAAAACAGTCGACATTATCCTGCAAAAAAGAAATCATCGATTCTTTTAAGGAAGGGTCGAGAGACGTACCTACGAAGACGACCATGTCATGTTTATCCTTATCCAAGACAACTTATTCTAGTCAATAGTCGTCAATGGTGTCAGGATCGACCTGGTTCTATAATTGCGAGATACTCTGCTTTCGAGGCTTCATCGTAACTTTGTAGCAATCTCACACGATTTTTTGCTTGCTTTTAACTTCTTGAACACCCCCATCCGTAGGGAACTTGATTGTTTGATGATATGTCGATGGAAAAACCTTCATAGAATGAAACCAAGGTCTCCCTAGGATAATTTCCCCAATGGTGCTAACTATTTCGCCATTGAAGCCCACAAGGATCGTCGAACGTCGCATGATTTCTGACTTGTCAATTCCCATAGCTTTGATCGTGCTAAGGAAAATGATATTGGCAGAACTTCCTCTGTCGACCAGGATTCTCTTAGTCGAGCAATTCCCAATCTAAGCTGAATGATTAAGCCATCATGATGTTTCTGCCATTGTTCACTGAGATCCTCTTGATCGAAAGTTATAGGCATGGCCTCCAACTCCAGTTCATGTTTTGGTCGTGACGATCGTGAGACATGAAGTTCTTCTGGTCCTCGACTAGCGTGTCACTTAGTTGCCGAGTAAGTTAATCCACAAATATCGGAACCTCCAGTCACGCAATTAACGACTTTTGCATGTTCTGGTAAAGCTGGCCAAACGTTTACGCCTAGCAAGTCTTGCAGGTGATCTTTTGGTATGAGCCAAGCCAATTCTCGTCGTAAGGCAATGCAATCGTCCGTTACGTGGCCATGGTCGCTATGAAAGTCGCATCATTTGGATTTGTCTTTCTTGGCGGTGTCTCTTTCACTTTTTAGAGGCCACTAGACGTTGTTCTGGACATTCTTTAGGGCCTCGACCACCTCTTTAGATGTTCCTTTGAATTCGTAAGATGAATACTTAGGATACTGGGGGAACTTGTTTGCTGGTGCATTCTTCTTTTTTGTCAAATCTCACGTTCGAGATTTGTTTAGACGTCTTGACCTTGGAGGTCGATCTAGCCTTGAAGTCCATTTTCTTCACACTCAATGCTTTCTTATCACTGGAGTGCTTGCGACGGAAAGGCGCATCGTCCTCGACCCGCATGTAGGCCAGTGTCCGAGCTCGAACGTCTTCAAAGTTTTCTGGTGGATACTTTGTCAGATCCAAATACAGGTCGAAACTGTCGTCGAGACCTCGTTTGTAAGCCGCGATCACAATCCTAATGTCACAGTTTCGTACGCTGATCATCTAAAAATTGAAGCGATTAAAGTAGTTCCGGACTGACTCGCCTATCTTCTAGGTGATGTAACAGAGGTCGCTAGTTGGCTTTTCCATCCTACAATTGCTAGCAAACTGTTGAAAGAATTGGTTGACTAGCTCTGCGAAGCTGCCGATAGACTTGGGTCGCAAGTTAATCAACCACTGGAGTGCAGTATCCGTGAGATTCGCACCAAAGCTTTTGCACATGCACACCTCCTGATACTGATGGGGTATTGACACAATCCACATCAACTGTTTATACTGTGTGATATGCTCGGTCGGATCGCTAATTCTAGAGTACTTCGGAGTGGACATCGGGATGTTGTACTTTTTTGGGACGTCGACCATGGAGATTTTGTCGACGAAGGGTGATGCTTGAAACCCGGTCCTTGGTTCAATGTCCACAGGTACAACAACTCTTGTAAGCTTTGCAAGTAACGACAACATCTTTTCATTCTGTTCTTCTAACTACTTCAATCGTCGTGCGTCAGGATCGTCCAGATTTAAACCGTTGCTCGTCGGAAGCAAAACAGTCACAAATCCAGAGTCTTGAGATGTGATACCTGCATTTGGAAAAAACCTGTTGCGATGTGATGTCTTTCTAGCGTCACCATTAATTGGTGCGTGCACGGGAGGCACGGACATCGATGGAAATGTTGTCATTGGCGGTGCCATCATTGGAATCTTCAGGATAGAAAATATGGTGATTCCAGTAGCTGCTTTAGTACCTTGTGTTGGCCTGGGGTATTGAGGTAATGGTGGTTGAACACTTGCAAAAGGCATGTAAAAAGGTGGCCTTGGACCATACTGAGGCCCAAATTGGTTTCCCACATTTTGATTCCTCATTGCTGAGAGTTCTTCAGCTACTCTACGATTCTACTCATCCAGAGCATTAATGCGACTGCGAGCAACATCAAGTTCCATGCACATTTGAGCAATGATTTGGGCTTGAGTTCCCTGAGCTTCCATGATCGTGCTAGTAAAAAAACCTACACTGAAACTGTTAGTAGGTCGCACTCTTTATCGAGGATTTACTCTAGTTGGGGCCCTACGGTAGGCGCCAAACTGTTAATGCCAAAAAACGTCCCAAGGAAGGTCTAAATTCGGTGTGGAGCTTTAACAACTAAAGTAAGCGATCAATCGACAGATCGTACGACAGATAATAAAAGTAAATAGGAGACAGAGAATTTGGTGACGCGAAAAACTCCGTCGAGGGTAAAAGCCACGGACGATAGCAGAGATCGTTAGGTTCACTACGAACGTCAAATAGGGATGTCGTCCTTTAGATGGAGTGATCGAAAGTACAAATGACAATATTACAAATAGAAATAAGCAAATCGTAAATTTATGTTGTTCATTGTGCGAT
This sequence comes from Arctium lappa, assembly GCA_023525745.1. Classification (NCBI taxonomy): domain Eukaryota; kingdom Viridiplantae; phylum Streptophyta; class Magnoliopsida; order Asterales; family Asteraceae; genus Arctium; species Arctium lappa. Next base: position 52,133,077 of record CM042047.1, read on the forward strand.
GGAGCACTTCTTCGAGAGTTCTTGCGTGAGAGTAAAATAACTTGAGTAAACTTGAGCACTGTATGTTTCTGATGAGTTCAGATGTCTCGAATGATAATTCAGGCCTTGCATATATAGTTTTTGGTCACCATAAATGAGCATTAAATATCCAACGACCTTGGTAATGATTGATCTTGATGATGTTCGTCCGTTATATCCGTTGGTCATTATGCTCTTTAAACCTGTAGTAAAGGATTCATAAAAGAAAACGGTCGTATGTAATAAATGATAACAATCATTAGTTACGTTATAAAGGTCGTGAGATATAAGTCTATCAAGAGATTCTTTTTCTGGTCATGGACACGAGAAACTCTCGACCGTCGTCATAAGTGATGATCGTGACTCTCGATGTGTGTGATCGTCAGGACCTTATCTTGATACAAAAATGGTCCTTAGATTGGAGACGTTTGGTTTCCTTGCGTCGGTTGTGACTTGTGGAATTTTACCCAAACACTAAGGAAGATGATGTTGGCAGAACTTCCTTCGTCGATCAGAATTCTTTTGGTCGAACAATTTCCAATCGTGAGTTAAACGATCAAGCCATCATGATGTTTTTGCCACTGATCGCCAAGATCTTCTTGGTCGAAAGTGATAGGCATAGCCTCCAGCTCCAACTCATGCTTTGGTTGTGACTATCGCGAGATGGGGAAGTCTTCAGGTCCTCGACTAGCATGTCTCTTGGCCGCAGAATAAGTTAGTCCAAAAATGTCAGAACCTCCGGTCACACAATTTACGACCTTTGCATGTTCCGGTGAGATCGGGCGCGCATTACTGCCCAATAGGTCTTGCAGGTGGCCTTTTGGTACTAGCCAAGCCCATTCTCGTCTTAATGCAATGCAATCGTCCGTTGTGTGACCATGGTTGCCATGGAATTTTCACCACTTGCACTTGTCCTTCTTGGCGTCGTCTCTTTCACTTTTCAGAGGCCACTTGACGTTGGTCTGCACATTCTTCAGAGCTTTGCCTATTTCTTTGGACGTTCCCTTGAATCTGTAGGATGAGACCTTAGAATATTGAGGGAATTTATTTGCGAAGGTGTTTTTCTTCTTGTCGAAACTTACGTTAGAGATTTGCTTGGATGTCTCGACCTTGGAGGTCGGTTTGGTCTTGAAGTCGGGCCTTTTGACGCTTAATGTTTTCTTTTCGCCGAAATGCTTGCATCGGAAAGCTGCGTCGTCCTCGACTCGTATGTAAGTCAATGTTCTAGCTCGAACGTCTTCGAAGTTCTCCGATGGATATTTCGTCCGATCCATATATAGGTCTGAATTGTCATCGAGACCTCGCTTGTAAGCCTCGATTGCAGTCCTGACGTCACAGCTTCGTACATTGATCATCTCAGAATTGAAGCAATTGAAGTAGTTTTAGACTAACTCGCCTGCCTTCTGAGTGATGTAGTAGAGGCCGCTACTTTGATTTTCCATCTTACGAATGCTAGTAAACTGTTGAAAAAAGTGGTTGACCAGCTCTGCAAAACTACCAATGGATTTAGGTCATAAGTTGATTAACCATTGAAGAGCGACACCTGTGGGGGTCGCACAGAAACTTTTGCACATGCATACCTCCTGATATTGATGGGGTTTCAACACAGTCCACATTAACTGCTTGTACTGTACGATGTGCTCCATTGGATCACTCACTCCGGAGTACTTTGGGGTGAACGTCTGGATATTTTACTTCTTTGGGACGTCGACCATGGCAATTTTGTCGACAAAAGGCGATGCCTGAAACCTAGTTCCTGGTTCAATGTCCACAGGTACGGCAACTCCTGAAAGCTTAGAAAGTAGCGAAAACACCTTCTCATTCTATTCTTCCAACTGCTTCAATCGTTGTACGACTGGGTCGTCCAGATTGAATCCATTGCTAGTCGGGATCGGAACTGGTATGAATCCGGAATCTTGTGACATTACAAATCTAGTTGGACAAAATCCATTGCGATGAGAAGATTCTCCAGCGTCTCAGTTGAGTGGTGCATGCTAGGAGGAACGAACATCGCGGGAAATAATGATACCGGTGGCAGCAACATGGGGATTGTCGGGAAGGAAAAGGTGGTGACCCCTGTACCTTGCGTCGGCCTCGGCCACGAAGGCAATGGAGGTTGAAAACCAGCAAAATTCTTGTTAAAAGGTGGCCTTATACCAAATTGAGGTCCAAACTGGATTCCAGTATTTTGGTTTCTCAAAGACGCAAGCTCTTCGACTGCTTTGCGATGTTGCTCGTCTAATGCACTGATGCGATTGAGGGCAACTTTCAGTTCCATGTGCATTTCAGCAATAATATGTGCTTGAGTTCCCTGTCCTTCCATGATTCTGTTAATAAAAAAGAGCTACGTCGAAATCGTTAGTAGGCCACACTTTTTGTCGAGGGTTTTACTCTAGCTAGGGCCTCACGGTGGGCGCCAAACTGTTAATGCCAAAAATCGTCCTAAGATGACTTAAGGTAGGTGTGGATCTTTAACAACTAAAGTAAGAAATCAATCGACAAATCGTATGACGGTGTTAAAAAGTAAACAAAAGAGATTTTTGTGACATGGAAAACTCGGTCGAGGGTAAAAACCGCGGATGATAGTAGAGATTATCAAGTATACTATAGACGTCAAACAGGGACGTCGTCCTTTAAAAGGGGTGACCGAAAGTACAAATGATAAGATTACAAGTAAAAGTAAACAAATCGTAAGTTTATGTTGTTCATCGTGCGATTCGAACACTTTGTCGAGAGTTCTTGATTGAGAGTACAACTCAAGAGCTTTGTGTATGATTGAATGCTATGTGTGTACGGGATCAGTTTAGATGCCTCAAATATGCCTTGAGTTTGAATATATAGATTTGTCCATCATAAATGAGCATTCAATGAGCCAACGGTCCGCGTATTGATGTATTTTGATGGAGGTCGTTCGTTTGTGACCGTTGGTCATAAATGTGCTTTAAATCTTCAATAAAGAGTCATAAAAGAAAACGGTCGTAGATAATAAATGATATAATCGTTAGTTATGTTACAAAGATCGTAAGATATAAGTCTGTCAATAGATTCCTTGGTCGTAGTCGTAAGAAACTCACGACCACTGTTACTAGTGACGACCAAGGTCGTAAGTGTGTGATCTTCAGGACCTTATCTTAATACAATAGTGGTCTTAAGATTGGAGATGTTTGGTTTTCTTGGGTCGATCATGACTTGAGAAATTTTGCCCAAACATCAGTGTATGTGGTCTTCAGGACCTTATCTTAATACAAGAGTTGTCTTAAGATTGGAGACGTTTTGGTTTTCTTGCGTCGGCCGTGACTTGTGAAATTTTATCCAAAATTCGAATTCTAGGCGGCAAGCCGTCATTTCAAATTTTCGTAACTTAATTGGAACGTGTTGCTCAATGTAACCAAATTGGTTTCTTGGAAACTGAAGCAATTTTTAGGGAACCGTAAAGCCAAATAGTGGTTGTGACCTCATGGCGATGTGGGGCACGCATGGTGTCAGGTGTAGGACACCTGGCATCCATCCAGTGGAGATGGCGAAGAGTCGATGACAAGTATCGACCATCAGTCGACCCGACCTGATACTGACTTTCATATAAGTAAGAATCCTTCGCCGGATCCTTTCCTTTTACGCATTTTCCATTTTAGAGGCAAAGATAGCTCCGAAATCCTTGCCATTTCATGCAAAAATAGTTGAGGATCCTTGCCATTGTTAGTTCGAGGTTTAAAGCACCATTTAAGTTGCGATCTTTTGTTCTTAGTTTATGCGTCTTAAGACCCTAGCTCATAAGCCTAGGAAGAATTGGTAGGTATACGGTTTTTACACTACAACAACTTCTACCCCTGACTTTCTAATGGCTCTTGACCCTCCTAGTACTATCGACGAGGAGGAGAAAATAGATACATTCCGACTTTTAGCCAAAATTCTAGCCGATGTGAGGCTGAACGCTCCAGATCGGTTGAGGCCGGAGCAATGCCCGAATGGGTACTTTGTATTGTATGAGTATCCATTCAAGATAGGGTTCAGTTGGACCTATTCTCCTTTGTCGAGGTTGTTTCTGACGATCTTCGTCCTGTCGCCGGGGCAGATGATGCCCCAGTTCTGGCAAATTGTTCAAGTCATTGAACGATTGACAATTGAATGGGTGTCGCCCTTCACTGTCAACAACCTCCTTCTGGCCTACTCGGTCAAGGCGGAGGCGAACCATCGATACAAACTCTTCTCGCGATATAGAGGGGCACGTACATTGTTCAGTCGACTGCAAGTGGAAGATGCGGTTCGTCTACGACCGACTGTTCGACACTTGGTGACGACAGTTAATGGCTCACTGAGGGGTGGAACACCCAAAGTAAGACTTAGAGTCTTAATTTTCTTATTTGTCATTAGTTTTTTTAACACTGATTGTTAGTTTTTATGTCTAATGATTTTGTTGTTTTTGCCTTTTCAGTGATTGACTTTGCTGGAGTCGCACCTTCCGCATATTTGACTGCGAAGGTTGAGAGGTTCCTAGAGTACAACATCGAGGATCGTTCCTTCTTCACTCGGTCGCTAGTACACGAGGATGAGGATGACGAAGTGACCTTCGTCGGGACTTCGGCGGCCCCACATGCTGAAGAAGAAGAAAAAAAGGAGTACGACGAAGAGTTCATAGGAAAACCAATGACGGGTAAGTGGAGAAATCTACCGCATAGTCGTAAATTTCCTTTCGCCGTAACTTTTTCATCGTAAGATCTACTCTTTGTCTGACGTCACATACTTTTTTCTTTTTGCAAGAGATTCGAATCCCAAACCGGCGACCGACCTCTCGAAGAGAGAGGTGCTAGCCCAACTCACCTCAAAGGATCGAGAGATGAAGAGAAGGGCTCCCACGACAATAGGGTCGGGGGTCAAGAAGACTAAGACGGTTATGAGGGAACCATTTTCAAACAACGGCGACCCTGTGGTCATTGCTTCGAAGAAGGCGATGCCGCCGCCAGTCGTGGAAGCCACACCGGTTTCCTCGGCTGCACCATCGGGGGTGGAGGCCCCTTCGTCGAAAGACAAGGGGAAGGGTCCTCATGTCAAGGAGGAACCTAACCTGATTTCAGTCAACTTCGAGTTTTCGACCGACTTTATGTTGTCCAACAACTTGGAAAAGAAGTAAATGTTCCTGCACTTGAACATTTTCTTCCTGCCGACCTTTCGTGTGCACTTCAGGGGCGTCACGGTCGAGGATATGGTAGCTAGTGTCACCAGGATCTCCTTCATCGTAAGTAATCGTAAGTTGCTTGTGCTTTCTTATATTGTTTAGCCTTGATCGTATGATCTAATTATTGTCATTTATTTCGCAGGCGTTCCAAGCGTCCTTGGCCTTCAACTCACGTCTTGATGACGTGAAGAGGTTGGTCCCCAAGGACTTGGACCAAGAGAAAAAGGCCTTCGCCAAGGCTAGGGAGGTGGAGGCGAAGATGGAGCAGTACTATGCTCGTCTTGATGACGCTCTTAACAAGATAGAAGTTGTCGGACACGAGAAGACGAAACTGCAGGGGCGCCTGAAGGAGGCTTTCGACGGGTTTTCCTCGGCTGAGGTGGAGTTGTAGGCGACCAAGGCAATCTCATCTGTGAATGCAAAACAAGCTAAGACACTTAGGTCGAATCTGGGTGCGGTCAAAGAGCAGGTCGCAGACCTTAAGTAGAAAGTGGCATCCACGGAGGCGTTCACTCGACTCAAGGTCCGTGCGGCCGTAATGAGATGCCACCTTAGGGGGAAGAATTCTCTGGCGTAGGCTGAAGGCGAGCTAGCCTTATTCTTGGAGTCTTTCGGGGTCGAAAGGGACCTCGACTCTGAAGATGAGCAAGAGCTCAATTTGGGGGAGGAAGCCTCCCAAGGTGGAGATGTTGGGGTCGCGACCTAGCAATAGCAGCAGCAGGAGCAGCTGGCTCCTTAGTTGGCTTTTGTAATTTTTCTGTTTTGTACTTTCAATTGGGCGACCGTTGGTGGTCGTGCCTTCCTTCTGTAATCTTTCTTTATATAATACAAGGTTTTTTGGATCAATTGTCTTGTCGCAACTTTTCATCATCGTAACATACAATTCCATGACATCGCATAAGTTATTCACGACAAACATAATGAGACGGAAGTAAATAGAAAATAAGAATTTTCTAAGTAACTCACGACATCACAAACATTCGATCTTAAGTTAAGAAACTTGCGATTTGGGCAAGTAGATAACCTGTCAGATTATTTGAACCAAGGAACTTGCGGTCGGGGCAAGTAATAAATCCTGCTAAAATGTTTAACCAAACTTATGTCGAAGGATTTGCAATCAGGGCAAATAATAATTTTTTGTCAATCTTGCTAGAAATAAGATCAAGGATCTTATGACCAAGATAGGTTTTGACCTTTGGTCGATGGATTATAGATCGTACGACCCGGTCGCGATTGATCGTATAACCATGAGGGAGGTCGGATGTTTCGATCGATTCAAATGTTCTTGTGAACCTGCGATGAAGTAATATTAGAGGTAGTCGTTTGGCGAGGCCACCGACTCTCCGATGCTTAAGTCAGTAATCAATATGATGAAATAATCGTAAGGAACAAAGTTTTTTTTAAAAGAAATGTCTCTTTAAATGTACCGCATTCCAGCTTCGTGGGATGTCTTGCTCATCGAGGGTTTGTAGCCGATAGACACCTTTTCCTACGACTTCAGATATACGATACGCTCCTTACCACTTGGTAGATAACTTACCTACATTTGCTTCTTTTGTGTCCTTAAACACTCATCATAAGACGTCATCACCTTCTTGAAAGATTTTGGCCTTGGCATTTTTGTTAAAATGTCGTTCGACCGATTGTCTTAGAGACTCCATTTTGATCAATGCAGACTCTCTTAGTTCCTCCAATGTGTTGAGGTTGTAACTTAGGTAGACTAAGTTTTTATCGATCGATGTGTGTCATGAGGTTGGTAGTTGGGCCTCGACCGGCAAGACCGCTTCGCAACCATTGACCAAGGAGAAAGGGGTTTGTTCCGTGGATGTACGAGGCGTCGTTGTTGGGAACTGATGATATGCTAAGTACAGTTAATGTTGCTAGAAGAACATGGTTACTACTTCTGGTTAGTACTTCTGATATTAATACTGCTAGTTGTAGATTAATGTTGCTCAACAAGATTAGTACTGCCAGTTCAAAGTTAGTACTGCTTGAAGAGATTAATACTGCTGAGCATGGTTAGTACTGCTGAACTTAGTACTGCTCAGAGTATTAATGCTGCTAATGATTAGTACTGCTTATATGATGAAGATCCGTATGGAAAGGGTGACAGCTGGATGGACTGAAGATTATGTAAAGCTTGGAGATAAAGATGGAAGTTTATATTGAAGATCTTTTATTCTTTTGTAATTATTTTTATCTTCAGTATATGTATAGAATAGTTTAGAATAAATTATTCATTCTGAGTTTTAGCTTTTCATAGAGAGAATCAACCTCAAGATTTGTAATCCTAATTCTAGAGAAGTAGAATTCGTATTGGTGAGCCTGTTCATCAATATTGAGGTTGTGTGTTTAATCTTGTAACTTCAATCATTCAATAAAGTTTGCAAGTTGTTCATCAGATTTACTGTTTGTTTACTGTTTCATTGAATATCAAAGTGTTATTCCGCAAACTCCTTTGATATTGTTTTCTGAGAGTTTATTCTTGTTTAGAATTAAGATCCTGACAAGTGGTATCAGAGCATGTAGTCTCAGAAATCTTATTCATAATGGAAAACGCAGTTGAATCAAACAGTACCTTGGTCTCAAAGGTTCCTATGCTCAGACCCAATGAATTCGACATGTGGAAGATCAGAATCAAGCAATACATACTTCTCACTGATTATTCTATGTGGGACATCATTGAGAATGTCCCATCTGAAGTAGGGAAGATTGGTGCAGATGGAAAGAGAACACCACCAAAAATTGATGCAGAAAGAAAGACTAGACAGACAGAGATGAAAGCCTTGAGCACTTTGCTCTTGGCTATTCCCAATGAATATCAACATCAATTCTACAACTACACTGATGCAGAGATGCTCTGGAATGCTCTAGAGAAGAGATTCTCAGGTACCAAAAGTACCAAGAGAAATCAAAAAGCCATTCTGAAGCAACAGTATGAGAACTTTATGTCAACCAAGAATGAGTCCATGACTCAAACTTTTGACAGGTTCAACAAGCTAATTGGTGAACTAGCTACAGTGGGAGTACAAATTGATCAAGATGATCTAAACAGGAAGTTCCTAAGGTCCCTGAGTGATGAATGGACCATGTATAATGTGTCTTTCAGACAGAATGATCAACTAGAAGAAAAGGAACTTGATGATCTATATAATGATCTAAGAGTTTTTCAATCTGAGGTAGAGGCTAAGAAGAAGCCTTCTGGGTATGTTCACAATGTTGCACTCCTATCAGCATCAATTGATTCTACTTCCAACCCTGAATCAGTTAGTGCTGCTAATGGAGAAAATCAAGAGAAAGGCACTGAAACTGTGTTTGAAGCCTTTCTGTCCAGTCATGGAAACTCTTCTCTAATTAATGATGACTTGGAACAACTCCATCCAGATAATCTTGAAGAGATGGACATTAAATGGCAGATGGCCATGCTCTCTATGAGAGTTAAGAAGTTCATCAAAAGAACTGGGAGGAACAACTTCTCCCAAAGAAGAGAAGATGGAGCAGGATTTGACAAGTCAAAGGTGGAATGCTATAAATGTCATCAGAAGGGACAGTTTGCTAGAGAATGCAGAAGTGGAGTGTCTCACAACAACAACCACCAACAAGCACAGTCTGGAAGCTTCAATAATAACAGAAATTCTGCACAATCCCTAGTCTCTCAACAAGGTATGGGGTTTTATTGGAGTGATCAAGCTGAAGAGGCCATCCAAAACCAAGCTCTAATGGCAGAGGTGTCTGATCTCCCAATAGAGGTAACTTCTAATCTTTGTTCTCAAAATTGCATTAACACTGTTAAAAGGTATAGGGATCACAATCAGAACATGAGTGATGACCTTAAGAGATTAGAAAAGGACATAAAAGATTATGTGAGGATTGTTGAGAGGTTTGAAGAGCAGATTAAGGGTTTTCAAGCCAATGAGCTCCAACACTCTTATGACACAAACTACTGGAAGTGGGAGAAGAATGACTTAGAACTTCAACTGACCAGATCCAAAGAGGAGAGTGAAAATTTAAGAGGAGAGCTAGCTAAAGTCAAGCTAGATGTAGAAAAGTTTTCTAATGCTTCCAAAGCAATGGATTCTTTACTACAAACTCAGATTCATGATAAACTGAGAAGAGGAATAGGATATAATACCACACCACCACCCTACAACAACAACTACATCCCTCCTAGTTCAGATTTGTTAGAGACAAAGGATAGGAAGGACCTGCCTGAGGGAGTCACTGAGATTGATCCCTTAGATGAAGTAGTTGTTAAGGATAAATCTGAGAAAGAAGTTGTCAAGGACAAGAAAAACACTGTGAGTGGTGAGATTCCTATAGAAAACCACATAATTACCAATGAGGGATGTGGAAAGCATTGGGTCAAGTCTAATGAGATAGAGAAGACTGAGGAAAAGAACAAGAAGATTCACTATAAGCAGACCACTGTTGTGAATCCTATCTCTTACAAGCAGTGTGCATGCAATAAATCTGAGCCTCAAAAACATGATAAACCAAGGGGAAATCAGAGAAACTGGAATAATCAATGGGCACAAAAACAAGGGGTTGATCTGAGGAAAATCAATAGACCAAAACCCTGTTTTATTTGTGGAAAGCTTAACCACATTGCCAAATACTGCTATTTAAATCCTATGAACCAAAGGTTTAACTTTCAAAGACCTAATAAAAAACCCTTTGGTTATAGGAAGAAAGAAAAGAACCATGTGGCTAAGAAAGTTGTTAAATCTAAAAGCCACATGAAGAAAAAGAATGTGGAAGACATTGTCAAGATCTGGGTACCTAAAAGCATTAAAGCTGTTAGTACTGCTACCACAAATAGTACTGCTAACAGTGATAGTGCTGCTAGAAGCAATACTACTGCTAACAATGTTAGTGCTGCTAACATTGTTAGTACTTCTACAAATGTTAATACTGTTAACTCAGTTAGTGCTGCCAACAAGGTTAATACTGCCAAACCTGTTAGTACTGCTAACTCTGTTAGTATTTCTAAAGATAGTACTACTTCTAATATGAGTGCTTATAGACCAATAATCTTGACAAAGTACTCAAATACTAAGTGTTCTGATTTTAAAAACCTCATCAAAAAGGAATGTAAGTATTTTGATGAGAAAGGGAGACCCAAGACCACTTTGGCTTGGGTTCCCAATCAATACTAATTGTCTATTCTTATGTGCAGGGCAACCAACAGCTCAAGGGGAAGAGCATATGGCATGTTGATAGTGGTTGCTCTAGGCACATGACAGGGAACATGTCTTGCCTCAAGAACTTCAAGAAGATTGATGGTGGACATGTTGCTTTTGGGAATACTCCAGATGGAGGTAAAATCAGTGGTAAAGGTGATGTGACCAAAGGTAAAATAACCTTTGAAGATGTTTTCTATGTTGAACAGTTAAGATTGAGCCTAAGAAGGCCTATGATGCAATGAAGGATTCAAGTTGGATAGAAGCCATGCAAAAAGAGTTACTTCAATTCAAACTACAGGATGTTTGGGACTTGGTGGACCTTCCAAAAGGTCATAGAGCTATAGGCACCAAGTGGATTTTCAGGAACAAAAAGGATGATAGAGGTATTATGATCAGAAACAAAGCAAGGCTTGTGGCACAAGGGTACACTCAAGAAGAGGGCATAGATTATGATGAAGTATTTGCTCCAGAGGCAAGAGTAGAGGCAATTAGGCTGTTCCTAGCCTATGCCTCCTACATGAAGTTCAAGGTCTATCAAATGGATGTAAAGAGTGCCTTTCTGTATGGAACAATTGATGAAGAAGTATATGTCTGTCAGCCACCTGGTTTTGAAAATCCTACATATCCTGACAGAGTATACAAGCTGAAGAAAGCACTCTATGGTCTACATCAAGCCCCAAGAGCATGGTATAACACTCTGTCTACCTATCTCTTGGAGAATGGGTTTGAAAGGGGCATAATTGACAAGACCCTGTTCATTAAAAGAAGTAAGAAGGACATCCTACTAGTTCAGATCTATGTGGATGATATCATTTTTGGATCCACAAAAGATCAGATGTGTAGAGACTTTGAAGAGTTGATGCACAAGAGCTTTAAAATGAGTTCAATGGGTGAACTTAACTTCTTCCTTGGACTTCAGGTGAAACAGCAGACAGATGGGATCTTCATTAGTCAATCAAAGTATGTGCAAGACATCCTGGAGAAATATGGTTTAAAAGACTCAAAGCCAGCAAGCACACCAATGGAAACTCACAAACAGATCACTGCTGATCTTGAGGGGGAGGATATTGATGTCCATCTATACAGATCAATGATTGGATCTCTCATGTATCTCACAGCCTCAAGACCAGACATCATGTTTCCAGTATATGTATGTGCCAGATTCCAAGTCAAGCTAAAACAATCACATCTTCAAGCTGTGAAGAGGATTTTCAGATACTTAAGAGGACAACCTAGATTAGGTCTTTGGTATCCACATGAATCTTCATTTGACTTGATTGCTTATTCAGATAGTGACTTGGGTGGTGCTAACATGGACAGAAAGTCTACTTCAGGGGGATGTCAATTGTTGGGTGCAAGATTAGTGTCTTGGCAGTGTAAGAAACAAACCACAGTGTCCTTATCAACAACAGAAGCTGAGTATATTGCTGCTGCAAGTTGCTGCTCTCAGGTTCAATGGATTCAGAATCAGATGCTGGACTATGGGGTAACATTTCTTCACACTCCAATCTTTATTGACAATAGCAGTGCTATAAGCATTGTTAACAATCCAGTCAAACACTCCAAAATAAAGCACATTGAGATCAGGTATCACTTTATCAGAGATTGCAATGAAAAGAAGCTCATTCAAGTTGCTAAAGTTCACACTGACAACCAGTTTGCAGATCTATTCACAAAAGCTTTTGATGTAGGTAGATTCACTTTCTTGGTCTCAAGTGTGGGCATGATCAACTCTGAATGAGCCCATGTTTTAAAAAGTGTTCCTATATCTGCTATTTTGGTTATCTGTGTGTTGTTAATCATATTTCACAGGAAGTTATTGCCTTGATCAGACCTTCATAAGCTTCAAAAAGAGTAAGTATGGTTAATGCTGCCAGTGTAGTTTTAATACTTCCAGTGCACAGTTAATACTGCTAGTGGTTAATACTGCTCTCAGTTAATACTGCTAGTTAGTTAATACTGCTAGTGGTTAATACTGCTCTCAGTTAATACTGCTAGTTAGTTAATACTGCTCTAGGTTAATACTGCTTATGTCCCGTATACTATAAATACCATTTGCCCGCCTAAAAGATCATAACGACTCTTTGAATACTGTTCATTGTCTCTCTAATTCTTTCTCTCTCAAGCTCCTTAGTAAGTTTCAGGCAAGAACTTTCAAGAATCAATGGCATCCATGTCATTCGTAGATGAGCATAACGAGATTGCAATGCTACAGAAGCCCAAACAGGCCGCTGGATTCCACCAGATTGTGGATTTTCTCAAGACAAGCCACATTGCCCATGCTCTCACTGTATCGCCAAATATCTACATAGAGCATCAAAGGCAATTTTGGGCTAATGCCACCATTGTTACTGAGAATGGTGTGCAAATGATCAAGACAAGGGTGTGTGAAAAATCCCTAACAGTTACTGAAGAGGTAATACGCATCTGTCTACGTCTAGACGATGCTGCAGGTATAACCTCTATTCCTAATGAGGAATTATTCTCAACTTTGTCAAGAATGGGGTATGGAGGCCAGTTGGGTGGTTTTAAATTCTCAAAGGCTAAATTTTATACCCAATGGCGTTTTCTTGTTCATACCTTAATGCATTGTATCTCTAAAAAGACTACTGGATGGAGTGAGTTCAGTAGCACCATTGCTTATGCTTTGGTGTGCTTGGCCACTGCCAGAAAGTACAATTTTTCTCAAATGCTTTTTAATGATCTTGTCTCAAACCTGGGAAGTAAAAAGAGTTTTTATATGTACCCCAGGTTTGTACAAGAAGTAATAACCCATGAATTGACGGACATACCTCATTTTGATGAGGTATATGTACCAAAAATCCCCAAAGGTAAGGTCTTTTCAAACATGAAAAGATCCCCTCTGGACTCGGAAGGAGTTGACACCCCATTATTCTCTACAATGATGGTGGTGTCCCACACTGAAGAAGGTATGGCAGCAGGGTCAAGGCCTTCATTAGACCATCCCACTGCTAGCCAATCCCAACCTTCCCACTCTATATCTATCCCACAGTCCCTACTTCATAAGCCCACTTCTCCAATCACCCAAACTTATACAAGGAAACAGGTAAAGAAGGCTCCTTCCCTTCTTGTACCATCACCCACTGAGCCTTCAAGCCCTCTAAGGGAGAATTCTCCTTTAGAGAATATCTACAGGGAAACCACAGGGGTGTCTCCCAACCCCAAGGAGGTGCTCACTGAGGTGTAGGTTGAGCATATGGGTGCTAAGGCTGCCACTACTCCTGCTAGCACAGAGGAGGTCAGTGGTAACATACATAAGACCTTCCCCATGGCAACTTTGGGTGAGCAATCATCCAAAGGTCCCAAGTGCCAAGAAACTAAGGGGTGGATAGTGCTTCTGCTAGGCAGAAGACTTCCACTACAAAAAGATCCAATGATCCTTCAAAAGAGGGTAACACTTCTGGAGAAGGTGAGGACAAATATAACTACTATGAATTGATGGAAACCATGGGAAACATCAACATGGACGTACTCAAATAGGGCAAAGATATAGAAGAGCTTAAACTCATAGTTCTGTCACAACAAGAACAGATCGTCAACTTGAAGCAAATGGTAAGGAAATTGATTATGCAAAAGAAGAAGAAACAATTTGTACTAAGAAGGAGGAAACCAGTGACTGATGCTCCCAAAAAGGGGGAGTCAGAAGCTGATGTCAATATCGAAGATGCCAAAACTAAGGGGGAGCAAGAGAAAGTTGAGTTTGAGGGGGAGCAAGTAACTGCAGAAAATGTTGCACAAGAAGCAGAAACACAAGCAGCAGCAGTAAAAGAGCAAGCAGCAGAAACCATTAATACTGCTGGTACAAGCAAAGCAGCAGAAACAGTAAAAGAGGTTCTTACAGATCTTGAGATTGTAGAAACACTAATCAAAGCCAAACATGATACTCCCAAGGTCACCTCAAAGGCCAAAGGAGTTGTCATAAAAGAAAGAGGTGATGCTGCAAAGAAATCTAGCACTGAGAAGGTGATGAGTAAAGAGAAAGGTAAAGCAAAGCTAGTTGAATCAGATCAACCAATGAAAAAGCAGAAGTTGATTGACTCAGATGAAGCTCTGGCTAGGAAGATACAGGCTGAACTTGAAGAAGCAGAAACTGTGCAAGTGGCAAAAGATAGAGAGATAGCAAAAGCAATGGATGCATAACTGAATAAAGCCTATCAACAAAGCCTAGCAACAGAACAAGCCAAGCAGAAAGCCACATCTTTGAGGAATCCTGGAAAGATCAAAATGTCTGCAAAGAAAAGACAACCTTCAAAGACATACCTTGGTGCTCAAGAGAGAAAGAAAATGATTACTTTCCTCAAGGGTGCTGTAGGTGTCAAAGTGGAAATGTTCTCAAAAATGTATTTTGAGCAACTCAAAGGGTTATATGATGCAGAAATGATCAAGCTTCAAGGGGATGAAATTGCAAGGGTTGAAATGGAGAAAAGAATGAAAGAGAGCAATGACTTCTTACAAAAACCATTCCCTGATGAACAAGAAACTCCAAAGAAGGAAGCCACTATTGGTGAAAGTCTAAGGACTTTAAAAAGGACAAATATGATGGCAAGGAGAAAGATAACCAAGAAGCCTAGATAAGCTGAAGAAGAGGCAGAAAAGGTTGCTGGAGAAGAAGAGGCACCTGAGCCATCAAAAAAGAAAGAGCCTTTAAGCACTGAGGATGTAAAGATGTACATGGTTGTGATGGACAAAGTGCCTGAACCAATTTCAGCAGAACCTGTAGGAGTTAAACCTCCTGAAGTCATTCACTGGGATGTACTGGAGGTAGATGGAAAGGAGTACATTAGGCTGAAGAGGAAAGATGAAAAGTATGAAGTTTACAGTACTTGGTCTAAGATTGTTAGAACCTGCTCAAGGTCAGATATAGAAGAAATGTTTGAAATAGGAATGAGATTATATGCAGATCAACTGAAAGCTCCAGGGATTTCAATTACAAAGCTGGTAATGGAGTATCTGTGTATGATGTTCAAACCTGATGAAGTGGAGGAGATTATACGGAATGTTTTTCAAAAAGTCAATAATTGGACTCTATATGAAACTAGTGGAGTATATGCAGTGACTTTGGATTTAAATCACATAGAGTACTTCCTAGTGGATAGAGTATACAACCATAGCAGACTGAAGCTTCATGCCATGCTGAAGAAGAAGCTAGGATGTGTTCCAGATTCAGAAATGGCTAAATATTTGATCCAAAGAACAATCAATCAGAGTTTGGGGTTGGATGCAAATACTGGAATATAAGCCATGATAAAGTTTTAGGAGCATCTTGAAGAAGATCAGATGAAGAACTTGACTTCTCTTCCTAAAAAGTCAAGTTAGGGGGAGATTGTTGGGAACTGATGATATGCTAAGTACAGTTAATGTTGCTAGAAGAATATGGTTACTATTTCTGGTTAGTACTTCTGATATTAATACTGCTAGTTGTAGATTAATGTTGCTCAACAAGATTAGTATTGCCAGTTCAAAGTTAGTACTGCTTGAAGAAATTAATATTGCTGAGCATGGTTAGTACTGCTGAACTTAGTACTGCTCAGAGTATTAATGCTGCTAATGATTAGTACTGCTTATATGATGAAGATCCGTATGGAAAGGGTGACAACTGGATGGACTGAAGATTATGGAAAGCTTGGAGATAAATATGGAAGTTTATATTGAAGATCTTTTATTCTTTTGTAATTATCTTTATCTTCAGTATATGTATAGAATAGTTTAGAGTAAATTATTCATTCTGAGTTTTAGCTTTTCATAGAGAGAATCAACCTCAAGATTTGTAATCCTAATTCTAGAGAAGTAGAATTCGTATTGGTGAGCTTGTTCATCAATATTGAGGTTGTGTGTTTAATCTTGTAACTTCAATCATTCAATAAAGTTTGCAAGTTGTTCATCAGATTTACTGTTTGTTTACTGTTTCATTGAATATCAAAGTGTTATTCAGCAAACTCCTTTCATATTGTTTTCTGAGAGTTTATTCTTGTTTAGAATTAAGATCCTGACAGTCGTATGATTAGCCCAAATAACTTTCAGAAGTTCTTCGATCCATTTGCCTTTCGCTGCTTTGAGTCTTTTTCTGATAGAATTGATGATCACTTTGTTGCTTGACTCGGCAAGGCCATTCGATTGTGGATAATGGGGAGTTGAAGTCATAAGTTTGATGTTACGATCTTCGCAGTATTGTCGAGTTCTGTCATTTATGAATTGTGACCCGTTGTCGCATACGATGTCGGAGGGGACTCCAAATATGCAAATAACGTTCGTCTGGATAAAAGAGATGACTTCTTTGTCTCTGATTTGGGAGAAAGCAATTGCTTCTATCCATTTGGAAAAATAATCCGTAAGGACGAGTAGGAATACCTTTTGCCCGGGAGCCGGAGGTAGTTTTGCCGACGATATCCATTCCCCATCTCATGAAGGGACATGGAATTAAAGTCGAATGCAAAGGTTCAGAGGGTCTATGAGACATACCTGAGTGTCACTTACATGCGTCGCGACTTTGGACGAACCTTATGGCATCCTGTCGTAAGGTTGGCCAATAGTAACCTTGTCGAGAGATTCTATTTACCAAGCTGCGACCACCTGACTGGTTACCGCATTCTTCGTCGTGCATTTCTTATAAAATGCTCTGGATTTGACTTTTACCGGCGACACATCGTAAGTTTAGTCTTGTTGACGATCATTGATAAGGGTTTTCTCCAATCATAGTGTATCTGGAGGCTTTAAATCTAATTTTCTAGCCTCCATTTTGTCTTCGGGAAGTTGTTCGTTTATCAAGAAATTATTGATGTCGCTCGACCAATCATCTTCTTTGCTTACCACATAAGTGTGGTCTCCACTTTCGATAGAGGATGTTGCTAAGTGGATTATTGGGACAACGTTAAATGAGGATTGACCAAGTGTCGACCCGAGATTGGCTAGCACATCAGCCTGGGTGTCTTGATCTCTTGGGATTTGCATAATGGAAAAGGGTTTGAAATCTTCGGATTTTGCTTTAGCCACTCTGAGATTGACTGTTATTTTGGAGTCTTTGGCTGCAAATTCTCCATTCATTTGATTTATGACTAGAAGATAGTCTCTTTTGACGTGTAGTCCAGTTGCCCTAGGTCATGAACCATATTCATCCCTGCGATTAGGGCTTCGTAATCGGCTTCATTGTTTGTTGCTTTAAAGTCACATCATATGGAGTACACCATTTTTCCCCTGTGGCGACTTGAGAACGACACCAAGATCTGACACCCTGGCATTTGAGGATCCATCGACGTATAGAGTCTAAGTTGTGTCGTCGAGAGTTGCCACATATTCTATTTGGTCGCCCAGTTCTAGACTGAAGTCGGCGGCAAAGTCCGTTAGAGCCTGCGACTTTATGGCTATCCTGGGTTTGAAATTGATGTGTAACTGCTGAGGTAGATACTCCATTTTTCTAGTAAACATGTTAATTTTGGTTTTCTTAAGACAGACTGTTTCAACATCTAATAGAGACTTTAACTTCAAAACAAATTCAGCTCCTACTGAAGAAAATATCGAATAGTGCACACTCCTACCAAAGAGAAATTTATTGCAAAACTCAAGGCCGATAATCCTCCTCCCTCCTCCTCCAAGCCGAAGTCCAAGTCTTCCAAGAAGGAAGAAGTGTTTCAACTGATGGCCAAGGAAGGAAAGGTTCCAAACATTTCCAACCTTGACTTATCTATACCAGCCCTGGTGCTTCAGCCTTCTACTTCTGTCATCCTTGAGCCTACCTATGGGATCTTCTTCAACGATGGCTTCGGCTAAGTTCGCTTCTTCAGAGCAAACCTGGTCCCCATTGCCGACATCATCTTTCTATCTGGGATTCTTTAGATCATCCCTATAGGTGATCATGTCGTGGCTCTCTATCAGTGTCAGGATCGAATTCTTAACAAGAATAAATACTCAGAAACAATATCAAAGAAGTTTGCAGAATAACACTTTGATATTCAATGTAACAGTAACCAAACAGTGTATATGATCAATAACTTGTAAACTTGTATTGAATACTTAAAGTTACAAGATTAAACACACAACCTCAATATTGATGAACAGCCTCACCAATACGAATTCTACTTCTCTAGAATTAGGATCTATGCCTTGAGGTTGATTCTCTCTAAAACTTAGAATTAATAAATTATTCTCTAAACTATTCTATACATATACTGAACAAAAAGATAATTACAATAAATAGAATATCTTCAGTATATCTTCCTTGAATATCTTCAGAATATCCAGTTGTCATTCTTCTAACTCAAATCTTCATCTTATAAGCAGCACTAATTGATTGGCAGTATTAACTACTAAGCAGCACTAACCACTAGCAGTACTAACTTTGTTCAAGCAGTACTAACTTTGACTAGCAATATTAATTCTACTAGCAGTAGTAATACTCAGAAATATTAACTATTGAAGTCCTCTGGCAGTAGTAATCTTGTACTAGCAGCACTAACCATACTTGGTGAATTCTTCAGTTCCCAACAATCTCCCCCTAACTTGACTTTTAGGAAAAGAAGTCAAGTTCTTCAGATCTGATCTTCAAGATGCTTTCAACACCTCAGGTTCAGTTTCCCAAATTTGGATTTAGCCCCAGACTTTGATTTACAGTTCTTCTCACCACAAGTTTAGCCATCTCTGAATCCTTTGAGCATACCAGTGTAGCTTTAAGTATCCCTTCTAGCTTCTCCTTGCTATGCTGATAAATTTTGTCCACTAGATAGTATTCATGATAACAATTGTCAATAGTAATCATGTATACCCCACAGTTTTCAAAAAGTATCCATTTATCAATCTTCTTGAATATGAACTCATGATGATGATCTTTAATCCTATAAGCCACTCTTTCTGGATCAAACATCATGCACAAGTATTCCATTGCTATCTTGAGAAGATTCTCTTCAGTACCTTTCAACACAGGCTCATAGAGTTTTATCCCCACTTTGTATAATTCTTCTATATCAGCTCTTGAACAACTTCTGATAACTCTCCCCCATGTTGAATATGCTTCAAATGAACCATCAGCTCTTTTGATTCTGAAGAAATCCTTTCCATTATCTCTTAGAATGTCCCAAAAGGTAATCTCAGGAGCTTTCATGGAAATTGGAACAGCCTTTATAGGTTCTACTATAGTCATGTAGACATCCATATTCTCATCAGTTTGCTTATGGGACTGTTCTGGATTATGCACTGATTCTGCTTTAGTTTTTGCTGCAGTTTCTGTTTTTTCTTCCACTCTTAGCCTTTTGAAAACCCTTTTTGCAGCAATGGTTTTTACCCTTTTTGCAGACTTAACTTCTACACCAACATTTTCAGATTCTTCCTTCTTTTCTTCAGCTTTGTCTTTTGAGGGTGTGGTCTCCTCAGGGAATGGTTGTTGAATATTGAGGTCATGCCTCTCCTTCATTCTTCTTTCAGCTTCTTCCCTTTGAGATGAGTCCCCTTGAAGTTTGGCCATTTCCTTCTTGTACAGCTCCTCAACCTTGCTGTATGCCATATTGGTAAACATCTCTCCCTTGACCCCAATTGCACCTTTCAGGAAATTTATCATTTTTCTTCTTTCCTGATTGGACAAAAAGGTCTTGGAAGGTTGTCTTTTCTGCTTTTGACTTGCCATTCTTTTGACTTGAAGTTTCTTGGCCTTAGCTGCTTCTTGTATACTCTTCTGATATTCATCATTCAACTTTCTGGCCATGATCTTTGCAAGCTCTCTGTCTTTTTCAGTTTGCAACTGTTCCTCCTTTTCCATTTGGTCTTGAAGCTGTTTTGCTATTGCCTCATCCATTTCAATCTGAGACTTCTTCTTTGTAGGCAGTTCAGCTTCTTCAACCATCTTTTCTTTTCCTTTTCCCTTTATTTTCTTCAAGACTTCTCTTTTTCCTTCCTTGAGATTCCTCCTTCATTAATGACTACTCCCTTGGCCTTTTGAGTAGCCTTAGGAGTATCATTCTTGGCTTTAACCAAGGTTTCAGCTATCTCCATTTCCTCTATAGAAAGCCCTGTTTCTGCTGCTTCTGTTTCTGCTGCTTCTTGAATTTTAGCAGCATTAACAGTTTCTGCTGTTGTTTCATGTTCTGACTCCCCCTCAACTTCAACTTCCTTTACAGTTGAGCTTTCTTTCTCTGTTTCTCCCTCTGGCTTCTCCCCCTTGTTGAAAGGATCTTGAACATTTGCCCTCTTTTTCAGAACAAATTGCCTTCTCCTCTTCTTTTGTACCAATCTAGTTACCATTTTGTTCAATTTGGTAATCTGTACTTGTTGAGACAGGATCACCATTTTCATTTCTTCAATGTCTTTCCCCTGCTTGATGACATCCATGTTAATGTTGCCCATAGCATCCATCAATTCTTGATAGTTATATCTGTCCTCACCTTCTCCAGAAGTGTTACCCTCTATTGAAGGATCATGGGATCTTTTTGTAGTGGAAGCCTTCTGCCTAGCAGAAGCACTATCCACCCCCTTGGTTTCTTGGCACCGGGGACCTTTGAATGATTGCTCATTCAAAGTTGCCATGGGGGAGGTCTTATGTATGTTACCACTGTCCTCCTCTGTGCTAGCAGGAGTAGTGGCAGCCTCAGGACCCATATGCTCAACCTCCTCCTCAGAGAACACCTCCTTTGGGTTGGAGACACCCTTGTAGTTTCCCTGTAGATATTCTGTAAGGGAGAATCCTCCCTTAGAGGGCTTAAAGGCTTAGGGGTTGTTGGTACAAGAAGGGAAGGAGCCTTCTTTACCTGTTTCCTTTTGTAGGTTTGGGTGATTGGTGAAGTTGGTTTATCAAGCAGAGACTGGGGAATTGATTTAGAGTGGGAAGGTTGGGATTGGCTAGCAGTGGGTTGGTCTAATGGGGGCCTTGACTCTGCTACCATACCTTCATTAGTGTGGGACACCACCATCATTGTAGAGAACAATGGGGTGTCAACTCCTTCCGAGTCCCCAACAGATCTTCTCATATTTGAGAAAACCTTGCCTTTAGGGGGTTTTGGTACATATATTCCATCAAAATGAGGAATATTCGTCAATTCTTGGGTGATAACTGCTTGAACAAACCTGGGATACATATAAAAGCTCTTTTTGTTTCCCAAGTTTGAGACAAGATCATTGTAAATCATTTGAGAAAAATTATACTTTCTGGCAGTGGCCAAGCACACCAAAGCATAAGCAATGGTGCTACTGAACTCACTCCATCCAGTAGTCTTTTTAGAGATACAATGCATAAGGGTATGGACAAAGAAACGCCATTGAGGTGAAAATTTTTCCTTTAAGAACTTGAACACACCCAATGGGCCTCCATACCCCATTCTAGAAAGAGTAGAAAACAGTTCATCATTAGAGATAGAAGTTATACCAGAGGCATCGTCTAGACGTAGACTGATGCGAATTACCTCTTCAGTAACTGTTAATGGCTTGTCACACACCTTCGTCTTGATCATTTGCACACCATTCTCAGTAACAATGGTGGCATGTGCCCAGAATTGCCTCTGATGCTCTATGAAGATAGTAGGAGATATAGTGAGAGCATGGGCAATGTGGCTGGACTTCAGAAAGTCGACTATCTGATGAAAACCATCAGCTTGTTTTGGCTTTTGGAGCATCGCGATTTCATTGTGCTCATCAATGAACGCCATGGATGCCATTGACCTTGAAGTTTCTTGCTTGAAAACTTGGAACTCGAGAGAGAGAGGGTTTAGAGCGCAAGAGAACAGTATGCAAAGAGTCGTTATGAACTTTTAGGCGGGCAAAGAGTATTTATAGTATTCGGGACATAAGCAGTATTAACCTAGAGCAGTATTAACCTAGAGCAGTATTAACTGAAAGCAGTATTAACTGAGAGCAGTATTAACTGAAAGCAGTATTAACTAACTAGCAGTATTAACTGAGAGCAGTATTAACTGAAAGCAGTATTAACTAACTAACAGTATTAACTGAGAGCAGTATTAACTGAAAGCAGTATTAACTAACTAGCAGTATTAACGGAGAGCAGTATTAACTAATTAGCAGTATTAACTGAGAGCAGTATTAACTGAAAGCAGTATTAACTAACTAGCAGAATTAACTGAGAGCAGTATTAACCATACTTACTCTTTTAAGCTTGTGATACACTGAGTACTGCTATATATATCCTGACGAAGAAGATTAGTAACACCAAGAATAAACAATATACAGATATAGACCCACTTTTTGAGAAGGGGCTTATTCAGAGTTGATCATTCCCACATTTGTTACCAAGAAAGTGAATCTACCCACATCAAAAGCTTTAGTGAATAGATCAGCAAACTGGTTATCAGTGTGAACTTTTACAACTTGAATAAGTTTCTTTTCATTACAGTCTCTTATGAAGTGATACCTGATCTCAATGTGCTTTGTCTTTTAAACCCTGGTGGTTGACAGACATATACTTCTTCTTCAATTGAGCCATAGATAAATGCACTTTTGACATCCATTTGATAGACTTTGAATTTCATATAAGAAGCATAAGCTAGGAATAATCTAATTGCTTCTATCCTAGCCACAGGTGCAAATACTTCTTCATAGTCTATTCCTTCTTCTTGTGTATATCCTTGAGCCACCAACCTTGCTTTGTTTCTTATAACTATTCCTCTTTCATCTCTCTTATTCCTGAAGACCAATTTTGTTTCTATTGCTCTTTGGCCTTTAGGAAGGTCTACCAGATCCCAAACATCTTGCAGCTTGAACTGCAGTAGCTCTTCTTGCATGGCTTCTATCCAACTGGATTTTTTCATAGCATCATGTGCCTTTTTAGGCTCAAGCTGGGATAAGAAGCAAGAGAGCACTGTATGTTGTTGATCTTGCATTTCTTGAAGCCTACTTTGATTTCTAGTCATCATAGGAGAAGATATATCCCCTATTACCAGCTGTGGAGGATGATTCTTTTGAATTCTGCTGTGATGACTAGGTTCTTCATTAAGTTCCACCTCTAGATTAGAGTCATTCAACTCAACTGAAGTGTTTTCAATAGCTACTTCTGGTTCTTTATTTTCTTGAGTCTCCTCATCTCTTATTTCTTCTTCTCTTTGACTTGGTCCAGTAGATGTTTCCTTTTCACAGTCTTCAACAGGATCCACTGTGGGTATGGAAAAGATCACAGGTTGAGATATACTTTCTTGAACTTGTGTAGTCCCTGATCCTCCACTCCCTGAACCTGCATAATCATCACTACTGAAACCAAAAGAGTTAGTTAGTGAGTCAATGTCAAATAGCCACTGAGGACCAGACCCAATTGGATTTGGTGTGTTCTCATTGCATTTGACATTGTCACTTTCTTCAATTATTCTAGAAGAAGAGTTAAAGACTCTGTAAGCCTTACTCTGAGATGAGTAACCAACAAGAAATCCATCATCTGCTTTGCTATC
Organism: Arctium lappa; assembly: GCA_023525745.1. NCBI lineage: Eukaryota > Viridiplantae > Streptophyta > Magnoliopsida > Asterales > Asteraceae > Arctium > Arctium lappa. The sequence goes on from CM042047.1 coordinate 52,156,839, forward strand.
AAACTTACCTAAGTGAGATTTGGTATTGAGAATTGTACAAGGACACCCAAAAGGTTTGAAAAATCCAATGAAAGGTTTTCTTTTATTTAAAAGCTCATAAGGGGTCTTGTTCTTTGGCTTGACCACTAGAACTCTGTTTTGGACATAACAAGCAGTATTAACTACTTCAGCCCAGAAGGTAATTGGCAGTTTTGAATCAGCCAATAGAGATCTAGCAGCCTCTATTAGTGTCCTATTTCTCCTCTCAGCAACTCCATTCTGTTGAGGAGTCCTAGGGGCACTATATTGTCTCTCAATTCCCTTTTCTTCACAAAAGGTGTTTAGATCAAAATTTTTAAACTCAGTTCCATTATCTGATCTAATGACTTTTACTTTTTGATTAGTTTGGTTTTCAATTCTTAGGATAAAAGATTTGATCAGTCCACTTGTCTCATCCTTAGTCCTTACAAAATATACCCAAGTAAATCTGGAGTAATCATCAACAATAACCAAGCAGTAAGATTTCTTGCCTGTACTCATAACATTTGTAGGACCAAACAGATCCATATGCAGTAACTGGAGACAAGAAGAAATTGTATTTAACTCTTTGGTCTTATGAGAAGTTTTGTGCTGTTTGCCTTTAAGACATGCAACACAATGATCATCACATGAAAATACTTTTGAAGGTAAACCTCTTACAAGGTTGTTTTTAACAAGTTTGTTCATAGTCTTGAAGTTCATGTGACACATCCTTCTGTGCCAAAGAGAGGATTCATCCACAGAAGCTTTTGAAACAAGACAGTTCAGGGATGAATCACTATTAACATTGTCCATATCAAGACAATAAACATTGTCCTTTCTTGGAGTTCTAAGTAGTATCATGCTTTCATCAACTACCTTGAACCCTGGAGCAAGGATCATACACTCAGTATTGGTAAATAATATGCTATGTTGTTTGTCACAAACCTGTGATACACTTAACAGGTTGTACTTCAATTGATCAACATAGTAGACATCTTCAAATGTCATCTTACCTTTTGTAACATTACCTTTTCCACTTATTTTACCACCAGTAAGATTATCTCCAAATGCAACATGTCCTCCATTGATATGCTTGAAATCCTGAAGGCATGACATGTTACCTGTCATGTGCCTAGAGCAACCACTATCAACATGCCATATGCTCTTTCCTTTGAGCTGTTGGTTGCCCTGCACATAATATAAATCAGTTAGTATGAATTAGGAACCCAAGCCAAAGTGGTCTTGGGTACCCCTTTCTCATCAAAATACTTGCATTCTTTCTTGACAAGATTTTTAAACTTTGACTCCTCATTTTTGGAGTACTTTGTCACAATGATAGGCTTGGAAACATTTTTGCTAGAAGCAGTACTGTTTTTAGAAGTACTAACTGCCTTAGCAGCACTTGCATGCTTAGCAGTACTAACCTTGTTAGAAGTAGTAACTGTGTTAGCAGCAGTAACTGTATTAGCAGTATTAACCTTTGAAGAGGTACTAACAGTATTAGCAGCATTAATATTTTCAGCAGTACTAACACTGGTAGCAGCAGTAATGCTTCCAGCAGCACTATCCCTGTCAGCAGTACTAACAGTTTTAGTGCTTTTAGGCACCCACATTTTAATGCTTCCTTTTAAAGCCTTTTTCCCTATGGGGCCTTTGGTTTCAACAGATTTCTTCATCACATGTTTCTTTCAAGCCTTCCTATAACCAACAGGTTTTTGCACAAAGCTTTGAAAGTTCATTTGTTGGTTAATAGGGTTAAAGAAACAATACTTAGCCAAATGATTTAACTTTCCACAAATAAAACAAGGCTTTGGTCTATTGATTTTAGTCAGATCAATGCCTTGCTTTTGTGCCCATTGATTGTTCCAGTTTCTCTGATTTCCCCTTGGTTTATCATGTTTTTGGGGCTCAGATTTATTGCATGCACACTGCTTGCAAGGGATATAGTTCACAACAGTGGTCTGCTTATAGTGAACCTTCTTGTTCTTTCCCTCAGTCTTCTCTATCTCATTGGACTTGATCCAATGCTTTCCACATCCCTAACAACTACTTTCATCTAAGAGATCTATCTCAGTGGCTCCCTTAGGTAGGTCCTTTCTATCCTTTGTTTCTAACAAATCTGAGCTAGGAGGGATGTAGTTGTTGTTATAGGGTGGTGGTGTGGTATTGTACCCTATTCCTCTTCTCAGTTTATCATGAATCTGAGTTTGTAGCAAAGAATCCATTGCTTTGGAAGCATTTGAAAACTTTTCTACATCTAGTTTGACTTTAGCTAGCTCTCCTCTTAGCTTTTCACTCTCTTCTTTGGATCTGGTCAGTTGAAGTTCTAAGTCATTTTTCTCCCACTTCCAGTAGTTTGTGTCATAAGAGTGTTGAAGCTCATTAGCTTGAAAACCCTTAATCTGCTCTTCAAATCTCTCAACAATCCTAACATAATCTTTTATGTCCTTTTCTAATCTCTTCAGGTCATCACTCATGGTCTGGTAGTGATCCCTGTACCTTTTAACAGTGTTAATGCAATTTTGAGAACAAAGATTGGAAGTTACCTCTGATGGGAGATCTGACACCTCTGCCATTAGAGCTTGGTTCTGGATGGCCTCTTCAGCTTGATCACTCCAATCAAACCCCATTCCTTGTTGAGAAACAAGGGCTTGAGCAGGATTCTTGTTTTGATTGTAGCCTCCATTCTGAGCTTGTTGGTGGTTGTGGTTTAGAACACTACTTCTGCACTCTCTAGCAAAGTGTCCCTTCTGATGGCATTTATAGCATTCCACCTTTGACTTGTCAAAACCTGCTCCATCTTCTCTTCTTTGAGAGAAGTTATTTCTTCCAGTTCTTTTGATGAACTTCTTAACTCTCATAGAGAGCATGGCCATCTGCCATTTAATATCCATCTCTTCAAGATCATCTGGATGGAGTTGTTCCAAGTCATCATTAATGAGAGAAGAGTTTCCATGACTTGCCAGAAAGGCTTCAAATACAGTTTCATTGCCTTTCTCTTGATTTGCTCCATTGGCAGCACTAACTGATTCAGGGTTGGAAGTAGAATCAGTTGATGCTGAAAGGAGTGCAGCATTGTGAACATACCCAGAAGGCCTCTTCTTAGCCTCTACCTCAGATTCAAAAACTCTTAGATCATTATATATATCATCAAGTTCCTTTTCTTCCAGTTGATCATTCTGTCTGAAAGACACAGTATACATGGTCCATTCATCACTCAGGGACCTTAGAAACTTTCTGTTCAGATCATCTTGATCAATTTGTACTCCCACTGTAGCAAGTTTACCAATAAGCTTGTTGAACCTGTCAAAAGTTTGAGTCATAGACTCATTCTTGGTTGACATAAAGTTCTCATATTGTTGCTTCAGAATGGCTTTCTGATTTCTCTTGGTACTTTTGGTACCTGAGAATCTCTTCTCTAGAGCATTCCAGAGCATCTCTGCATCAGTGCAGTTGCAGAACTGATGTTGATATTCATTGGGAATAGCCAAGAGCAAGGTGCTCAAAGCTTTCATCTCTGTCTGTCTAATCTTTCTTTCAGCATCAGTTTTTGGTGGAGTTCTCTTTCCATCTGCACCAATCTTTCCTGCTTCAGAAGGACCATTCTCTATGATATCCCACATAGAATAGTCAGTGAGGAGTATGTACTGCTTGATTCTGATCTTCCACATATCGAATTCATTGGGTCTGAGCATTGGAACCTTTGAGACCAGAGTACTGTTTGATTCTGCAAAGTTTTCCATGATGAATGACTAGATGTTTCTGAGAGAACAGGCTCTGATACCACTTGTCAGGATCGAATTCTTAACAAGAATAAATACTCAGAAACAATATCAAAGAAGTTTGCGGAATAACACTTTGATATTCAATGTAACAGTAACCAAACAGTGTATATGATCAATAACTTGTAAACTTGTATTGAATACTTAAAGTTACAAGATTAAACACACAACCTCAATATTGATGAACAGACTCACCAATACGAATTCTACTTCTCTAGAATTAGGATCTATGCCTTGAGGTTGATTCTCTCTAAAACTTAGAATTAATAAATTATTCTCTAAACTATTCTATACATATACTGAACAAAAAGATAATTACAATAAATAGAATATCTTCAGTATATCTTCCTTGAATATCTTCAGAATATCCAGTTGTCATTCTTCTAACTCAAATCTTCATCTTATAAGCAGCACTAATTGATTGGCAGTATTAACTACTAAGCAGCACTAACCACTAGCAGTACTAACTAGCTAAGCAGTTGAAAGAAGTCTGAAGATCCAATCTACATTTGACAAGTGTCCTTTGCATTCAATGCATTGAGTAGTATAAAAGAGTGAAGACCCCCTCCATGCAATGAACACTTTCAGCTCAAGAGATCTCATTTTTCTCAAGAAAAGTTGGCGATTATTTCCCTCATCTTCATAGATTTTTAATCTTAGTGTTTTCCAAAGTTGTGTTCTAAATTTTCTAAGTGCTAGATTGTTGGAATAGTTTACTATTCTTTTCCGCAACAATCTTATGTTTTCTAAGTGTAATTCTTGATATTTTATATCAATAAAAGAATTAAAATTAAGTGAAGTATTTGTGTATTGTATTCAATCCCCCCCCCCTCTACAATACTGTTTTACCTATTAGGGACCAACAGATACTCTTTCACATATGCACATCACAATGTGTTGGTGTGCATAGGTGGATCAAAAAAGGCCACCATGTTAACTACGTCTGTTAGGTTGGGTTCTGGTTTGCATCAACGTCTACGGAGTTATCCATTGTATTCTTGAACTTGGATAGCCTGATTTCTTGAAGATTCGCTCACTTCGTGGTCTAACTGTATGATCAATTTATCATGAACAAGATGATCGGAATGAATTGATAAACCCTAGAATTTTAAAAATTTACCTCTATTCAAACCGTTCATGCGTGGAATTTGCACCATTTAAATCGATCTCTATCGGATTTTGTTTATGAACAAGATTTTGATATATGAACTTCTGATTATGGAAGATACGCAACTGTATGACCAACCTCCACTCAATAAGCAGTTTCCTTCAATTGCGGTGTCGGTTACTGTTGATAGGATTTCTTTCCCTTATTAAAGATGTGGGTGTTTTGACCGATATACCCCTCTTCATTTATGCACATGAATAGAATATTAAAAAATATCAAAAAAATATTTTTTTTAATTTTGTATATTAGAATATTATAAAAATAATAGTCATTGATCTGATGCATCTACGGTTGTGATTGGTTAAGATGGTTAACACTAATGGAGTGGTTAACAAAAGAAGGGGACCTTATGTATAATTATATAAAGTTAAATATAGATGGTCATTCTTTTGTTAACCTAATATTTAGTGTTAACCATGTTAACCAATTTGAACCAATAGGATTTTCAGAATTTTTCTTTGTTTTATTAATAGAAATTGGTTTTGATTAGAGGTAGTTTAGGTATTTTTAGTATTAAAATTATTTAATAATAGAGTGAATTACACTGGTGGTCCCTGTAGTTTGTCCAAATTTTGGATTTGGTCCCTAAAGTAAACTATCTATGGTGGTGGTCCTTAACTTTATAATTTCGTTTCACTCATAGTCCCTTTTGCTTAACGTCGTTTGGTATCATCCATCAGGTAGTTTAAATCAAGGGGTAAATTAGTCTTTTAATTAAAAAAAATATTTCCCTATTTTAAAGCACTTCAACGTGATGTTCAGACTTCACCTCATAAACCTGAGTTGCACCGATCGTCCCTCCTAAATCGTCTACTTTCACCGATCGTCTTTCTCATCCCTCCTACATGAACGACGCAAATAGTAGATTATCACCATGGGTCAAAGTTGAGAGATTGGTCCATGTCATTTTCCCAACCTTCGATTTCTTTTACCTTCGATTTCTTTCACCATGGTGGTCCCTATCGTTTTCCCAATGTTCGATTTCATTTCTTGTTAACAGGGACTCCATCAGAATTCAAAGTTGTCAAATCTTCAATTGGATCAAAATCTATCATTTATCATAGAATTATAATGGTTGGCCACATATTGTTAAATGGTAATATACAAAATCTTTGCAACGATACATTCATATTCAAAAGCATGAAAAGCTCCTCAAGTCCCTTGAATTTTCCAAATAAGTTCTGGAAACCAAACCTATCTGTAATAGCAGCTTGCTGCAAATATCTGGTAGCACCAATGGATATGATGAAGCATTTTTATAGCAATCACTGAATAGAATCAGGTTGAAACAATGACCAATAATCTTACCGGGTAAGAACGAACACAATGATCGAGAGTCGTATCCGATAAGTATGGGTTACGGTTCTTACCCTGTTAGCGATTACCAGGTAAATTTTTGCATAAGATGTCGTTTTAATGGACTAAAATCTTACCCGATAAGGTAAGTGATAGCGTTGAATTTAATTGATAAGCATTTACCGGGTAAGTGTTTTGGGTAAACGACCCCTTAGATTTAGAACTTGAGAAATCATAGAAAGGACAAGATCATGTATGGAGTATCTCTCTCTCTCTCTCTCTCTCTCTATATATATATATATATATATATATATATATATATATATATATAGCTGTAAATAGGTTCTTGAAGAGAAGGGTTCAGAGAAATTAAACCTTGAGAGAACAACAACAGAGGTACAGATGTTGCTCAGAAAAACCATACACAAAACAAGGTATATTTTCAACAAAACCCTTAACCCTCCAACACTTCAAGTCCTTCCTATTTGGAAGATATAAAAAGCTAACCAAAGATCTTCTCTGCAAATGTCAACAAGTCAAAGATGCAGCAGCTCAACAACTTCTACAAAGAGTTCTGTGAGCAGTGGGATTCCGATGGCAATAACGTGAACCATAATAGCCAAGATAAAGGAGGAGAAACGATTTCGACATTGATATCTTGAAAATGATGTTGGTTTGTATAATAGGGAAATGAATTTTTTTAATTAAAAGACTGATTTGTCCTTTGATTTAAACAACCTGATGGATGATATCAAACGACGTTAAGTAAGAGGGATTATGAGTGAAACGAAATTATAAAGTTAGGGAACACCACCGTAGATAGTTTACTTTAGGGATCAAATCCAAAATTCAGGCAAACCACAAGGACCACTGGTGTAATTCACTCTTAATAATATCTACTTTCCTATAATCACGATTTGATATATGTGGTTGTTAGTTGTTTTGGTATTTAAATTATTTAATAATATTACTTTCCTATAATCACGATTTGATATATATGGTATTTATTATTATTTTTTTAAATTAATCGCAATCTTCTTCTTCTTCCTAAATCTTAGCATCTTATGCACGATCTTATTTTCTTGTTATTTGATCATGGACTCCATTGAAGACGAACCCAGTTCCCCAATTTTTTCGTCTTCCGTTGACGGTCATAATGCTTATTCCGAAGCTATTGAAGAGCACAACTTGGTGAAGGATAGATTTCAAACGGTTGATGATGTTTATACCTAGATGAGTGACGATGTGCAGTCCCATGACTTGAAGATTTTTCTTTCAAGTTTGTAGATGTTTATAACTGACCATCATGTAGTAACGTTGATGAAATTTTGAATGATGAAATTTTGAATGATGAATTTGTGAATGGTACGTTTTTGTTTTATTAATTCAAATTATGTTTGTTTTTTCCATATACAGTGATGTGAAGATGATGTTTCATTTAGGGTTTATTGGTTTCTTGTTGGTTTAAGGGACAAGTTTTCTATTTTACGTTACCAAATCTCAAGCATGTTCATATATGAATATATGTTGTATGTTTACTGTTTAATGGTTTCGACATGCTTATGATGATCACTTTATAAAATTACATATATGCACATTAAAAAGTTGCATATATGAACATCATTGAAATGCATATATGCTCTTTTTAACTTACTGACACCAAATTTCAATTTCATATATGCCTTTGAAAAAAGTGCATATATGCACATATTCATAAATTTTATCTTTCATATATATTAAATCAAGTGCATATACACACATCTTACACATACAATTACCAAATGACACTTTCATATATGCACATGAAAAAAGTGAAAATACGCACATAAAAGAAGGTGAGTATATGCACATTATAAAATTGCATATATGAACATCAATAAAGTGGATGCAAGAGAGTATGAATTGGAAACACGTTTTGGAAGTTCCGTGAAATCAGGCTTGTTTCCTTTTCAATTAATTATACCTTTTCTGCCAAATGACGTTTATGCCCCTCTTCATATATGAATGTCATTTAATTATCCGGGTTCACCATTTAATTATTAAAAAATTAATTATTTTAATCTAAGCCATTAATTGTCAAGATGGATGGTCCAGATTGGTTAACAAAGTTAACACTAAAACATTGGTTAACAAAAGAAGGGGACCCTATATGTGTGTGTATATAAATATATAAATATATATATATATATATATATATATATATATATATATATATATGGAGAGGTTCATTTGAGAAATGGTAAATGTATGAGAAATAGAGAAGTAATATTAGTCATTCATCTGGTCAACATTTGCGGCTTTGACCGTGAAACACCGGATAATTCCTTGCATGGTCTATATAAGGTAGAGGGGTAGTTTCGTAAAATACGTGGGATGAGTTCATATATGAACCTATATGATTCACATATGAACTATACGTTCATATATGAATCAGTTAATTAGTTCATATGAGAATCAATTAATTAATTCATATATGAATCACAAAAGTTCATATATGAATCTGTGAATTAGTTCAACTGATTCATATATGAAGTTACAGTTAATTAGTTCATATATGAATCACAAAGGTTTATATATGAATCAGTTAAAAAAGTTCAGATGTGAATTACACTGATTCATATATGAACATATAGTTCATATATACATGTTCATATATGAACACGACCCGTGTATTTTGTAAAAATTACGAAAGTGTCCTTCTATTTTTGTAATAACCACAACTTTTGACCAGTCAAAGCCGCAACTTTTGACCAATCAAAGCTGTAATATTTGACCAGTCAAATCCGATCTTGACCATATGAATGGCTAGGATTACTTCTCTATTTCTCATATATTTATCATTTCTCAAATGAACCTAAGGCTATATATATATATATATATATATATATATATATATAAAGTTTTTGTGATTCTTGAAGTTTTTATAATGATTATAACTTGTAAAATAGGAAAATGGTTATGGAGTTTTAATTGTAATGATGCTTGGAAGCCCAACTTTGTGTATTTATTTGACTTTTTATTTTCTTTTTTAATCAAAAACTTTTACCCACTTAAAATATAAAATAAATTATCTTAAAAATTACTAACATTTTAATCAAACAAATTATATCAAAAAAACGAGAATTTCGTACTCTTCGATATGACATCCATCTCGATTTAGTTTTTTTTGTTGTGTTAACCTTTTTTTTACGTGAAATGCTTTATATGTGATACATTATGAATATTTATGTACGTTCAAGTGTGTACAACACCTCGACACCGTAAGTCCGTAACTCGACATCACCTTCTTCAACACTTTTTTCAACGTTGTAAGGCATCACGTTCTTCATCATTGTAACCCAACACCCATCGAGACGAATCGAGAACCTATCGAGTTTCGGTTGTGAATTGGGGAATAAAAGAGTGTGTGTCACATCTCCACACCTTCACGGGTCATTCATGTATTATTCATCATGAATAATGTATCATTCAGGATGTATAATACAACATTCAGGGTGAATAATACACGATTCATGAATTTGTGTATTATTCATCCCGAATGTTGTATAATTCATCCAAAATACTGTATTATTCATCATAATAATAAATGAACGTTCACATTTGCTATTCATAATGAATTAAACCAAATTTTGGTTGTGAATCGGAAAACAAAAGAGAGTGTCATATATACACACCTTCACGGGTCATTCATATATTATTCATCATGAATAATGTATCATTTAGGATGAATGTAACACCCTAAATTTTAGAGAAATAAAAATTTGAAAATTTTGCAATATGACGGCTATAAACTGAGTAAACCTGGGTGAACCAAACCTGTCATAACAATCCCAAAGTATCATCCCAAGAACGGGGAATATAGTTGTAGTCTTTACAAAAGAATCAAATGAAGAATAATACTTAACAACCTAATAATCTAACTTAAACAAGAGAGATTAATATCGGGTGTTGCTATTCTTCCAAAATGTGTATCCACTATCACCATCGTATCGGTCACTAAATCAACTCAAAAAGACCGCTCACGACCCCTAGGCCGTCCGCTCATTCCCGACGAATCCGATCGCTAGATTGACCTGCTATACATGTCATTTTAAGAAAAAGTGTTAGGCTAACGCCTAGTGAGATCAAACAGTTGTATTGAAAATAATTAACGATCATCGTAAATAAAGAAAGTGGAGTTATGATAAGAATAATAGTCCTTTTTACTATAAACAATTACCTCTTGGTTTAACGGGGAAGACCCGCTTACTAGGGGTGTACAAAAAACCATCAACTCGCGAAACCCGTCCAACCCAAACCGCTAACAACCCAATTAAACCCAACCCGCCCAACCGCCAACCCGTAAATTAAGAGGGTTGAAATTGGGTTACGCTTTTTTCAACCCGCCCAACCCGCCAACCCGCTGCTAATATATTATTTTTAGAAAATTATATATATATATATATATATATATATATATATATATATATATATATAATACAACAATAAAAAACAACTAGACTATTTAGACAAATTTATAGCCCAAAATATTATATATATATATATATATATATATATATATATATATATAATACACTTTACTTAACCGAACAAACTAATGGAAGCTTGTTCGTATTCGCTCATTAAACTTAACCAAACAAATGAATGAACACGAACGATAAAATAACGGAATTTTTTTGTGTTCATGTTCGTTCGTTAAGAAAATGTGTTTGTTCATGTTCATTTACGTTTGTTCATTAAGATGTTAAATGAACGTAAGCAAGCAAACATAAATGAATGAACACAAGGAACAAAAAACAACATCATTAACAAGTTATTAACAATTTAAATTCATATAAAACAGAAACAAAAGAATTTCTAAATTATAATCGTTACTAAAAAATATACAAATTTGTAACGCCATAACGCGCCATGGTGGGCCATGGCATGCCATAACGAGCTCAGCGTCGAATATTTGTAATGCTCCATAACGAGCTCGACGCCTTATTTCGACGCCAAGGGGTAAAATGTGGCAGTAACGCGCGCCATGGCGGCGCCAAGGCACATTTTTTAGAACCTTGATTAATATCATAATATATATATATATATATATATATATATATATAAACAAATGTAAACAAACATAAATAAACAGACATTAACGAACGTAAATGAACAAACGAGCTCATTGTTCATGTTCGTTTATTTAACTAAACGAACAAAAAAATGTATTCATGTTCGACCAATTCTTAGATAAACAAATATAAATGAAATTCTCCCTGAACGGTTCGCTAAACGTTTGTTTATTCTTACTAGTATTTATCGTATTTTATTCTACAATTTTATGTAAATCACTAAACCGCCCAACCCGCCATAAACCGTAAGGGTTGGGTTGGGTTATATTTTTGAATGGGTTGGGTTGGGTTGAGTTTTTCCAAACCGCCATAATTGGGTTGGGTTGTAAAAATGTCCCAAATCGCCCAACCCAACCCGCGTACACCCCTGCCGCTTACTAACACAAGTGACGGAACATAAAAGTAAGCCACTTGATAGTCAGTAAAGCCAAACACATAAAAGTACACGCAAGGGATGTTAGGCTCAGTGGCTTTAAACGCACACCTGTGGAAAGTCAACTTCAACCCAAAAGGGCCCTTACGTTGAGATCCTCGTCCAATATCGTAATACTTAACACGTAGAACTTATAACCCAATCCGATGCCTAAACGTGCCTCGACGAGAGAAAATAATGTCCCAACGTCGGACTAAATGCAACAACAATTATGGGGTCATGACTCCCAAGTGAAACCAAATATGCCACATAAAGTTAATCGACTAACCGATAATTCAACGTTAAGATATAATATCCGAGATGTGGACAAACGAAGGTTTTTCGCATAATACTTGCATACTTTTACCAAGAGGTTCCAAATTAACATATGAATCACATATTCACGTTTTAACCATTTAGGTCACCTTAATATTTCAAATCCTAGTTTGGGTTCCCAAATACTCAAACCAATGTTATAACAAAACAAGTTCCAATGTGCAAACTTGTCAGCAGTTCAATATAAATTTTCATCAACCCATTATTAAATAATCTTTGAAGCTAGGGGATGGAAAGTATAATGCCAAGTATTTTTCACATATACATCCAAGATATCCTTTTCTTTTCTTGAAAATCTCAACTAAACACATAAACCCTAGAATCTCCAAAATTAGGGTTTTGAGTGATAATGCACCCCAAGTTGTACAAGTAAAAATGGAGATGCCTAGTAGTTTAAAAGCATGATTTTTTAACATGTATAGAGTTTAGAAAACGATGAACTCACCTTGTAGGGTTGTATATGAAACCCTAGAATGCCAAGAACTAGAGATGATGAGTTGAGGCTAGAACTATGAGGAAACTTGAGTCTTCAACAATGAGTGCTTTAGCAAAAACCTAGATTATCATTAATGGTCAAGAGATTCGGTTGTTGGAAAGCATTAATGACAAAGGAAGATTTGGAGATGGAACTTACCAAGTTTTGAGAGAGAAAGACGTAACCCTAACTTCACAAATCTAATTTCTCTCTTCCAAAAAACGAGTTGCACTCAAATAATAACCCTAGGCCCACCAGCGACAATGTCATGCGATTATGCCCAGGGCATAGTCGCTGGTCACAGTCGCCCGTGACCCTACCCCTTCTGTTTGTTTTGTCCGCGAAGCCCGCGATTATGACACATGCGACTATGCCCTGTGGCATAGTCGCCCCAGACTTCTCGGGCGCGACTTCGACCCGAAACGATCCGATTCTTTGACGGGGAAAACTTGACCATGTTCGTGACTCGAATACAAACATTGGAACATTAGCATATGATTATTAAATGCCCAAATGATCCTTAAATTAACGAAAGTTTTACCCGAAATTACGGGTGTCACAATGAATAATACAACATTATTCACAGTCAATAATACACGGTTCATGATGAATAATACATGAATCATGAATTAGCGTACTATTCATCATGAATGTTGTATTATTCATCATGAATAGTGAATGAACGTTCACCTTTGTTATTTATACTGAATGTGGACACCCGGGGACATACATACATATTCATAATGAATATAACACATATATAGTATTTCACGTAAAAAACAGTTAAAAAAACTATATCGATATGGATGTCATATCGAAAGGCATGAAATTCTTGTTTTTTATATAATTTGTTTGATTAAAATATTAGTAATTTTTAAGATAATTTATTTTAAACTTTAAGGAGGTAAAACTTTTTTAATTAAAAAAAAACAAAAAGTCAAACAAGGTAGGTGTTTATTCAAATTTCCAGTTTTGTCCCTAATCACTTCTCAATTAATCTTATTATATATGTTTTAACCATTGATTAGTTTTCTAAGTTTTGATCAACGGCTAAGATTGGTCCTCACGTGCACAATGAAAAATGATTTTTCATTTGAACCCAACCCTATATATATAAATATATATAAATATGTATATATATATATACATATATATGCAACACCAACTAAGATCTATGTCAAGAAAATGTGTGTGGGGTATGCAAAATGGAGTTTTGAATTGATGTTGTTGTAGCATCATCTTCTTGAATGATACACTAAAGTTAATGATTTATTGTCTAAATCTTGATTGGTTTTAGGTCCTATAACAGGCTGAATAAATCTAATGTTGAAGGAATTACAGGGGATATGTCCATAGTTTTTCAGTTAAGCTTTGTAATTTCATATATTTTTTTCTCTAGAAAACAGTGAAGTTAATGCTTGAAATTTCATATATTTTCCTGATGTATTTGATAAAGTCATGATGCATTAAGTTAAACTTTATATATTTGTACTTTTATCTGGTTTAACATAAGGTTAATGTTTTTGCTTTTTGTTTATTGTTTATTGATCTGAGGCCTAAGATCAAAAGTCTCAACTCTGGGTTTCTTACTTGCAGTCTATTGCCTGTAGTGTTTGGCGCTCAAATTTTCAGTGAAGAAATTTTGGCATCATGTTTGGGGGTATGATGAAATGCACAAGATGTTTGGGGGTATGATGAAATGTACAAGTCATCTCCTAGGTACAAAATATGAGGACTTCGTAAATTTAGCTGCAAAGTTGAAAATTTGTAATGCATGGTAGAAACCAGTTTTGGTTTACTATCAAGTTAATTTTTGCTTAAAGTATTTATTATTCCCAACATACATAAGATATACTTGTGTATTTTAAAGTTGATTTTTCTAAGGGTAAATTGGTTGGATCTGAACTTATGTTAGCAGGTTCACTAAAAAACAACACCTTGTGGATTTGACAAGGAATTTTAACCTGATGAATTGGGAAAATACATCAGTTTGACGATTCATGCTCCCAAGACATGGATTCCGGCTCTGAAGGCGACGATACTTGCTCATTACTCTTCAATTTCAAACTTGATGTCTACATACCTGGATTTTTCATCCCTAACGTTTCTCCATTGATAAAGTATTTGGCTATGGAGCTTCAACGGGTAACCATTGATATGGAATTATGGAAACTGATCGATATGGAATTATAGATACACTAACCTTTCTCCCTCTTCAAGTTATTTTTTCAATAACATTTATTTCAGTTTTTCGGTGGTTACCTGGTATTTGTTTTCTACGTTTTGCGTTCATCCAAAAAAATTTGAATTTTTTCTATTGTTTATATTGAATCAATTTAGGTTTCTTTAATATGTGATAAAGTAGGGGGTTTCGATTTAGTTTAAAAGTCCTCGGTTTTGAGGTTTATTCTTTTATTTCTTTCATTTAGGTTTCTTCTATTCTTTTATTACTTGCTTTGTTATACAACTGATTTATACGTGGTTTAATTGATCTTCGGCTTTACTGTAAAAAAGTTTGTTTGTTCTGCATACAAGTTTGCTTGCTTTGCGGTAAAACTGTGTTATTATGAATAAATCGATTAGAAATAACAAAAAGAATAGGATTTCTATGTATTCTCATTACAAGCTCTTCATATTTGTTTTGGATAAAGAATACAAGTTCTTCAATTTGCTTTAGAGCATGTAAAAGATAAGAAAATGGAAACTGTTCCTGAGGTGCTCGAAAGTTTCTTTCATGCTTCAGTACCTAACTTCTTTTTTGAAGCATATAATATTTATATATGGCAAATTAAAAAAACACAACACTTATTATCTTTTGTGGACTTGAACCCCGACCTCTGCGAAGGTGGGGTTGTCGGGTACCACTGGGCCAAACGACTCTTTGCCCATTCTGTATTGTTCTCTTGCCATAGCAAAAACACAATGATTTCTTTTCGTCGAGGGACTGCTAGAGGCACGTGAGGAACTTAGGAATTACTCTCTACATCAATCTACCGTCTCAAGAATTTTCTTTTTTCGGACAATGCCCTGGATTCTATTGTAAGGACAACCATGGAAAGGAGCTATATGAGGATTTGAACAATGTTGAGACTGAGGTAGATCATATTTTCAGCAGGTTTTATTTCTATTTTTCTCTTCATGTGTTGTGTATTCTGTTAGCACATGGATATTTGTCACACAAACCTCAACACCCCATCAAGGATGAAACGCAATCTGATGCATTATTGCAGTTTGTTGTTCCAGTTATCAAGCTCAATCAGATTAAAGCACAAGATCTAATCACAAAGTCATTTGTCATTGATTGAAATGATTTACAATAGTTTCTCTCTCTAAGCTCTATGATACTCTCTCTAAACAAGACATGACTTATACAAGTCAACTATTGCAAACCATTGCAACTCAACTATACAACAATTACACTTTAAACCCTTTAATCTTGAATACAACATTTTGGCTCAACAATCTCCCCTTTTGGATTCAAGATTAAAAAAAAATTGACAATAATCTTCAGCTCTTTATTCTCTTGAAAACTCTTCAACAATTTAACTTTCAGAACTTTAAAACTTTGACATCTTCGTCTTTCAAATAAAATTTCTTGAACTTTGAACACTCTCTCTTTGTCTTCATCTTTGACAAACATCTTTACTTTGTACATAACTTCCCTTTGCAAATATTGTTTCTTCAAAACTTGAAATCTTTGTTCATCTATCCCTTTGCTAAAGCATGCATCCGTACATTTTGTATCTCTTCTTGTCTTTCCAAAACAGTCTCTTTCAAATTTCTTTTCACATACAAATCATCATCAAATTTCTTTGACAAGGAAGATTCAAATTATCTCCCCTTTTCTGATAAAATCTTGAAATAAACTTATGACTTGAAAATATCAGAATATTTCTCCAACTTTGAAACTGAAACATCAGAAACATCTCTTCCTTTTTTAACTCTTTTCAACAAAATTCAAAATTCTAACAATCTCCTACTTTCATTATTTGCGTCTGTAATACTGACTTTGAAAACTTCAAATTATCTCCCTTTTTTGATGAATTACGAGTCATCAGAATCATCAAAACTTTTCAATGTCAGCACTGTCTTTGAATACCATCTCCCCCTTTATGACAAATTATCAATCTCCATTTTTTGATAGAGTAACAATCTCCCCCGAAGAATATAAGAATCTCCGCCTTTTGATCTGAATATCCGTCAATTCAAAAATGTTTATCCGAATCTTTTCAAATTCAGACAAATAAAAGTTGTAACCCTGAATCAACATATGAAATAGTTAGAAATGCCTGTAAGTAGCATAGAGCCACTTAATACAACGGATGTACTTTGGAAAGGAGTTTTTTGATGTTCACTCCCCAAGGCTTCCATTCAATCATCAAAAAACCACAAAGGAATTTTCTATGAAAGTTTTGACAAGAAAACATATTCCTTGTGTGTATGTGCAAGTGTAGAAATGATTGAAGTTACTTCAGCTTTTTTTCAGGCTCAAGATGTGTAAAATGTTGAGACGGCAACAAGTTTTACACGGACTCAATGTGCTTGAAAGAGGTGCGAAGGTGAGGCAACTTTCCTTCTTTTTCAATATCTACATTCTTCCAAATGAAGACAAGATAGCGTATATGTTGCGTCCCCAAAGAAATTGAAACATTTCTTTGTTAAGAAAGAAACGAGTGGCTGGTGGGGTTAATGCAAGAGTTGACATGGGCTACTGTCTGGTTCAATGATGGTCACCAAATGTAACACCCTCAAATTTGGTAAGAGCAACTAATTAAAAATTTTGACATTTCATCAAGTAAGAGATAACTCTCCAAAATAAAACTTTCTATTTAACTTCAACAAATATGGACTCCAGTCTTATACAAGGTCTAGACCAAAGTCGGTGTTACTTAATCCCAACTATAAGTTGCTCTTCCCGAAAACAAATGTGGAAGACTTCACTAAGATATCCATCTTTTGAGCACACGACTAGCACTCCTCTCAGCCCAGTGTCCCTAGAGATAATCCCAACCGGAACCTGTTGCACATGCCGACAAATAAAAAGGTTAGGCTAACGCCTTGTGAGTTCAAGAGTTTTCCATATGAATAAATATATATTTGAAAAGAGATAATGCAGTTTAAATCATAATCTTTCAAAAGATATGCTTTGAATATGAAAACGACTCGTTTTCCAATAATATGCATTTTGGGCAAAGCACCAATACAAACGTTTTCAAATCCAAACTACTTCGGGGACAAGATCCCAATATAAAACGTTCTTTCGTAAATAAACTGCAACCCAAAACTCACTCAAAACGCGAATAGAAATCGAGCTCTACATTTATAAAAATGCGGTTAAAACCTTGTATCCCGAAACACCCAAAACACGGGTGGGGCATAATACTCAACCCATAAATCAATGATAAAATCCATTTACACAAGACGCCACCGAAAACTTGGATAATAAAACTCAATACCCAAAAACAACACATTTCTGTGATAGGGGATACCCAAATTCCATCAAAAGTGGCGGGCACACAAAGTTAAGCCACTTATCAATATTCTAGAGCTTCACATAGAGTCATGGATCCCCGTATACGGCTCCCAAACCGAGCTACCACCGCAAGATACCCAAATGACCCTAGTGTCTACTCGACCTCTAATGAGTGTCACAACCAAAGCCACAAGTCCCCGTATCCAGCTCACATTGGGCACCACCGCAAGACTTAGCTCCGTATACGGCTCTGTAGAGCACCACCGCAAGCTTCCAAAAACAAAACATGACTTGGGGACCACTCACTATAATTCAAATGCGGACACTAAATTCCACGATGAGTAACCAGACTGGATTACAAACGGGCATCGAGTTCAACCAACCCACGATATCTACCTCGAGCCCTTAATAAAGGTTACGCGGTTATCAAGTCCAACCACTAGCCAAGGAGATAAGGTCCCCACTAAACAATATCCAGTCCCAACACGGGGATAAAGTCCCTACTAAATCAACTGACTGACTCATATGCCTATGGATCCAATGCATTACAGTCTAAAACGTTACATGACTCAGAAGAATGAACTAACGCATTCAAAAACATGTAACTCTCAAATAAGATGCAACTAAGTACACCATACGTCCAAGGCTCCTTAACGAGCTACCAAAACTGAACAAATGTTCCCAAGACTCATTTGAGTGTAAACCAAGCCCCAAAAAGGCATAATGAACGTTTGGCTAAAATAAGAGAGCCAATGTGGTTACATAAACCAAAATACATCTTTCTCAAAACTTTGTTTCTCAAATTACAATTGGCCTTCGGCCCAAAACCCAAAAAGGATTATCATTTTCTAAAGTGTTCCCAAAGTCGGGATCGACCCAAAACAAAGGACTCACACCTTCATACTTTTCAAAATATCTCAGTTCATGAATGATGCATAAAACTCGACAAACATTTAAAAGTGCGTTTTTGACCAAATATGCATAAATCGTCAAAACCCATCCATTTATGACACATTTATCAAAATGCCCAAAATCCCAAATGTGGTATTTCACAAGGTTTAATAAGCCAAATACTTCAAATAACCAAAAGTTACCAAATAACTCAACAGTTGATAATTTCATGTAAAACACATAAATGCTTTAAAATAAACATTTTGGCATGTACAACGTTTTCACAAATCAACTTGAACTCACCTTGCTAGATTTAGGCTAAATCTAGATTTTACCCCCAAAACTTGAATCTCCAAAGATGAAGGCTTGAATCTCCAAGAAATATCCCTAGATCTTAGATCCAACACATCTACAAGATCACCTTCACCACAAAAGTCATCAAAATCAAACCCAAGATGAAGGATGAAAGGAAAAAGGGTGAAACCATCAAACCCTAGCTTAACATTGAGATAGATAAAGAGCTTACCACCACAAATACTCTTGTATACTCCAATAGACATTCAAATCTCTTGAAAAATCCTTGAAGAACTCTCAAAAACGAAACCATGGCAACTTGAATCACCAAAATCGGAGTTGTGATGCAAAAGTTATGAAGAAAATGAAGTTCTAGGGCTGAAAATCGGGTTTTAAACTCGAACAGGGCTCCGCGCGGGTTACCGGGCGGCCTAGGTCGCATCACAAGTCGCCCGAATGGGTTTTATGCTTGAACAGGGCTCCGAGCGGGTTACGGGGCGACCTAAGTCGCACCATAACTCGCCCCGTGTACTGTTTGTCTGGTTTCTTCATTATTCACTATTTTGGCCGTAACTTCTTCGTTATAGCTCCGATTTTGCTCCGGAAAGAACCGTTGGACTCGTAATTGAATCTTTCATCCATATAGACTATAAAATCTAGGATTCAAGTCGAAAATCCTTTATCCTATTTTTCCCTAATATATCATTTTCGGTATTAACTTGAAATGGTGCCTCTCGAAATCGGGGTGTTACGCCAAAGAATGTGAACCAATCAGTAATATGGCCGCCCGGCTCAGAAAAAGTTTGTGCAGAGTTATCATATTCTTTTAACTCTAATTTCACACTCTCTTTCTGTTTTTAATCAGCTCACGTCTAACCAAACCCTAATTTACATTTTACCTCATCACACTGAGAAAAAATCATCCCAATGACTTTTCTCCCTCACTCTTTGATATAATGACCCCTCAATCACTCAGGGATAACTTCTTGGGTAGGAAACACTGGTTAACGTGAATTCATAGAAGTTCTGTTAAGCTTACACACGAATCCCATGAAATGTTTGTCCTAAGAATACATTGTCCAACAGTTTAGCTTTGAACAAATAAAGCTCAAAATGTGATAACATTGTCACATGAATGTATGCTCTTTAAGAATATGAATGAAACTTGAGCATTTGAACATTGAAGATCTCTCAAAACGAGGAAATTGAATGAATGAAATGAAAACACTAGATTTGTTTTTAAAATTTGACAATGTATCAATCATATCAAATATCATGAAGTATAAATGTGAAAGGTTAGGGTATCAAAGAACTTAATATTTTTTTTATATGAACGAATATAAACAGTTTTGAAATGAACACACAAATTTAGAAATGATGTTCGATGTTCAACAACTTTGAAAGCAAATGAGGGTATTACCATCGAAATATGTTTCTTTTAGAGACATGGTAATAACAAAGTCAAATGAAATATTAAACGGTGTGTATGAATACTTGACAGTATATAGACAAGATAATACACAAGTATTAATCTTTGGAAACACACGGTTAGAAATGATATTATTCAATATATTCAAGAAAAACATTTAAAAGCACACTTCTAAATTCATAAAATCATTTTGAGAATAAGAAGTGGTTTGAACATTTAAGAAATCGTTTTTCATGCTTGAAAGTTGTCCATCTTTCAAACATGTTGAGATTAAGAATCAGAAATACTTACATTCAGTATAAGATTCTTAATTCCCCATAATCATACTCTCCCTCAAGATATGATTGATTGACTAAAAATCATATACGCTCCCCCTTCATATATGCAAAAAGTCAAAATCTCATCAAAATATCACTATTAACATGAGAGTAAAATAGTAATTTAACTTTTAATCTCCCCCTTAGAAACAAAAATACTCCCTTATAAAGATTGATCATTCAGATTAATCAGCGTAAAAAAATCTTTGAAGTACGGGTTCTTAACTGAAATATTCAGAAGCCATTCCCATTAAAGAAATGAATTACCTGCAAAAGATAAAAGATTTTGGTAATCATCTAGGATGATTCCTCATTCGTTAGTAATAAGAAGCTGAAATCAAAATTGTGAACTCCCCCTCCGATTAAGCATAAAAATCATGAACTCTCCCTAGAATCATGCAAGAGAATCACACAGACTCAAATAGACATATTAAGCATACCTAACTTGTTGATTAGAAATTTGAACCTCTTTTCATCCAATGACTTGGTGAAAAGGTCTGCAAGTTGATAGTCAGTCTGTACGAAGTGCATCTCAATCGATCCTATCTCCACATGGTCTTTGATGAAATGGTAGTGTACATCGATGTGTTTGGTTTTGGAGTGTTGTACCGGGTTAGCAATTATTGCAATCGTGCTCTTTGAATCATAGTAGATTGGCACTTTGTTGTAGGTATAGCTGAAGTCTTTTAATTGTGTCATCATCTGTAACACCCTTAAATCTAAAGATAGCAACTTGATAAAAAATTTCTAAATACATCAACAAATGAATCATCTACAACCACAAATTTAAATTCAACTACAATACACAAATACCACCTTATATATACAAACTATAAAAGATGGGTGCTACTAATACCCATGCATAGTCACTATCTCCATAAAGCGGAAGACTTCACCGAATTCTTACTTTCGGATCTAGCTAAGGCGCTACTCTTCACAGGATTGCTAGAACCAACCCCCAACCTTGAAACCTGATGCACATGCCAACAAATAAAAAGGTTAGGCTTAACGCCTAGTGAGCTCAAGAGTTTTAACATGAATGAATATATCTTTAAAAGACAGGAAATCAGTTTTAAAGCAAGATCCTTCGAAATATTATACGTCAAAATGGAAACGACACATTTTCCCATAATATACACTTTTAAAGACAATGTTTCCCAAACATGCATTTCTTATAAAACGATGTAACCCGTAACTCACCCAAAACGGGGTCATAGTTCGATACTCAAATGTGCTAAAATGTAAATAACACTTCATAGCCCAAAACACCCAAAACTCGGGTGGAACATAATACTCGACCCTTAAATAACGGAAAACAATCCATATAAATATGATACGCCATTAAAACATGGAACTGAAACTTAATACTCACGCGGCCATAAAATGGAAGGAAATCCAAGTATCAAAACATGGACAATTAAATATCCAAAATACATCAAGCCGACAACAGGGGATACCCGTATCCGTGGAGAGCGAAGGAACACAAAATTATGCCACTCAACCAACGTTCATCGCATGACACCTAACGACATAAATGCCAAAGTGTCCCTATGAATCCTTGACAAGTTCCACCCAAGAGACAAGATACCTTGACGCCACAACGGACACCCGAAAGTCCCGGCACGTCCGAGGACTACAACTGAGGAAATTCCCCTACGGCGGAGATCTAGGCACCCACCCACATGGTGTCGCCCAAGACTACCTCCTCCTAGTGCCTACTTGTCAAGTTGGTCATAAAACATGAGTCCCGGAGTCCAACCCCGTACCACCCAATTGACCATCAAATAATACTGATTCATGTGTCTATGGATCCAATGCAACACAGTCTAAAATTACATGACTATACTTGAATGACAACAGCACTCGAGCCTGTAATTATAAATATGCAATAAAATGCATTAAGATGTAAGCCATGAAATGGGACTCTACATCGAGCCATTAAACCCGGATAAATGTCCACAAGACTCTTTTAAGCCAACACCGAGCTAAAATGCTCAAAATCCATTTGACCAATAATCAATGGTCCCCCAAATAATGAAATGTCTCTAAACGACGTTTACGAAGACACACACCTCAAAGGCATGATTTACCCAAGACTCAACACGTATTGTGACCAAAGATTCTCCAAAGGAATTATGAATGTAAATACCCCAAATGCTTATGACATGAAAGACTTCGTTTGTACAAAATCACTAAAGATGCATAAGTCATGAAATGGAATTTATTTGTACAAAAATCACCAAGATGCATAGGTCATGAAATGGACTCTATTTGTACAAAAATCACCAAGATGCATAAATCATGATATTACTTATCAAGATGTCCAAATCCCAAATATGAGCATTTTATGAAACTAAAATAACCCAAGTTTATCAATTATGAAAACTTATTAAAATACCCACCCTTTGACAAATACCAAGTAAAATATATTTTTACTTCAAAATACACATTTTGGCATGTACATAGTTTTCGCAAAGCAATTTGAACTCACCTTGCTAGATTTAGGCTAAATCTAGGTTTTACCCAACGAGCTCTTTTGAAGGGCGCTTGAATCCTCAAGCCGAAAACTTCCAAAACCTAGATCCAAACACTCCAAACTATAAATATCCGTAATCAACCACATAGAAACATTCCCCAACATTATATACCAAAATCCCTACACGAGATCCAAACCCTAGTTTCTCCAAAACTAACAAATCCGAGATCTGATAAACCAAACACTAGGGAAACATCCAAAGAACATTTATAACCTTAAATCAAAGAAGCTTACCATTAAAGATGACGAGACTTTCCGAGGACACCCAATCCAACTCTTCAACCCGAGCTCCCACACTTTGAACTTGATGAGGAAGGTGAAGATGGAGGTTTTGTGGTTCAAGAGGAAAAACCCTCAAAATACGTAAGGGTTCGACATTTGGGGTTTGAGAGAGAAAAGGGAAGAGATTTAGGGTTTGGGGTTTGAGAGAAATGAGGCTAGTGGCTGAAAAATCGGCTTTTAACTCAACCAGTGCGTTACGCGGGTTATGCCGCGACCTTAAGTCGCGGCATAAGTCGCCCGTTTCCCCAGACCTCACTTCCAGTGAGTTACGTGGCTTGTGCCGCGACTCCAAGTCACGCCACAACTCACGGCAACCCAAAACTCGGTTTTCTCGCGTCTTCTCACCTGATTTGATCCTCGAAGATTCCATAGCAAAACCCATCTGATTTCTCAACACCTTTACGTTCCAAAAGCCAAAAGACTCCTGAACTATCACTAAAGGAAGTCTCCAAATTACGGGTGTTACATCATCCACAAAACTTGTGAATAGCAACTTGCCGCCGTAACATATTCCACTTCTGTTGTCGAAGTCGAGACACAGTTTTGTTTCTTCGATGTCCAACTAACCAATTTGTCACCTAAAAACTGATACGATCCAGAAGTGTTCTTTCGCTCCAACTTACAACTAGCATGATCTGCATCTGTAAATGTTGTTAGATCAAAGCTTGAATCATTTGGACACTAAAGGCCTAACTCTTGAGTTCCTTTAAGATATATAAGAATTCTTTTGACAATAGCAAGGTGTGACTCTTTTGGATTAGCTTGATATCTTGCACAAAAGCACATAAGAAACATTATATCAGGTCTACTGATTGTTAGATAAAGCAAAGATCCAATTATGCTTCTGTAGTTCTTTTGGTCAACAGACTTACCAGATAAATCTGTGTCAAAAAGTGTTCCAGTCGCCATCGGAGTTTTCATTGAAGAACTTTCAGCCATGTTAAACTTTTTCAAAATATCTTTTATGTACTTAGATTGATTGATGAATATTCATTCAGGTGACTGTTTTGCTTGAAGACTAAGGAAAAAGTTTAGTTCACCCATCATACTCATCTCAAATCTAATTTCCATTATTTTTGAAAAGTTTTTGCAAAATTTAGGAATTGTAGATCCGAAAATAATGTCATCAACGTAAATCTGTATCAAGATTAAGTTATCACCATGCTTTTTCAGAAATAAGGTAGTATCGATTGTACCTTTCTTGAAACCTGAAGCTAAAAGGAATTCGGTCAGAGTGCCATACCATGCTCTCGGTGCTTGTTTCAAACTGTATAACGCCTTGTCAAGAACATAGACATGATATGGAAACTGTAGATCAACGAAACCTTCCGTTTGGCCAATATATACCTCTTCGTGCAGAATCCCATTAAGAAAAGTAAACTTGACGTCCATCTGATAAACTTTGAAGTTCTTATGGGCTGCATAGATCAAGAAAATTCGAATGACTTCGATTCGAGCTATTGGATTCGAAGAAACCCTCGTCATAGTCTATACCTTATTGTTGACAATAACCCTCAGCTACTAGCCTAGCTTTGTTTCTGACTACGATTCCGGCTTCGTCTTTTTTATTTCTCAATACCCATTTCGTTCCGATTATCGATTTGTCCTTGGGTCTTGTAATTAGCCGCCAAACTTTGTTTTTCTCGAATTATAGAAGCTCGTCTTGCATCGCTAAAATCTAATCAGGATCTTTTAAAGCTTCCGAGACTTTCTTTGGCTCTATAGCACTGAGAAAACTTGAATATAGGCAAAAATTTGCAGATGTCGATCTCGTCTTTACACCACCATTGATGTCACCAATGATATTATGTAGGGGATGATCACGAGTCCATATATGTGTACTAGGTAGGGGTTATACATCAATCTGATTATTTTGATCATCGTACGCAACCGTAATTGCAGGAATCACTTCAGAATCCACTGTTTGAACTTCTTCAGTAGGTAACTCTGATGTTTGTAACTCTGGCCTAACAGATTCAGTACTTGGAAATTCTGCCTCAGAGTTTTGATTTGTAGACATATAAACTGAATTAGTTTGATCAGAGTCATTAGTATTATTAGAAGTAGAAGGAGTACAAACAGCTTCAGATGGTTGAGAAATGTTGACACTTGTATCAGGGACCACCACGGGAGGATCTATGGATATGTTTGATTTGTCAAAATCTGCGCAAATATCCATAAATGCATCAAGAAACAATAAATCTAAATCAGAATGATTAGAATTTGCATTAAGTTCAGAATTCTTAGTCTGTTTTAATGCAGATTCTACTATGATTTGAGTAGAAGCTTGAACATTAGATCTGAGTCCTGAACTGCTTTGTCCAGAAGTCGTTGTCAGGCTTTCATCAAAGGTCACATTAATGCTTTCCATGACGGTATTGGTTCTCTTGTTATAGATCCGATAAGCTTTTGACGTTAACGAATATCCAAGAAAATAACCTTCATCGACTTTCTTGTCGAATTTTCCAAGATTGTCACGATCGTTGAGTATGAAACACCTACATCTAAAAACACGAAAGAATTTGACATTAGGTTTCCGATGATTAATAATCTCATAAGCTGTTTTGTTCAAACGCTTTGTGATGATAGTTATGTTTTGAATAAACCAAGAAGTAGCAATCGCTTCAGCCCAAAGATATAATGGTAATCCTGAATATGCTAGCATGGTTCTTCCTACTTCCACCAAAGTTCGATTCTTCCGTTCTACAACTCCATTTTGTTGAGGAGTATGCGTCGCTGAAAAGTTATGAGATATAACAACAGAATGTAGAAAGTTCTGTAGGGTCCCATTTTTGAATTCAGTACCGTTGTCACTCCTAACTTTCTGAACAGGAAGTTTCAAAAGAACTTAAATCTTTTTGATAAATGCAATGATCAACTCTGGTGCATTTGATTTAGCTAGCGGAAATTCTAGCCATGTATATCTTGAGTATTCATCAATCATGACTAATATATACTTTTTGCCACAGATTGATTGAATTCTCATAGGTCCATAGAGATCTATATGAATCATCTCTAAAGGTGATTTGCAAGAAGATTCCACATTTGCTTTGTGAGAACTTTGTTTCATCTTTCCCATTTCACACGCTGAGCATAGGGAATCCTTCTCAAATCTCATCTCTGGAAGACCTCTTACTAAACCGTTGCTTGCTAACTTGTTGATGTCTTTGAAATTCTGGTGGGATAATCTTCTGTGCCAAATCCAGCTCTCATCTTTTATTGCATTTGAATGTAGACATACAGGTCTTGAAGCAGATAGAGTGGGAAAATTGACAACATAAAGATTACCAACTCTTTTTTCTTTAAAAATATCAACTCCATCTTTATCATCAATTGAACATCTTGTAATTGAAAACCTAACTTGAAAATAACCATCACAAAATTGACTGGTGCTAAAGAGATTATGATCTAATCCTTCAGCATACAGTACTTTCTGGATGGTGATGGTTCCATTTGTTAGCACTCTGTAACCTCTGACAGAGCCTTTAATTGACTTATTCCTAAAGCTAATTGTTCCAGCAGAATGTTCCACATAATTACGCAATAAATGCTTATACCCTGTCATATGTCTTGAGCATCCCGAGTCAATGAACCACATATGACAGTCCAGTAAAAGAACAATTACTTCGCTTTAGGTACCCATGTCCAGATGGGTCCTTTCTGGTTAGTATCCTTTAACTTTTTAAGATATGTTACCGAGCCTTTGATTCTCCATTCATATCTAGGCTTAGGTAACCATTTCTAAACAAATGTAACATCAACAGCTTTGAAAGAATTTTTCTTTGAAAACTTATCTTGTTCAACTTTAAAGCTAAGAACATGTTGAGTTGAGGCCTTGGAAAATGATTTGTTTTGAGAAAAGCTTTTGACATTCTTTTTCTTTGAAGGAGAATAGTTGAAAGAGAATGAATTATGGCCACAATGGTTGCAATGAAGATTCTTTAGAGCTAATGTCAACATCTTTGAGTTATCAAAAGAATTACATTTATTCGAACAAAGTTGACATTTATTAGAAACAAAAGAAATACAACTGTCTTTACAACTATCATTGTTGACTTTTACATTCGGAACATTCTTAACAGAAGTACTATATTTTGAAACATTTTGATTTCCCCTCTGTTTAGAATCTTTTCTCTTCAACGTCTCACCTTTCTTGCCTCTTAAATCTGAAACACCGCAAGAAATAGAATTAGCATAAATCTTAGAAGATGAATTAACATTTTTAGTACCTGAAGTTTCTCCGACTTCAAAAATGCTTTGCTGCTTTTCAATCTTTTCAATAGAAACAAATGAGGGTTTTGATTGAGAGACAAACTTTGGATTGGAATGAACATTCCATTTTTTATAATCAAAATTTTTCTGATCAGATAAATTTCTTTTAAAATTCAAACTCTCTAACTCTGAAATCTTTTTGCAAAGCTCTTGGTTTTCATTTAAAGACATTTCAAGTTTAAATTGAAGATCAAACTTTTCATCTTCAACTTTTTCAAGAAGCTTCTTTAAATCAGAGAGTTCTTTTTGCAAATCAGAAATTTTGTCAGTCTCAGAGTTTGACTCAGACTTTTGAAAATCAGGTTCAGAATCTGACGCATTCATCAACTCATCAAAAAATTCTTCAGACATTTTGCTGATGAATTTAGACTTTTTCACAGATTCCTTAATGGTAGCAGAATCTTCTATCTTATACTCCTTATTAGAATCAGAAGAAGTAGATTCAGATTTAATATCCTAAACACAATTATCAGAATCAGACTCATAGTCATCATACTGACATTTGGTTTCAATATTTTCTTTATCTTAAGATATTGATTCAGCAAATGTACTTGGTGTGGAAAATAATGATTCAAATTCAGCAAACTCAAGCTTTCTGCTCTTATAGCTTGTGTTTAAATCATCATATTAAAATTCAACTAATCTAAGACTTGAATTTTGTGAATCAGTACTATCATCAGATAATTTTTCATCTAACTTTTCTTTTTCTTTTTCTTTTTCAGAAGTTTCAGATATCGGATGTAACACCCACTATTTTGGGGTTGGGTGAAAAGTTGACTTTTACCCAAAGTTCAAGGGGGTAAAATGTAACTTGGGTTATATAAATATAAATCAGATTTCAGATATTTTAAAAATATCACAAAATCTTGTTTATCAAAGATCAGAGAGAGAGAAGGAAGCCAAGAAAAGTGGTTGTTCGGTTTTTCTCCAAATCAAGGTACGAATCTAGCTTAATGCTTTGATCTGAATGCTTTTAGCCGTGTAGAATCTCGTTGTGAAGGTTTTAAACCGTTCCATTGTGAGATTTTAGTATTTTCTCATTTTGGATCTGGGTTCTGCATTCGATCTGTTCTTGATGTTCTTGATGAACAAGGCGATGGTCGTTCGACCGGTGTGTTGTTCGACCGGTGTGTCCTTTGACCGGAACTTGTTCGACCGGGGTTGTTCGACCGGGGTTGTGTTCGACCGGTTTTGGTACTCGACCGTAACTGTGTTTGGCAGTTTATTGTGTTCGTATTCTAGAGTTGTAAGTCAGCGTGTTGTCTGTATCTTTGGGCTTACCGATTTAACGGTGTTGTCGTAGGTAGCGATCGTAAGAAGCAGTCTTTAAGCAGGAAGACATCTGAGGTGATTCCTTAAGCTAAATCGGTCTGTATTACGAATGCTATGTGATAAATGTATTATTTACATGTGGAAAACCTGGTTTCAAAGTGACTGATTGACGTTGGGAAATACCCTCTAAAAATCCCATATTTTCAAGAATCAAGATTTAGAGAATTGAACCGTTGTTCATATGAATTGCCTGTATATCTGATTTAATATGAGTATGCTCTGAAATGACATGCTTTGGCTTTGAGTCTTAGTGCAATGGATCCATAGGCACGGTGTCCCTATGTCCCCTGTTTTGGGCATTTGGTTCACGTTTTAGCACGGGATAGGCATCGGGTTGCCATGATAAGTAGGTTGTGGGCCTATACGGTCGGGCAGTGTCTCATGGTGCAGTAAGGTGTAATCCCATTTGGTGCTTGGGTTCCCCCTGTTTTGGGAACTCTCAAGGATAGATCCAGAGGGGTTGACTTGAATGTTTTGAGCAACAGATCTAGAGGGGTTGAGCTCGTTATGTGATTTTGGGTATTACTTATACCATGTTTAATCACTAATGGTTTATCTGATTTCTTGACTTAGCTCATGGCCATACTCACCGCGTGACACCATTTGGGTTTAGTACTCTCTTTTTATTTGGCTTGTTCTCACTAGGCTTTAGCCTAACTCTTGCTCTTGGTTGTCATGTTGGCAGGTTATCTTAGCGGTGGGGCTCGTCGGGGCTGAGGGAGCGACCTTGGGGTCGTGAGAGATTCTTTTGAAGATTTATTTTGGAAGTATAGCGACACTCGTCCCTAATCTAGATATAATTGTAGATTAATAGGTTGTCGTTTTATGCTTCATTTTTATACCACAATAATGTCTACTTTGTACCCTGTTGGATTAATTTGTATTTTGTAATTGTTACACCTTATTCCGCAAGTTAGTCTTTTGCTGAATTCTTTTTCAAAAAATTTATTTCCGCAAATTTCTAGGGTGTTACATCGGAGTTCTAGCTTTAACAAACGTTTTTCGGATATGTGGAATCTTTTGAGAATTTGGCCCCATCTTGTCACAATTGTAAAGATTTTCAGGAGCACTTTTCAAAATACTGTTTTCCGATACCCAAACTCAAATTTAGGATTGTAAAATCTGACATCTTTGAGTTTATTGGTCAAAAGATTCAAAGTCTGTTCAGTCTGACCTCTTTTGAAATTTAAATCCTCAAGTTGTTTTATTTTACAATAAGCAGCATTTATTTCTTCGAAACAAACTTCAAACTTAATTTTGTATTCACCTCTTTCAGAATTCATGTTAATCAAATCCTTTTGAAGTTTAGAAATTTTGGCATTTAAACCAGCTTTTTCTTTTCTCAACTGAACTTTCTCATTTTCTTTGTCCTTAATAACAACTTACAATAATGCATTTTCATCTCTGAAATTCTTCATTGATTGTCATTCATGATTAAGCTTTTCTTTCAATACATTAAATTCATTTTTCATAAATTCAATCTGAGAAAGCAAATTTTGAACTTCATCAGAATTGTCAGAATTATGACTTACCTTGGATTCAGAATTGAATTGTTTTCCTCTATGGTGTTTGGATCCTCATTCAGCTTGGCCATAAAGTTGTAGTGAACTTCAGTGAAATGAGCTTCTTCCTCATCTAAAGTCTCATCTATCCAGTTTTCCTCTTCAACCATGAGAACCTTGCCTTCTTCTTGCTTCTTCACCAACAGAGATTTTCTTGCATAGTATTCAGAATTCTTGACTTTCTTGAATCGACAGTCTTTTGAGAAATGCCCTGGCTTTCCACAATTAAAGCATCTGACATTCTGAACATCCACTTTCTCATCTTTCTTTTCATCCTTCACATATCCTTTCTTCTTCTCATACTTGCTCTTGTATTTTTCTGACTTGTCTGCCTTGTAGAATTCAAGTTTGCTCTTGGAATAGTACCTCTTCTTTCCAAACCTTTTGTTGAATTGTTTAGTTATCAATGCTAGATTCTCAGCAAATCTCCTCACATCCTCATCAGAATCTTCATCCTCTTCTTCATCAGATGAATCCATGACAATCTCAGGTAATTCTGTCAAGTATGAAACCTTAGACTGCTTTCATTTGGAAGAACTTGGCTTTATAATATTCTTCTCAGCCAACAGTGCCAATGACTCAGAAACCATCTTCTTCTCAGCACTAATCTGTTTGACTTTATCTTCATGTTGGATTAGAGTAACAAAAAGATCATTTGCGTCTTCCTGGTCCATATTCTTCGTCATTTGGAGGTTGATAAAATAACTATCCCATTCTGGATTCAGGTTCTTGACAAACTTTTAATTAATCTCTGACACTAATTTGTTCAGCCCGTTTCTTCTCAAATCATACAAAGCTCCTTGCGAGTTCCTCACTTAATGCAATTCAAACTATGTGAGTTCCTATTTATCGCAACCGTCACCCTGCGAGTTCATCACTTGTCGTAGAAAGAAGGTTGCGAATTCTCAGTTGAAGTATGAAGAGCTTTGCGAGTTCTTCAATGAAGAGTAACTTCTCATATAAGTCCCTTGCGAGTTCTCTACTTCTCGTAAGCAAAAATGTACAAGTTCAACACTTGGCAAATTTCACCAACAACCAAAATTAGTACAATAAGCTTTGCGAGTTCTTGACTTGTCGTATGTAACGCTCTGTAAGTTCTGTACTTCTCGCATACAACTTCTTACAAGTTCTTCACTTAGCAACACCACACACACTCCAAATATGCATCTTGCAAGTTCTTCGATGAATCTTACGAGTTCTTCAGATCTTGCGAGAACCGAACTCCAAACTCAATAATCTGCCATAATTCCTTCAATTCTTGATCAATTAGCACCAAAATCTTAGGATTTGCTCATGATGCTATCTGAACACTTTTGTAGTAGACAACTTCGATAAAAAAAAACAACTTGATTCGATCTGAACACAGTGTTTCAACTTTTTCGAACCAAAAACTTACAAAAACACAAAATTGATCAAATTTACTGAGAATTAGACAATGTGATCTACAGAGAAATCAATCAACAACATCATATGAATACAGTTGAATCAAATTTATACTCAAACAATACAAAATGAATAAAATTTGAATCCAACAGTCGACTTGCGAGTTCTTCCAAAATTTCTTCAAATTTTGACCATTATTCTGAAATCTTTGTTTGCTCTGATACCAATTGTTGTTCCAGTTACCAAGTTCAATCAGATTAAAGCACAAGATCTAATCACAAAGTCATTTGTCATTGATTAAAATGATTTACAATACTTTCTCTCTCTAAGCTCTATGATACTCTCTCTAAACAAGACATGACTTATACAAGTCAACTATACAACAATTACACTTTAAACCCTTTAATTTTGAATACAACATTTAGGCTCAACACAGTTATAACCTTATATAAGCAAGAGAATGATAATCTTATAAACTGTTTTTTTATCAGTTTTCATATCAGGTTGTGATTTTTTTAATGTTCTCTCTATTATGGAAACAGAATGTGAACATCCAAAATTTATCATTAAATTAGATGTGAGAGATTGCTTTACATGATCTATTTCACTTTCATAGTAAGTGAACACGGTTCCAAGAAAGCTTTTAGCCAAAAAAACGACTTCTATATGTGTTGACATAGCCATAGCGTTTGTTTTGTTGCAGTTGTCCGTATCTTCATGATGACAACATTGTAAGGAAGAGATGGTTTGAAGTAAGGAAGACAATCTAAGCGCTCTTTCACAGTTTATGATTTTCGAGTTATTCAGGAATATATATATAGATAATGTTTAGATGTCTTTTGTGAAGTTTTTACTATTAGTTTTACACAAGAGCATAAACTTAGCAAGATCACATCCATATATGCAACGATTATGCACATTTAGTGGGAGCTTTAAGTAGTGGAAGCTTTAAACGCTAATGTTAGGCATTTAATTTGAAGGATGACTTGTATGGTCCATTTAATTTCATTGGGGGAAACTTATTTATGTTTCTAGATGGTATTACTTCATGTCTCAGTTTCAATATTGATCTTGGGCAGTTCATGAGAATGATGATGTACAGAAAAGACTCTGATTTATGTGATCTTAGATTTTGCTTTCCATATAATCAAGAGTGACCCCTAACTATTTTTGTCAACTAGTTGCATTTTAGGTTACTGTCAACATTGCAATAAGCAAACTCTTTTTATAGCTGATTATTATGATTAGTGTTTATGCCAAAAATCTCACAAGGAAAATTTAAGGTAAATATGGAGCTTGATCCAACCAAAGAAAGTAACAACAATAATCGTACGACTATAATAAAAATAAAGTAAATAAGACAAGAGAATTGGTGACGCGGAAAACCCCTAAAATGGGTAAAAACCGCAGACGAGTGTGAGTCGTCGTGCACTATGGATGTCAATCAGGGACGTCGTCCTTTAGAACAAGTGTTACAAGTGTAATACAATGTAAAGTAATATAACAAAGTAAATTCGGTCGTGCGTCGGATGTATTCAGACTTCAGTCGTGCGTCGTACGTCAAACAATAGAATGCTTTATGAACTTCAAGAGAGATTGAGTGAGCTAAAGAGCGTAATTCGTGAGCTTCTGAGGTATGAGCATCAGATGTCCGAATATGAAGTTCAATCTTCATATTTATACTCTATTCGTCCGTTAGCGAGTCTTGAATGCATATCTTTAATAGAGTAACCGTTTGATATTGATGATTGCATCTGTTATATCCGTTGTTGTTGATAACGTCTTCCGTTATGATCTCTCATCATTAACGTTCTTGAAATCCTGCATTAAATATAATATAAAGTATGTTGCAAATTAGTAACTGAAATCATGTCGTACGATAATATTCACTGGACGGATATTTAACCAGTCGAGGTCGCCTGAAGAAAGATCGTTCTTTACCTTATGTCGTACGACCATAGTCTGTTGGACTTTTTACCCAAACGGTTTGCCCCCAAATTTAAAATTCAAGCGGCAACTTTTTGAAATTTAAATTTAAGATTAAAACACGTGTTGCAAAAGAAAACGCGGGTCTTTCGATTAGAATCAAATCGGTTTATTTCTAACTAGATAATGACGTCACCACCTGCACAAGTAATCATCCAGACAGCTAATTAGGGACAGGTGTCGCATATTGGAAGGACGTACTCTAGTATTTCCTCTGACACAGGTGACACGTGTCAAAATGACGACTGGCGATCTATTTTCTCGGTCGATTCGGTTTCCAACTTTACAATATAAATAAGGATTGTTGCTAATCCTTTCCTTCTTTACGCTTACATTTCCTTAGAAAATATATATCTCCGGCGAGATTTCCGAGCGATCAGAATCTTTTCCAATCTAAATTCGAGGTTTAGACTGTTATTTAAGGTATGATTTTCAGTCCTTCTTTTGTGTTTGATTTATGCATAGAAAATCTATAGCTAGAAAACCTAGGAAAGCTTGGGATATTTTGAGTTATTGGTGCGCGACTCTTAACATCCCTGACTTTCAGATGTCGAGTGAGCCAGTAAGTTTGTTCAGGGAAGAAGAACACATAGATTTTTTCAAGAGTTTGGCTAAACTTCCAGATGAGATAAATCTAGTGTCGCCGGAGGATTTAAAGTCGGACGAGGTTCCGAGGGGATATTGTGTCTTGTACGAGTACCCCTTTAAGATAGGTTTCTCTTGGCCTTTTAGCCCTTTGGTCAGGGCGTTTTTAGATGCCTTTGACTTGACACCTGGACAATTAATGCCTCAATTCTGGCGTATTGTCCAAGTGATCGATCGTCTCACGGCCGAATGGGAGGTACCGTTCAACGTGAACGACCTCTTGATAGCCTATAGCGTGCGACCAGATGGTTATCACCGGTATAGCTTGTTTCCACGTTCAAAGGGGGATAATGTACTGATACTTAACACCGCGGTGAACGACCGTGGGTGGAAACATCGGTATGTTTTCCTTCAAGTGGCGTCTGTAAGTGACGAAGACAGCCAATGGTTGTCGTCAGGCTGGAACGAATCGGGTAGGTTTATTGTCGTGCGTTTTTTGTCGTGCGTTTTTATTCGTGCGTTTTAGCCTAATGTTTTTCTTTGTTTTGCAGTGATCGACTTCAGTGTAGTGAAGCCAAGGAGGGATTCTCTCAACAAGGTTCAAAGAATCTTAGAGAGAAGTATTGCCAATCGCTCCTTCTCCCTTCGGTCGAACGACGAGGAGGACGAAGTCGTCCTTGTTACTAAAGTTGCCCCTACCGAGGGTTCTTTGAAGGAAGGAGAGAATATAGAAGAAGAGAGAGAAGAAGAAAGAGAAGAGGAGATGACGAGTAAGTTGTTCAACAATATCTCCTTCTTATGTATCGTAAGTATTCTCTAACTTACTCTTTCTGTCTCTTCTTTTTTAGGAGACGCAACTGCAAAGTCGGCTGCTGCTAGGCGAGCCGAGCAATTAGAGCTCGCTCGTCAAGGAAGGGAAAAATCGAAGAAAAGATCTGCCCCTTCCACAGGGGTAGATCCAAGACGTGTTCGAGGCAAGCAACCTCGGACTTCGCCTAAGAAGTCAGGCGACGTTACTTTGACGTCCCTTCCAGGGGTGTCGCCGATGAAGGGAACCGTTGCTGGTGATGAGCTCGGAGGCTCGACCCAGGTGACGAAGTACATTCCCCTGTCGGGGGTGTCGGGCGTTAATAAGCCCATCTCCGAAGTTCCTTCTTCTTCTTCGAAGGAAGAGAAGAACAAGGAGAAGGTGGGAGAGACGACATTCAAAGTCACTCTCCCATCTGACTTCATGGCAAATGACGTCCTTGAGAGGGACGTCATTTTTCCACACTTGGGAAAATTTCTTCTCCCGACCTTCTACGACCGATACAAGGAGTCTCGGGTCGAGGATACGGGGGTGCATGCTGTTGGTCTTTCCTTCATGGTACGTCTTACTTATTCTTTACTCCCTTCATTATATTTCTTTTTATTAACCCTTTATTTGCTGTTGTGCAGGCTTTCCAGGCCTGTCTGAGCTTCTTCGCTCAGATGGAAGGTCTCAGGACGTCCTTCCCTGAGGTCAAGAAAAGAGCTGACGAGGCTCTTGAGAGGGAGAAGGTCGCTTTGGAGGCGGTCGAGGTTGAGAAGAAGAAGGTCGAGAGTCTTAAGACCAAACTTGTCGAAGCTCAAAGTGAGACGATCAAGTTCAGGGACCATGTCCTTGAACTTGAGGCCTTAACGTCCAAGCTGGAGGTGGAAAAGATAAAGGCCACTACTGCTGCTGCTGCCTCTGCTGATGAAATCACGTCTCTCCTCAAGAAAGTCGAAAGTTTAGAGGGTGACGTCAAAGATTTAGAAGAGGAGAATAGGCAGATTAAAGCTTTCTCTCGTCTCACAGCCCGAGCTGCTTTGATGAGACGTCATCTGAATGGGAAGAATCCCATGGTGTCGGCCGCCGAGGAGCTCAAGACTTATCTTGACACTGTGGGAACCGAAAGGGACCTCGATGAAGATGATGACTTGGAGGGAAGCGATGACGGAAAAGAGGTGGCAACAGTAGAGACCGACGTCGCACAGGAACAACTTGACGTTCCTCCTTCTTAGCTTATTTTCCTTTAGATTTTACCAATAAGGGTCGGTTGTCTGTGGTCGTCTCTTATACTTGCAATTTTTTGGAAATGAAAAAAGTTTATTTTGTTTATCAATGCTCGTCACTTGCTTTGTTTTTTCAAAAGTACGTTAAGTAAGTTTAAGAAGATACAAAGTCACTATACATTCGACCAAACCATCATTCATTAACATGCTATAATGAAATCAACTGAGCTTTACGATTGAATGAGTGTAATCGTAATAATGGTTTCAACATATATATATATACATACTGGGAGTCAAGTGTAAAAAATTAACCTTTAACAAAAAATACAACCAACCATATACATGCGATCGTATGAGTTTTACTCGACACGAAAAAATGTCTTAAATAAGTCGTGCGTCCCTGCGAAAAACAACATTAGTGGGGTGGTCGTTGGTTTGACCAACGACCCTCCGATGCTTAAGTTAGTAATTTTTCTTAAAAAATAATCGAAGGAACTGAATATGAAATTTAAAAGAAATACCTCTTTAGATGAACTGCATTCCAACTTCGTGGGATATCTCGACCATCGAAGGTTTGGAGTCTATAAGCTCCTTTACCCACGATACCAGAGATTTGATAAGGCCCTTCCCACTTAGTGGAAAGTTTACCTGCATTAGGTTCTTGAGTGTTTTGAAACACACGTCGCAAGACGTAGTCGCCTTCTTGAAAAACTTTGACCTGGACATTTTTATTGAAATGTCGCTCGACAGCTTGCTTCTGCGATGCCATGCGAATGTGAGCAGCTTCCCGAAGTTCCTCTAGGGCGTCAAGATCATAACTTAGATCGACTAAGTTATGTTCAACAGATGTATGTCTTGAAGTCGGTAGTCGTACCTCGATAGGTAACACAGCTTCACATCCATAGACTAAGGAAAAGGGAGTCTGTCCTGTGGACGTACGAGGTGTCGTACGATTAGACCATAGAACGGAAGGCAATTCCTCCACCCATTTTCCTTTAGCAGCTTTAAGTCGCTTCTTAAGTGAATTAATAATAGTTTTATTGCTCGACTCAGCTAAACCATTCGACTGTGGATATCGAAGCGTCGATGTTACTAACTTGATATTTCTTTCTTCACAAAACCTTCGCGTTCGGTCACTGATGAATTGTGTCCCGTTGTCGCACGTTATTTCAGATG
The DNA here is from genome assembly GCA_023525745.1 of Arctium lappa. Lineage (NCBI taxonomy): Eukaryota > Viridiplantae > Streptophyta > Magnoliopsida > Asterales > Asteraceae > Arctium > Arctium lappa. The sequence continues at coordinate 52,194,956 of CM042047.1, forward strand.
GAACTCCAAACCTACAAATGATGTTAGTTTGGATAAAAGAAACGACTTCTTTATCCCGGACTTGGGAAAAAGCCGCTGCTTCGACCCATTTAGAGAAATAATCAGTTAAAACTAAAAGGAATACCTTTTGCCCGGGAGCAGGTGGTAGTTTCCCAACAATATCCATTCCCCATTTCATAAAGGGCCATGGGATCAAAGTCGAGTGTAAAGGTTCAGAAGGTTTATGAGACATACATGTGTGTCTTTGACACGCGTCGCACAACTGTACATACATGGTCGCATCTTGTCTTATCGTTGGCCAATAGTAACCTTGTCTCGATATCCGGTTGGCTAAACTGCGGCTTCCGGAGTGATTCTCACATTCACCATCGTGCATATCCTGTAAGATTTTGCGTACTTGCGCCCTGCTAGTGATACACCGCAAATTCAGACCAGTTGAAGATCGTCGATACAATTGTCCTCTGATCATAACGTACCTCGATGCTTTGAATCTAATTTTTCTCGCCTCCATTTTATCATCGGGCAATTGATCGTGCTCTAAGTAATTTCGAATGTCGTCTGACCAAGAATTTTCTTCTTCAATTGGTGCGACTGAAATATTCTCATCTTCCTTGATGGAAGGGGTTGCAAGATGAACTACTGGGATATTGTCGAATGTCGTTCGGCTAAGTGCTGACCCCAAATTGGCCAGTGCATCGGCTTGAGTGTTCTGATCTCTTGGTATTTGCTCGATTACAAAGTGACTGAACTTCTTTGCTTCTTCTTTGACTATTTTATAATAGGCAATCATCCTTGAATCTTTTGCTGCGAATTCTCCATTGATTTGGTTAACAACAAGGGATGAGTCACTTCGGACGTGCAAACGTGTTGCCCCCAAGTCGTGAGCTATTTTGATTCCTGCAATCAATGCTTCATATTCTGCCTCATTATTTGTTGCTTTGAAATCGCACCGTATGGAATATACCATTTTGCCCCCTTGTGGGGACTGTAGGACGACACCCAAGCCTGTGCCACGTATATTTGCCGAACCATCAACGTCGAGTGTCCATGTAGTGTCGTGCAAAGTCGCCACAATTAATTTATCGGACGTCATCGTGCTTTCTAGTTCTGGACTGAAATCTGAGATGAAATCGGCTAAGACCTGCGACTTGATCGCTGTTTTGGGCTTGAAATCCAGATCAAAATTGCTGAGATAAATACTCCACTTAGCTAATCGTCCTGTTAATTCGGGCTTTCTTAACACAGATTTTAAAGGAAAATTAGTTACCACAATTATAGGATGTGATTCAAAATAATGTCGTAACTTTTTAGCAGCCATGACTAATGAAAGTAAAAGTTTTTCTATAGACGAATACCTGGTTTCAGCATCTAGTAGAGTCTTACTTACATAGTAAATTGGCAGTTGTCGTCCGTCGGTTTCTCGTATAAGAACTGCACTTACCGAATTAATGTTGACGGCTAGGTAAAGTTGAAGGACTTCACCTTTCTCAGGTTTAGAGAGAAAAGGAGGTGACATCATGTATTTTTTGAGTTGTTGCAACGCTTCTTCATGCTTGTCCGTCCATTCGAACCCTTTATTCTTTCGCAGGACATTGTAGAATAAATGACACCTGTCGGACGACCGAGAAATGAACCGGTTCAGTGCTACTACACGTCCTGTAAGACGTTGAACTTCTTTAAAATTTCTGGGTGATTTTAGCTCGACAATTGCTTTAATCTGTTCTGGATTAGCTTCGATTCCTCGTCGTGTGACCATATAACCGAGAAATTTTCCAGCTCGAACTCCAAAGGAACATTTCGTCGGATTCAACTTCATCTTGTATTCACGCAAGATGTCGAACGACTGCTTCAAATGCCCGATATGATCGTCCGCATGTTTCGATTTGACAAGCATGTCATCGATATATACTTCCATAGTATCACCCAAATGTTCTTTGAACATCATATTCACCAATCGTTGATATGTTGAACCTGCATTTTTAAGACCAAAAGGCATTACTTTGTAACAATAAATACCTTTATCCGTCATGAAGGTTGTTTTCTCTTGGTCGTCTGAATGCATCAATATCTGGTTATATCCAGAATATGCATCCATGAACGTGAGTAGCTCATGTCCTGTTGTAGCGTCGACCATAGAGTCGATATGTGGCAATGGAAATGGATCCTTCGGGCAAGCTTTGTTAAGGTCTGTGAAATCAATGCAAACTCGCCATTTGCCATTTTTCTTTTGGACAACTACAACATTAGCGAGCCAATCTGGATACTTGACTTCTCGTATTTTTCCTGTTTTAAGTAAATTATCAACTTCGTCGTTGATAACCTTATTCCTTTCAGGAGCAAATTTTCGCCTTTTTTGTTGAACGGGTTTAAATGATGGATCGATGTTGAGCTTATGAGAAATAATACTCGGATCGATACCCACCATGTCTTCATGCGTCCAAGCAAAACAATCATAGTGGTCCTGCAAAAAAGAAATTAGTTGCTTTTTAAAGGAAGAGTCGAGCGTCGAACCTATGTAAACCATTTGGTCAGGCTTATCCTGGTTTAAGACGACAGCTTCCAAGCGATAGTCGTCGTTAGTCCCAGGAACGTCCTGGTTCTGTAATTGCTATATTGTCTGCTTCGGGGGCTTCAAGGAAACTTTGTAACATTCCCTAGCAACCTTTCTTTCGCCTTTGATTTCCTGTACTCCCCATTGCGTGGGAAATTTCAAGGTTTGATGATATGTCGAAGGCACAACCTTCATGTCATGAATCCAAGGTCGCCCAAGAATAACATTATAAGCTGATGAGCAATCGACGACATTGAATTTCGTCTGTCTGTTGACTCCTTTAGCATATACTGGGAGTGTGATTTCCCCCATGGTGTTTGTCGCTCCACCATTAAACCCAACGAGTGTGGTCGAACGTCGTGTAATCTCGGATTTGTCAATGCCCATTGCTTTCACTGCATCAAAAAAGATAATGTTAGCTGAACTACCTCCGTCAACGAGTATCCTTTTGGTCAGACAATTCCCAATGCTCAATTGGATAATTAGTCCATCATGATGCTTCTGATGTACGTCATCAAGATCCGCCTGATCGAACGTCAAGGGCATAGCCTCCAATTATGCGTCCTCTTTGAGTCGTGTCTCCTTTGGAATTGGTCGATCGTCGGGACCGCGACTGGCATGTCTTTTAGCGGCTGAATAGGTGGTCCCACAGATATCAGAACCTCCAGTGATACAATTAATCACCTTGGCATGCTCTGGGGATGTGGGACGTGCGTCTTTCTTTTCCTTCAATTCCTGCAAATAACCTTTCGAATTGAGCCAGGACAGCTCTTTCTTTAAGGCGATGCAATCATCCGTTATATGACCGAAGTCATCATGGAAGTCGCACCATTTAGTTTTGTCCTTCTTGTCACTGTCTTTGTCACTTTTCTTTGGCCATCGTACGTTTTGCTGAAGTTGCTTCAAGGATACGACGACGTCTTTAGCTGATCCAGGAAAACCATAAGATAATACCTTAGGATACTGGACAGATTTAGAAGTCGTCGGTCCTTTCTTTTCAAATCTGACGTTTGAAATCTGCCGAGTAGGCTTTGATCGATTGGTTGACTTTGGTTTGAAGTCTGGCTTTTTAACACTTAGGCTTTTTCGGTCGCCCGAGTGTTTATTTCTGAAAGCAAGGTCATCTTCAACCCTCATATGGGCAAGCGTCCGTGCTCGCACATCTTCAAAGGTTTACGGAGGATACTTTGTAAGATCGAGATATAACCCGGAACTATCGTCCAGACCTCGTTTGTATGCTTCGATTGCTGTTTTTACATCGCAGTTACGGACACTAATCATCTCCGCGTTGAACCGATTAAAGTAGCCCCGGATGGACTCTCCACTCTTCTGCACGACGTAGTAGAGGTCGCTTGTTTGCTTCTCCATTTTTCGGCTGCTAGCGAATTGTTGAGTGAATTGATTCACCAGTTCTGCAAAAGACTCAATAGTTTTAGGTTTGAGATTTATTAACCATTGTAAAGTTGCCCCGGTCAAGGTCGCCCCAAAACTTTTGCACATGCAAACTTCTTGGAATTGGTGCGGTATTGAGACAGTCCACATAAGTTGCTTGTATTGGGCGACGTGTTCCGTTGGATCAGTGACGCCTGAGTACTTTGGACTGAAGGTTGGAATGCTATACTTCTTTGGGACGTCCACCAACGCGATCTCGTCAACGAACGGCGACGCCTGAAACCCTGTACAGGGCTCGACATCGACTGGAACTGCTGCCCCCGGTAATTTGGCCAACATCGATAGGACACGTTCATTTTGCTCTTCCAGAAGTTTTAATCTTTGTGCAACGGGATCTAAGGGAACACCATTTGAAGTACCCAATGGAACATAACCAGTCCCGTTGAGGCTATTCTGTTGCGAGGCATCAGAGGCATATCCATTGAATGGAATAGAGGCCATAGGCATAGTTGGAATCATAAAAGTCGCAAGGTTAATTGATGGTGGACGAGGATAGTTTGGTAATGGAGGAGGTACATTCCAAGTACCAACATAAGCATTCGTGATCCCTGTCACATTGTTCCCATTTTGATTTCTCAGATTCTCGATGGTTTCAGCCGCTTGTCGATCTTGAGTTGTTAGAGCGTCAATACGAGCACGAGCAGCTGTTAGCTCCATGTTCATTTGAGCTACGACATGATCTTGAATTCCTTGGAATGCCATTATCCTGAATAACTGGAAAAGAAAACACTAAGAGAAAACGTTAGTCTGTCGTGAGATTATTGAAGATTTCCTTTGGATGGAGCCCCACGGTGGGCGCCAAACTGTTTATGCCAAAAATCTCACAAGGAAAATTTAAGGTAAATATGGAGCTTGATCCAACCAAAGAAAGTAACAACAATAATCGTACGACTATAATAAAAATAAAGTAAATAAGACAAGAGAATTGGTGACGCGGAAAACCCCTAAAATGGGTAAAAATCGCGGACGAGTGTGAGTCGTCGTGCACTATGGACGTCAATCAGGGACGTCGTCCTTTAGAACAAGTGTTACAAGTGTAATACAATGTAAAGTAATATAACAAAGTAAATTCGGTCGTGCGTCGGATGTATTCAGACTTCAGTTGTGCGTCGTACGTCAAACAATAGAATGCTTTATGAACTTCAAGAGAGATTGAGTGAGCTAAAGAGCGTAATTCGTGAGCTTCTGAGGTATGAGCATCAGATGTCCGAATATGAAGTTCAATCTTCATATTTATACTCTATTCGTCCGTTAGCGAGTCTTGAATGCATATCTTTAATAGAGTAACCGTTTGATATTGATGATTGCATCTGTTATATCCGTTGTTGTTGATAACGTCTTCCGTTATGATCTCTCATCATTAACGTTCTTGAAATCCTGCATTAAATATAATATAAAGTATGTTGCAAATTAGTAACTGAAATCATGTCGTACGATAATATTCGCTGGACGGATATTTAACCAGTCGAGGTCGCCTGAAGAAAGATCGTTCTTTACCTTATGTCGTACGACCATAGTCTGTTGGACTTTTTACCCAAACAATTAGCATATGCTAAATCTGATATTTGATAATACTTTCTTTGCAATAATGTAGAAAACATCTTGAAATCCACAAATTGGACTTCATACCACAAATTGAAGGAGTGTCATACTCATTTACATCCCGATGCATTGCGCAGGTACATAACTAGTTTAATATAAACAAAAGTTATATAACATTGAGAGTTGATCCAAAATAATTACCGTAATATAAAATAAAATAAAAATTAGTATGAAATATATTACAAAAACATAAAGAAATCAGTTCCAATTTCACTAACTTCCGGCTAAAGTTTTTGTGTACTAATATTGTTAACCATTATGATTCAAATTTAAGATTTAGTATAGTATTGTAATCTCTCAAAAGAATTTTCCAGCGACCATGCCAGTAACAACATAAAGACGAATCACAATCATTAACACTGTCAAGAATCATAATAGTTTTGACAATTAATGTTCAAATTACATCAATCAAAGTAATTTTTCAAAGCCGTGTTTACAATATAGTGTTTTAAACCATTTGTAAAATAGAAAACACAACAACACCATGATATATGCCATTAAGATATAACATTTTTGACATATAAAATCGAATCAACAAACAAATATTAAAAGATAATCCTTTATTCTACTTATAACCATTTCTATTGCTAGATAAACTCTTCATTAATTTCAATTTTACATACATCAAACATCATTTTTATGAACATTTACAATGCACAAATTAATAATGGCAACAAAAGAAGTTTATTTATGGACACCTAAAAATAATCATTAGAAAATATAAGTATTTGTTAGTGTAGAAGTTAGAGTAAATTACGTTTTTTTTCTCCATGGTTTGTTGAAATTGCTATTTTTATTCTTATACTTTTAAAATTACAAAATTTATCTTTGTACTTAATAATATAATGTTGTTTTTTATCTTTATGATTTATAATTTATCGTTCTTTTCGTCCTTATGGATTAAAATTCATTGTTATTTTTGTTTCTCATGCTTAAAAGGTAGAAGTTAGTTTTAAGGACTAAAATAGCAATGAATTGTAAACTTTAAGGATAAAGGCGAATAACGTGAGAAGCATGAGAAGATGATTTGAACCCTTGATCACTTTTTACCAAATGTCCTCCCATGAATTTTGCGTTAGAAGAGAATTGATCCGGTGCATTTTATCATGATGCATCTCATCCTAATATGCATCTATTTCCCATCTAATCGTTTATAACCACTTCTCACGTTAACCTCAACTTCTCACCGAAACTCAATCCAAGGATAAAAACCTTAATTCCAGAACCACAAGGACTAAATTCGTATTTTTTAATAAACAATAAGGATGAAAAAAGTAATTTACTTTTAGAATTTAGAGTAAATTACGGATTTGGTCCCTCAGGTTTGGCGTTTGTTACGGAATAGGTCATTTAACTTCAAAAATTACATGATAACCTCCCAATATGCATTTTGTTATGGATTTGGTCCCTCAAGCTAACGGTCGTCTATTTCTCCGTTAAGAACGAGGGTATTATAGTCATTTTACCTATTTTATTTATTTTTCCATTTTTTTATTAATTATAGATGAATCTTCATCTTCTACATGAAGAACACCAAGAACACCAAAGTTTAAAAACCCAAATCAAACTCAAAAACCAAAACATAAATCAAACCTATAATCAAAAACCAAAAACATAAATCAAATCCAAATTAAAAAAACCTAATTCAAACATATATTCAATTACCAAAGTAAACCACTTAAAAGAGAGGAGGGAGAGAGAAGAGAGAGAGTAATATGAGATATTGAGAAATCTGAGATAGAGAGAGAGATCGAGAAATAGGAGAAAGAGATAGAAAAGAGAGAGAAGACGCTCACCGGAGGCTCGTTGGAGAAGACGAAGTCGTCGTAGGGATTTTCAATATGTATTTCCTCTCTCTCTCTCTCTCTCTCCTGTCGATCTGTATCTCCTCTCTCTCTCTCTCTCTCTCCTCTCGATCTGTATCTCTTCTCTCCCTGTATCTCTCTCGATCTATGTCTCTTCTCTCTCAAGAGATCTCTGTATCTTGATCTCTTCTCTCTCTCTCTCTCTCTCTCTCTCTCTCTCTATATATATATATATATATATATATATATATATATATATATATATATCAGATATGTTTTTAATTTGGGTTTTGGATTTTAAAATCTAGATTTGATCTATGTTTTTAAACTTGGTTTGATTTGGGTTTTTTTAATTTGGGTTTGATTTAGAATTTTGGTCTTTGAATATGGGTTTGATTTAGGATTTTGATTGTTAAGATGAGTTTGATTTGGGTTTTTTGAATCTTGGTGTTCTTGAGGTAGGGGATGAGTATTCAAGTAAAGTAATAAAAAAATGGAAAAATAAATAAAATAAGTAAAATGACCATAATACCCCTCCTGCTTAACGGAGGAAATAGACGGTTGTTGGCTCGAGAGACCAAATCCATAACAAAATTATACCCGGAGTGACCAAATCCATAACAAGATGTATACTGGGAGGGTCATCATGTAATTTTTGAAGTTAAAGGACCCATTCCGTAACAAACGTCAAACCTGAGGGATCAAATCCATAATTTACTCTAGAATTTATTTTGGAAATGGAGTAAATAAAAAGGAGTTAGCCCGAACCCGAAAGAAGCGGATCTGGGCCAAGAGATCCGGAATTATGGGGCTTCTTCCTCATTCTTTGATATTTTGAGCATTGATACATACTTCAACACTCCATTCTTCTCTATTTCTTCACGGTTTCTTCTCCTCCATTCCTATTTCCTCCTCCCCAAATTCGTCTCATAATCGTAATCTATACGCCAAAGCAACTAATTTCTTCACCACACTCTATTTATTATACCAATGGGAATTTAATCTCTTCTGAATAAATGCGGTTTTGCATTTCGAATCTCCTTCGCCAGGCATGCTGTTATATCCCCCCATTTTTATTCTTTAGAAATCCTTGTATTCTTTATCTAATTTCAGTTTCATGACAATCATTTCTTTTTATGGGTCTGATTTTTAAAGTTATTCTGGTGTTCCATTGCCGATGGTTTTGTTATGATTTGCTTGTTAGATTAAATTAATTGGGGATTGTCCACATGAGGGGGTTGTTTTTTTGTTGAAATAAAGTTAAGGTTATTGTTATTATCTGAAATGTTAAATATCTGCATAACAAAAGCATGAATAAAACTGGCATGTTGTTTATAAAAATCCTATCTTTCTGGGGTTCAATTCCTGGATTTTTTATTTATTTATGGATTGAGAAATATGAAGTTACTTCTTCACATATTCATAAAGGTATATATGAATGTATGAAGAGAGATGATACAAACAGGTTTTAGGAAAGCATAACAAAAAGGGGGATTGGTGCTTCAAATGTGATGGTTGGTGGGATCTATCTGATTTTTCTTGATTGGCTTTTCTTTTCTTTAATTTGGTTTGGTAGGTAATTCACATTATTTGAATCTTTAGTACAAGTTGACATTATAATCATGGGATTAGTTAAGAGTTCCAATTTGTCTGTTATTATGTTCTGCTTAAGTTTAACCCTTGGTCTGACGTAGTTTTGCCTTCTGTTCTTGTTTTGTTGCAGGTTAAACCAAGTGATTATTTCCTTCTACTTCTCCAAACGGTCCGAATCGTGTTGTAATTCCTAAACTCAGATGAGGGCAGCAATGTGCTTTTCTCACTTTCAACTTCCTAGATGCCAAATTCATACCTTTTCTTGTTCTTGGTGGGAAAAGGTCCATAATTTTAGCAGGAGAGGAGAAAATAGTTGTAAGTTTCCGTTATTTGGGCCCAGTATTTATGGCCTTCAAGGAGCCGGAGGGCATAGTAGAAGATGGACCCAGAAATCTCTATCTACAAACACCGAAGGAAAGAACATCCTAAGTAGAAAAACAAACAACATTGGCCAACAAATAGCGGATGTAGCAAGTTTGACACACACCACTTTGAATACAAGTAGAGTAGAAATCAGTGAAAGTAAAAGCATTCATATTGAAGAGAAGATCTCGGAGAACATAGATACGTCGAAGCATATAACCACTATTGTCTTTGATATTGAGACCACTGGATTTAGTAGAGAGAAGGACCGCATCATTGAGATTGCGTTGCAGGATCTTAGTGGGGGAGAAAATAGTACCTTTGAGACACTTGTAAATCCTGATAAATACATCGCAAATTCACAGATACATGGAATTACATCCTATATGGTCAATAAACCAGGCGTCCCAAGGTACCAATCATAATCTTTAGTTATTATGTTTTGTGTTTCTTATTTTCGTCCTAAAACTCTTGCTTATATATGTTAGATAGATATAAGTCACCACGTAAAAGTTGATAATATATTGGAATGAACCATTATGTTGCACAAATCTATGAAGCATACTGCCCATGCTTAACATCAGTGGTTCTTGCTAAGAGCATTGCTCAATATAGCTATATCACTGTCATTTTCTGTCAATTTTTTTGCTTTGTTGTAATTGCTCAAGCAGACATAACGAATCTTTCTATTGTTTTACTCTTTATCGTATTGAATTGACCCTCATGTGTTCTTAATATTCATTTTGATCCTAGAGAATCACCAGGACCAGAAAGCAAGTATATTAGTCCACTGTCCACTTCAAAAGAAAGCCCGTTATGTATAATGTATGCGTCATGTGTGGTATAGTAGGAGGTTCGCACTTTGCACAAACCAAACCAAATGAGCCCAATATATCCCACAATAAGATAGGATCAGAAAAGTGGGGTGGGGGTAGATGTTGCTTTTGCCTCTACCATAAGGGGTAGAGGATGTTTTGTGAAGATATGGTGCTTGCAAAACAAAATTTACAAGGATACAAGTGAGCCGGGTAGCAGAGGAGTGTGTGCAAACAAGCAATAAGTACCATGAACAAAAAAGGGAGCGGGAACACATGAGAGGCACATAAGATAAAACCAACAAGTAGGAGGCTAGGCTAGCACACATATGTCGAAAAGTGTCCGCTCAAGAGCGGGTCTCTAGTAAAGAGATGATTATCCGGATTAGTATCATTTTCCATAATATTGATGATGGGAATCATGCAGGTCGAAAAGTTCTCTATCTTTCTTCCCCTTGTTTATCTAGTATGGTGCAACCTTAAGAAGAATTTACTTCAACCGATATGCCTTTAGGCATGGTCATACATAACGTAGAAATCACACTTGGAAAGGATCGACACTTGGCTAGAACAGTGGGTAGTGTAGCAAAACTGATTGCTGAAAACTGAAAAAACTTGGATTATGAAATTTCGAAACAAAATTTTTATATTGGATCAATACTTCGAATTGAATGAGTATGAAGAAAGAATCCATGGATGAAGTTAGAAGCTCAGAATTAGGGATGTATTCAAGACCTTCCCAAAAAAGGGAATTTGATCTATGTCGATTTCACAAGAATTTCTAATTATACCCTGTTGAAAAAGGCTTTCTTTTGTGGAATATCGAACTGCTCTACCCCGTGCTGAGGAGGAGAACTCAAAACTAATAGACAAGCATGGATTGAATGCACCCTAATGAGGTTTGTTATTCTTTCACTAAGCCACTTGTCCCTCCTTATGGGGTCTATAACAAACCTTTACCCTCATTCACCAAGCCAGCCAGTCTAACGCTTGACGAGTGTCCGTCTCGTTGTTTTCTTTGGTATTTTTGTAAGTTCTAGTGTTCTACAGTCAGTAACATCACAAGTAATGAAAACCAACCAAACACACCCGGTATGTCCCACTTGGAAGTAGGGTATGGAGGATAAGATGTATGCAGACCTAAAGTGTAGAACGGTGGTTGTTTCTGTAAAGACCCCCCACTTGCAAAAAGAAGTTTGCAAAACATCGTGGTGGAGCACAGGGTGTTTCTTAAAGCTTGTCAAAAGCAGTCGTTCTTGGTCTAGCTGTTCATGACTATTAAGGTTACATATGTTATAAATATAGAGTTTTAGCTTTTTGAAATGTTGATCGAACTTACCAGTTACCAAATTCTGAATGGTTGGTAACCATATAGCTCTGTTATTTATAGACCCTAGGGGAAGTTTTCTCCTGTTCTTCTTCATGGATGGCTACAACTTGCCTTAGATATTTTGAGTCGATACATGGTCTTTAAAGAATCTTCAAGACATGAACTTGTGTGCAGAATGGAAGACTTGATACCCATCTTGATTCGGTATATAAAAAGCCGTCAGAAACCCGGGGGTCAAATATTATTGATCGCGCACAATGCCAAAGCCTTTGATGTCCCTTTTCTGATCAGTGAATTCAGCCGCTGCTCCTATGAAATTCCTTTTGATTGGTTTTTCATTGATTCAATATCTCCTACTCGTGAAGTGAAGAAACGCGAAGGTCTGTCTCAATTGTTTTTAAGTCTGTATATTTGGCAAACGGTTTTTAATTGGGTTTGATGATGTCGGCAGGATCAAAACTTACTTCGAATTCACTCCAAGCCCTTAGGGAGCATTATGGGATCCCATTGATGGGCAAAGCTCACAGAGCCATGGCAGATGTAAGCGTGCTGGCGTTGGTTTTACAGAAACTGACTCGGGACCTGAAACTGACGGTTCCCGGTCTGATGCAAAACTATGCATTCACAGCCTCGGAAATAATAAGCAACTCAAAGAAGAAGAAGAATTCAAGATGAATAGAATGTTGCTTTATGTCTTAGATTTTCAGAGGAATGTTGTAACTGTTGTTATTCTATGGATTTATCAATTATTTAAGGGAAAAAAAAACTAGTGTGGAATGGCAATGGCAATGTAGACTATTGAAATGGAGCTCAAAATGATGAAATGCAGCTCCAATGACTTCCACCATCTCTCTCTCTCTCTCTCTCTCTCTCTCTCTCTCTCTATATATATATATATATATATATATATATATATATATATATATATAGGGGCCTAATCAAATGAGACCCTATTAGATCGTGGTAATTATGAGATCCAATCTCATCCAACCATTTTAATTTATTTATTGTTTTTTATATATTAATTATTGAGTGTATATTGGTAATTTGAATAATTTTTGTTTAATAAATAATTATTTTATTTTACAGATTTATATCAATCAAAATCAATCAAGATTACGTTTCCTAATAATACTCAACTAATTGATTTATCAAAATCAAACTTATTCAACATTCACGTTTCCATTTTTTTTTGCAGGTCTGAAAAATTGATAGATAAAGAAGAAGCTGTTGGAGAAGGACGTTGTTAGAAAAAGGAGATCGCTGTTTTTGTTTGCCGAACTATTATGTGAGTATTATCAAAATGTATCACACTGTGATACATTTTGATATCACAGTATATTCCAAATAGTCAACACCTGTGTATCATCTTCAGGTTGTGCACCTTCAAATATTCATCTTCATTGTTGTTGGTTTGCCTTAGCAAGAACAGTCAATCCAAGATTATTCAACCAATCACAAGGTATCACCCTATATATATATGTAACACCCTAAAAATAGGGATAACAAAAATCCGAAAAACGGACATGTGGTATTTAAAATTGCCAAAGCAAGAGTCTCCCAAAAATAGGGAAAATACACAAACCTATTTAAATACAATCGTAATTAAACGGATAATAAATAACAAGCAACTAATCTAATTTCTATAACCAGAAAAGAGATTACAAATAAGGGTGTCATTTATAGACTCAAAGGATTCTCTACCAATAGTAAGTCCAAATGCAATATTCCCAAATCTCTCACCCAAGCACTATGCCCGCTTAGAACCGGTGCCGCTACAACCTGAGATACACATCGACATCAAACAAGTGTTAGGCTAAAAAGCCTAGTGAGTTGAACAAGTAAAAACATGCTAGAAACGATTACAGTTCTTGTCAGCAGTTAAATAATTTATCACGGACTTGGTTAGTCCACATAATGTATATAGGAGGTCCTAAGATGTGTTCCAATCCGTTAGGGTTCGGATACCAAGGGCACACCTTTACCATCTTTAAGACGTGTTCCAATCCGTTAAAGCTCGGATACCAAGGACACACTTTTACCATCCTTAAGACGTGTTCCAATCCGTCAAAGTGCGGATACCAAGGACACACTTTACCATCCTTAAGACGTGTTCCAATCCGTCAAGTGCGGATACCAAGGACACACTTTACCATCCTTAAGACGTGTTCCAATCCGTCAAAGTGCGGATACCAAGGACACACTTTACCATCCTTAAGACGTAAATTCAACATATAGTATAATATCCATCCAAATACTTATTAAGAATGTAAGGTCGCCAAACGGCATTCCAAACCGGAATTATCAACATACCAAGATATACAAGTACAAAGCATGGTAACTTCCATCACATAAATCCATGAGAAAAACCCCAAATACTTGAATAATAAATATGAACATTTGAGAGATGCATTAATATTAACAAGTAATAAATAATGATGTGTATCTAGTTTTAACAAAGGTTAGAAAACTCACCTTGCTAGATTTAGACTAAATCTAGATTTAGACTAAATCTAGATTTTACCCACTTAGAACTTTCCTTGAAGAACTTGATTCTTCAAACCAAATCTTCCAAAAACCTAGATTCATAAGGTTCCAACCATAAATAATCATAATCAACCACAAAGAATCATTTCCCAAACCATATACATGAATACCTCAAATAATACTGAAACCCTAACTTCCAATACCGAAGACAATAGAAGATTACCTTAGCCCAAGTTTGAATTCACCAACCAAAACACTTCTAGTTCACTAAAATGGTGACAAACCTTCAATCTATGAAAGGGAGAACAAAGAGTGGATGAAACCCTAGAAAACTTGGGGAAGAAGATGAATAGTGAGAGATGAGAAGCTTACCACCACAAAATACTCTAGTATACTTCAATAGACTTCCAATCTCTTGCCATATCCTTGAAAAGCTCTCAAAAACGGAACCATAGCAACCTGAATCAACAAAATCGGAGTTGTGGAGCAAAAGTTATGAAGGAATGAATGTTTGGGTGAAATGGGGCGGAAATCAGGTTTTAATCCGCGCCTCTGACCCCCACGCACGGCCCGTGCGTTTTTGTGAAGTCCCCGCGCACGGCCCGTGCGCCCCATCCAGCGAGCCCATGATTTCCCCGAAAACCGTTTTGGTCATAACTTCTTCGTTATAGCTCCGTTTTTGCTCCGGAAAGAACCGTTGGACTCGTAATTGAATCATTCATCCATCTAGACTATAAAATAAAGGATTTAAGTCCAAAATTGAAAATCTTATTTTTCCTTAATATATCGCTTTCGGTATTAACTTGAAATGATACCCTTCGGAAATCGGGGTGTTACAATATACATACACGAAACCATATACAAGAAAATAATGGAAACCACAAAATAGTCGGTTCTCACAGTTACGATTGGTTATGATTTTGTATGGTAATCACAATGTAACACGGTTGGTATCAATTATCATAGTGGTACCACAGTTGGTATTACCGTCTTATCATAATGGGTATCACATTTGTATGTTAATCACAGTGTAACACAATGTTAATCACAGTGTAACATATGTTCTTTGAGTGCATCACAATAATAATCACAGTGTAACACAATGTTCTTTTAAAATTGTATCATCAAGGAGATCAGATTTTTGCTAGATGATCATAGTGTATCACATCTCATTTGATGTAACAAAACTCGTTTCCTTTTAAAATTGTAAGACCACAGTGTAACACGGTTTATTATATCATCAAGAAAATATGTATACAGTTTCAATATTTTGAGATTATCGCAATTGATTCCATGTCATAATTATCGGAGTGCCCAAAATTAGATCACACTTAATTATAATATTTTTTTGACAAATTTACCCTTTTTTCCTAATTTAGTGGCATAAAATTCTTTTTTTAAGTATTATTTATATTAGTTATTTTAGACCTTTGATTAATTAAATGGATGAATGAGATTGGATCTCATGGTTACCACAAAATACTAGGGTCTCCCATGAAAGACCCCCTATATATATATATAGATATAGATATATATATATATATATATATATAGAGAGAGAGAGAGAGAGAGAGACAGAGAGAGACAGAGACAGAGGTTAAAGGGAAAACCTCAAATAATTGGAAAACTAAAAAACACCTTATCAAACGTTAGATTAGATCATCTGATGGATATGATTAAACAGACGGTTACAACAATATTTTTTAAATTAAAAAAACCTCCACCCCCTATTTTTTATTCGAAAAAATACGAAAAATGAACAAAATTCGAGCGAAATAAATTACACCAAATAAACGATCATATTTTTCTCGATAATTTGACATCCATATTCATATACTTTTTCATTCTTTTTTTAGTGGTTTTTCGGTTTTCCATTTATTTAGAGTTTTCTTCTGAACCTGACCCTATATATATATATATATCCTTCCACTATATATGTGTGTGTGTATATATAGGGTCGGTAAGAAAGAATTTGGACCATCAAAGGATGATAATTTAAAGGGCAATATCGTAATTAGTTAAAAATCTGAGAGCAATTTGTAACAGAATTAACACACTAACGATTTCTACCAATTAACAAAAAAACACGATTTACGATAAAATTTATGCACTCTCTCACTCGTTAATCGGCATCAGAATTTCAATTCCTTGAATTCACCGGTGAATATCACAAAAAATTGGTGAATGTCACATTATCGGTTAAGCTAACAATTATTGCCATCTATACCAACCGATTTCCTTCAATTTTCAAAATTCTTCGTTTACACTTTACACCATAATGAACCCTAAATCTTGTTACATATTCTTTGATTTAATGCTACCTACATAGTTAACACTAATCTATACGGTTTTTAAGATAAAATTTATGCATATTTTAACTTATATTAACTTAAATGGACTTTATCACTTTCTTGAAGAAGTAACAACAACGGACATAAGAAAGAAGTGCAAGATCACTACAAAAATGATTGAGAACTTCAAAAACAACAAAGAAACTGCTATTACACTTGATAAAGAACCTTCAGAAAGAGATATACTTGAAACACGGCATGTTAAAGGTATTTGAATTAGATCTATGAAAGACCGCAAGTTAAGATGATGAACTTATATAAAAATATGATAACTTTGTTTGATTTTTTTGTCATTCAATCTAGATGAATGTGGACATTGCTTTTGGCACCCCTTAATAAGAGGTTTTGAATGCATTGGAAATTGAAAAAACCATCAAACCAATCAAATATCAAATCAATTACGTATTATCTTTATTTTATTATTATTGTTTTCTAAATATATATATATATATATATATATATATATTAATTATTATTATTATTATTATTATATATAGTTCATATTTGTTGATCAATACTCTCTCAGTGATTTGAAAATGACCATTTTCTTTACTTAGTGAAAATTACGTTTAACATTATGTATAAGTGTTTCATCATCAGCGATAAAACTGAGTCTGTTCAGTTATCACTGATGATCTTTCTTGTAAACATTCATATGTATTAGTGTTTCACTATCAGCGATCAAATACTTAGTATGTTCAGTATCGTTGATGATTTCTCATGTAAACAGTTAGACGTAATCCCTGAAGACAAGTTTCACGACAAAAGATGTTCACTGCTGAATCGAAGACAAAGCTGCTGAATCAAAGACAAAGTTGTTGAACAAAGACAAGTCTACTCATGACCTGATGCTGATATCAGTGAAGCCAAGACGAATCTACACACGCTGTCAGGATCGAATTCTCAACAAGAATTATGAATACTCAGAAACAATATCAAAGAAGTTTGCGGAATAACACTTTGATATTCAATGAAACAGTAAAACAAACAGTAAATATGATGAATAATTTGTAAACTTGTATTGAATGCTTTAAAATCACAAGATTACACACTCGACCTCAATCTTGAAGAACAAGCTCTTTCAAGACGAATTCTACTTCTCTAGAATTAGGAACTATGCCTTGAGGTTGATTCTCTCTAGAACAAAAACTTAGAATGAATTGATTATTCTAAACTATTCTATCAATTCTATACATATACTGAATAAAAGATAATTACAATAAATAAAATATCTTCAGTATATCTTCCATGAATATCTTCAGCTTTCCATGTTTATCTCTGAACACGATCTCTTCAGCATTATCTTCACATTATCTCAGAAGCAGCATTAACTACTAAGCAGCACTAACCTCTAGCAGTACTAACTAGCTAAGCAGTACTAACTTTGTTCAAGCAGCACTAACTTTGACTAGCAGTATTAATTCTACTAGAAGTAGTAATACTCAGCAGTATTAACTTTTGAAGTCCTCTGGCAGTAGTAATTCTGAACTAGCAGCATTAACCATACTTAAGCTTTTCTTCAGTTCCCAACACATTGGTTTAGGCTCGTCATTGTTTGTGTTTTGATCTGATGAATGGATTAGAAGACGGCCTTGTCGACGGGAGATTCATTGGGACGTCATCGGGAAACCTGGTGTGACGGTAGACTCTTAACGGAGAAGAGGGGGCGGCTAAGGGAATGGGTTAGGGTTTCATCGTGTACATATCTTCAAGTAGGAATGACAAAAAAAACCCGTTCCCGACGGGGAACCCGTTACCTGAACCCGGTTTGATCGGGGTATCCCCGAAATGACCAGGGATGGGGAATCCCCGGATTTGTTAACTAGGGATGGGGTTAGGGATGGAGATACCTCTCAAACCTGACCCCATCCCCGAGCATTTAATAGTAAGTTTTTATACATCGGATAAATATATATATATATATATATATATATATGTATATGTATAACATAATAAAATTGATAAACCCAACGAGTATATATGGTATATATAACACACAAATATAATCAATCTTCGATGATTAAAAACTTTTAAAATATATTATATTATTGGTTTGATTTTTCGGATAAACTTTTAGTGATATAACAACGTGGAAATGGGAATATATCACTTGTAGTAGTTGAGCTTGATATACCAATTGATTATTATCCATGAGTGTGACTTATTTAACATGTGTTGTGGCTTACTCTTGGGTTCCGTCACTAATCATGGAAACCGGGTCTCCCCCATCATCACAAGATGTTATGTGTTCTACTTGGGATTAATTCCAACTCAAATGGTAAAATATATTACTGTAAAGCTACAATTTCAGTTCTTTTGTTGTTAGCTTCATTTTATAATTATTTGATCTCACTAGGCGTTAGCCTAATACTTTTTCTTAAAATGACATGTATAGCAGGTCATTCTAGCGGTGGTGCTTCTCGGGGTTGAGTGGAGAGATGAGTTGCCGATAATGGCACTTCTGGTGATAAATATCTATGGCAGATATTTTGTTGTACAAGATTCTTTTTAGAAGAGATAGCAACGCTCGTCTTTAATTTAAGCTAGACTAGTTTAGATTAGTAGGTTGTCGAACTATCCCTTACGATATTTGTTATAAACGCCTTACTATCTTCCCCACTTTGGGTGATATATTTATTTAAGTTCTCAATTTATGTCCGTATTCAGGTCTAAATTTACCCTTATTTTTAGGGGTGTTACAAATTGATATATTTTGTTTTTGAACTATCCTTTTACAAACCCAACCTTAAAATTTGGTTGATTAAACTTTAGAATAATACGTTGTTTAAACGTAAATTGACATTTATAAAGGTATTATATAAAAAGAAAAACTAAATTTTATATACGGAGAAAAGTCCCCGATTCCCTAGTGGGGATTCCCGTTCCCCGATGGGGATGGGGACGGGGATAGGAATGGGGATGAGGAGTGGAGAGCAGGGATTGGAATAGAGATTGCAATCCCCGGTATACCTGATGTCGTTGCTATCTCTATCTTCTAGGAGGGATTCACGTGTGTTGAAATGTTATTAAGTTATTATTAATAAATATTATAATATATTATTTTAGTTTTATTTTTAAAAAATGAAGGTGAAGGGGCACATGATTGATTTAATAGTGCGTCATGTAACGGTTTTATAAGGATGGACTAGTTTAGACTTCAAAACACAAAGAATAGACTAGTTTTATAATTTATGAATTTTAGGGACCAAAAACAAAAGGAACTTATAAATAATGGACCACAAATGGTAATATAAAAACCTAATAATAGAGTAAATTGCAGATTTGGTCCCTATGGTTTGTTGTTTTTCTCACTTTTCGTCCCTACAAAATTTTTATTGCAAGAAAATTGTCGTGGTATGCAAAAGTGCTTGGTTTGGGTCCCTGAGGCTAACATCAGTTAATTTACAGCCGTTAAACCCACTTAGTTGACTTGCATAGGAGAGTATAAGAGTCATTTAATTTCTTTTTCATTTTCTATTTAAAATAAAATATATTAAACAAACCACAGGGACCAAAATTGCAATTTACTCTTATACATTAATCAATATATATACATGTATAGGCGAAGGATCGTGTGAGAAGTTAAGTTAACAGTGAGAAGAGTGAGAAGAGTGAGAAGTGGATTTGAACCGTTGATCTCTTTTAATCTCATCTGAACCGTTGATCTCTTTTAATCTCAAGCCCTCCTATGAATTGCGGCTTAGAAGGCAATTGATCTGGTGCATCTTATCTCGGTGCATCTCATCCTAATGTACGTCCATTTGCCATCCAACGATTGATAACCACTTCTCACGCTTCTCACCGTTAACTCAACTTCTCACAGAACCCAACCCTCCATGTATTTATATATATATTATATGTCACTCTCAGCCACAGACACCACCGTAAAACTCAGATCCAACCTCAACAACCTACAATTTCATCAAAATATGATCACAAACTCGATGAAGAGCATACAATAAACCAAATGTTCCATCTACGGCCGGAATTTTCTATAAGTGTGCCCCAATGCCCCAATGGAAGCCTGTAATCGATAAATTGAATATTATAGATTATAGACCAACCTGATATGCCATCGTACAAAAGAGTGGCTCTCTCCGCCCATCTCCACAAAGAAATACAAATGAAGCAAACCACATCCATGGCACCATTGCACCATCATCGTCGACGGCTAAGGTGAAGATGTTTCTATGGAGGTTTTCAAGGTCGTCGTCATTGATGATGATGGCTAAGGTGAAGGAAACAACAGGGATTGTCGGTCTCGAGGTGGTTTCGAACACCAAGGAGATACTAATTGGTCTTTAAGATAAAACCCTAAAGGAGATCCCGCATGTACGTGAAGACGAAGGTTACCGTAAAGCTGTCGAGAGTTTCACGTGCCACCGTCTAAAGGTATGTGAAGAGGAAGATGATTGGGAAGACATCGAGAAGCGACTTGGTTGTGGTCAAGTTGAAGAACTCATCGAAGAGGCTCACGATGAACTCAATCTCATCGGAAAAATGATCGAGTGAGACCCATGGGGTATCAAGGATGACTATGAATGTGAAGTAATCGAAAATGATGCACCGGTTCCAAAGCACGTTCTCGTACACCGGCCTCTGGTGCTCTTCCCGATCATCGTCGACGGCGACAACTATTTCACTCCATCATCGTCGGCTGCTGCAACTGCCACCAAGATAATCCCCTCCATCACCTTCGGCGGTGGCCGTGTCAGAAAAGCCCTACAAAACATGGGCGGCGGCGATGATTTGGGGGTGAAGAGAAACCTGTTCCGATTGATTTATCAGGTGTGGGAGAAAGATGAGGATGAAAGAGGGATTTTGATATTAAATTTCAAGTTTACCCTTAAACATTTAAAACTTTTGCTAATATTACAAAAAATGTCATCCTTTTTAATGACCTTTGATTAAAACTCATGAATGATTGAGATTAGTCCTCACAATCCTCAATATTTATATGATTCTCATTTGATTACCGTCCTATACGTATATATATATATATATATATATATATATATATATATATATATATATATATGTATATACAAAACACACACATAGCAACATAATAGTCTTAGATCGAGACCTTTCTCCATTGTCTCCGGTGAAAGCACGGTGACACCCTGTAACATCCCGTCTGCCTCAACAACAATATTGTCCGTTTTGCCCCTGGATTTAACCAACGTGTAGCGCACAGATTTGTTTCTAGAGACCTGGTGAGAAACTTCCCAGGGGGTCACCCATCCTGGGACTACTCCCACCCAAGCACGCTTAACCTCAGAGTTCCCAGAACCTGATGTGCTTGTGGCCCCAAAACGCGTTGTTGTTAGGAAGGCCAAGATATTACTTATAACACCCAGCATCACTCCTGTCCACGGCCGATATGGGATATGCCTAAGGTGTTACAAACACCCCCCCTTGGGACTCATCGTCCTCGATGAGGTTTGCCCCATATCCCGAACGGCACAGGAGTGGCTCTGATACCATCTGTAACATCCCGCCTGCCTCGACAACAATATTGTCCGCTTTGCCCCTGGATTTAACCAACGTGTAGCGTACGAATTTGTTTCTGGCGACCTGGTGAGAAACTTCCCAGGGGGTCACCCATCCTGGGACTACTCCTACCCAAGCACGCTTAACCTCAGAGTTCCCAGAACCTGACGTGCTTGTGGCCCCAAAACGCGTTGTTGTTAGGAAGGCCAAGATATTACTTATAACACCCAGCATCACTCCTGTCCACGACCGATATGGGATATGCCTAAGGTGTTACACACCCTCTATCCTAACCCCCCCCACCCCCATATCAAGAAGCCCATTTCCTTTTGCCTTACTTCATCCATGACTCACCAACTTCCTCTCTCCTTATTTTTTTCAGCAAAACCCTAGACTTGCAACTCCTTTCTTTCATTCTTCCTTTTTTCCTTCTTCCTTGATGACACCTAGTTTCTCAACAAAACCCCCACCCCACCTGCAACTTACACCTCCACTCCATCATTTCCCCTTTCCCCTCGAACGTTAAACCAACAAGTGGTGTCCATCTCGATTTAGGTTTCTTTATCTTGACGGTGCCATATAGGTTTGGGTTTGCTGGTAAAACCCATCAAACTCGTAAAATACACTTTGGATTTGTTTTTCGATGAGAACTCAGAAAATTGGGTGTGGGGTAGTAGGTGGTTCGATCAGGTAGTTGTGGTGGGTAGGTGGTTAGAGCTCGATGGTGGCGGCTGTTGCGTTTGTATTTGGGTTTGATTATAAGTTTTGAGTTTTGATTTTGATTTGAGTCTGAGTTTTTGATTGAGTTTGACTTCACAGATAGATAAGTCTTAGTCATTGGTTGAGTTATTCGAATTCATCGGTGATCGATTGAGTTTGTATGTGGTGGCCGAAGGTGGTCTATTGAGTTTGTATGTGGTGGCAAAGATGGGATTATAGCTGGAGAAGATGACCGGAGTTGGGGGTTTTGGTCGGAGAAGATCATTTGAGATGAGGTCTGGAACTGCAACCGTATTCGGTATGTATGTATATATATATATATATATATATATATATATACACTAGTTGTCTACCCGCGTGATGCAGTGCGGGTGAATCACAATTCTGAAACAAATAACTTTTTCTGATGTCGATGTTTTTTGTTTGTATTATTCTCGTTTTCTCTCATTTTTTTATATGTTATTATGATTTAATTGCAAAACAGTGCCAAAAGTATGTTTATTAACAAGATATCTAGAAAATTAATCATAAAAATGTCGAGCTTCCAAATCCATATATTCACAACTAATTAACAATTTGAAAAAAAGGCTAATGGCACCCCCTAACAGGGGTGTTGAATGCATAAGTAATTGAACCCATCAATTGGAATGACACCCATCACCTAGATTACATATATTTTGTTTATTTTTTTTATTTATATATCTATATTAGAAATGCATATATATATATATATATATATATATATATATATATATATATATATATATATATATGTGTGTGTGTGTGTTCTATTAATTTTGTTTTATTTTATAATGTTGTAACTTTTGATTTTATTATAAATTTGTTATATTTTATAACTCTTTGTTTTATTTATAACTTTATTATATCCATATTTATTTTTTAGTGTATGTTTGTATTATATATATCACGATTTTTATACATTATATTAGTATTACTATATATTATTTAGGTCATAATGGTTAGGGGTGCTCACGGGTTGGGTTGAAGACATTTCAACAACTCAACCCAATGTTGGCGGTTTGAGAATTTTCAACCTAACCCAACCCGTTCGGGTTGGTCGGGTTATATTTAAACAAAGTAAAAACAATATTAAAAACATAAAAATAAGAAAATTGTTTTTGGAAATACGATTCATCATTCAAAAGAATATATACAAGTTTACCAAATATTTAAGTATTAAAAATTCATATCCCAAAATAGCCACTTGAACATTTTATTGAACACTTTAGACACAAACATTTGATAGAAATGGAAATCATAATAGTGCCATTTGCCTCTCTTATTTGATGAATCTCCAATGTATGACTTTTTATATTCAAATATGTAGCATGTAAGATGAGCTATTCTCTTTGTTATATTAGTACGAGAGAGAGAGAGGGAGAGAGAGAGGGAGAGAGAGAGAACATTGTTGTTCTCTTGGCAATCATTTTTGGTGATAGCTCCAAATTTGGAGAAAATTGTATTCTCTCTCCTACTTTCTCCATTTTGGAGAAAGTTTTGGGGAAGCTGTTGGAGCTCATTTTACACCTAAAATCTCTATTTTCTTCATTTTCTCTAAAATGAAGAAGCTGCTCTAAGGTAGTAATATATATATAGAGAGAGAGAGAGAGAGAGAAAGAGAGAGAGAGGCTCATTCATTTGCTAACTATGACATTGGTGTTAACCGTACTAACCAATCTCAACCGTAGATTGATGAGATCAATGGTCCATAATTAATTGATTTTTTATTAAATTAAAATATTAAAAACGGTTGTAAAAAATACAATGCATGTATGCACAGGGGTATTTCGGTCAAAATACAATTCCTTTTAATTTGGGGAACATACACCTACCAAATTAAAAACCCAAATAATATACGACCTTCCAAATATATAATGTCACCGACACACTCCTTTTTCCGACGCCTTTCATCATCTCCGGCCGTCTACCACAACTCCTCTTCCTCCCCATTCTCTGACCACTACCACCAAACACCTAGAACTTCGTTGACCTCTTCCCTCCATCGACCGACTTGCCGGCCACCCTGCATCATCTTCTCCAACTTCTCTCCCTCCCTTAATCACCACATCTCCATCATCTCCGGCAACGATGGTGTTTTTTTGTATCGACCTTTATTATATGTATGTTTCTTTAAAACACTGTCATGATGAAAAACCCATGATGATGAAAAACCCAGAAATTTTTAGGGAAGAAGATTAGTGTTGATGATCCACAAATTGAAAAGGATGATTTTTTTTTAATTGGGTTAAACCCTTCAACTAAGTCTTCAATTACTTTTAATCTTTTATACTCCAATACTCACTCATTTCTCCCCGATCATACCACAAATCTAACACCACCAACTCTCTCTCTCTAGGTGTTTGTGTGTGCATATTGGGTTGAAACAAACAAGCTATGTTTGATTTATTTTTTTATTAATGTTTCTCATTTCTCAATTCGTCTCTCACTACAAACCAACACTCTATTCAAGATCAAACCGATTCCTTTTTAGTTGATTTGGAATATCTTTTAATTGTGTGTTTTGGGTTTCTTGATGCATATGTGCATATTGAGTATGCATATGTTTGCTGAAATATTATATGCATATGTGTACACTGGTATCTAATATGCATATGTGCACATTGAGCATATGCATATCTGCACACTGGTATCTAATATGCATATGTGCACATTGAGTATTGTGAATATGTACATATTGTATATGTGCATATGAGGTGATCTATTATGCATTCTAGACATGCAATATGCACACTCCAAATATGGAAATATATTAAATATTATATTTAATATTTAAATAACTACCATATTAATAACTCCTTAAAATATGAAAATACATTAAATATGGAAATACATTAATATTAAATATTATATTTAATATTTAGATAACTACCATATTAATAACTTCTTAAAATATGGAAATACATTAAATAGGTGTAAATTATGAAATGACCATATTACCCTTTGAGGACATAAACTCTAGGATGATTTTGATTGGTTGAAATTTGGTTAGCACGTTTAGCACCAATACCGTGGTTAGCAAATGAAGGGGACCCTATATATATATATATATATATATATATATATAGGGGTAGTTTAATTTAAAACCCATGTAAATTTTACAACCTATGCAACCCACATCTTGACCGTTGAATTCATGATCGACGGTTACAATAGATGTGGGTCCAATATTTTCAATTAAAAAAAACAAAAAAATAAAAATAAAATAACCGCTTATCATTGATCCAACGGTTAAGATGTGGGTTGCATGGGTTGCAAGATTTACATGGGTTGCAAATTAGCCTTGGCCTATATATATATATATATATATATATATATATATATATATATAGGGGCAGGTTCAAACGAGAAGCTAAACATTTTGCGAGAAGGCGAGAAGTGTTTAATCATATATGATACACAAGCTTAATCATATATGATTAAACATATGTTATATTGGCAATACATAGACGCTTAATCATATATGATTAAGCACACCCACAGGCCGTGTAATCATATATGATATCACACTTCTCGCCTTCTTGCAAAATGTTTAACTTCTCGCATGATCCTTCCTCTATATATATATAACATTTAACTAAACAGATGTAAAACATTTAACTAAACGGAGAACGAACAATTTGTGCAAGTGTGTGTTAAAAAATAGAAATATATGACCGAACAAAACAGATTTTACAAGATACATGTAATAGTGCTTATCCGTATATTCAAAATATGAAAAGATAGGTTTTACAATATATTGTTACTCTAATTTAAAACCATATATGTAAAACTTTTTGATACACAACTTGGCTTATATATACAATTACATATATACACATGTTTTCTATTGTTACTCTAATTTAAAGCCTTATACAATAGGTTAAACAGTGAAGTTGCAATAGGTGGATTGAAAGTATAACGAAGAGTAAACTACGAATTTCGTCCTTGTGGTATGTTGTTTATAACCATTTTCGTCCCTAACTTTAATTAAAGTTGTTTTTTTTATCATTGTGGTTTGCAATTTCTTTCCATTTTCGTCCCTAAAACTAATATTCTCAGGGACTAAAAGCGAAAGATGTTGCAAACCACAAGGACCAAAAAAACAATTTTAAAAAACCAGAGACAAAAATAGTTATAAAGAACAAACCACGGGGATGAAAATAGTAGTGTACTCTATAAGGAATGAAGGCTGAAATTGAGATAGTAATTTGGGGGTAGAAAAAGTGTGATTGAAGAAAGAAAATCTTTGATCCTATTAGACAAACTTTGTATACTTAGAGGGTGTAGTCTATAAATATTTCTCCTATAAATACTCTTGTATTCTACCAATTACAATCATAATATACAAGACATCTTTACCAAGTTTATCTTGGTATCAGAGCCACCGTTCCAAAAACCCTAATAGCCGCCGCTCCCAAAACCCTAATAGCCGCCGCTCCGGAAAAAAAAACCCGGCGTGAACAGTACTTTCTGGCGTGAACAGTACTTTTGGCGTGAACAGTACTTTCGGCGATCCTAATGGCAGCCCCTCTCGTAGCCTTTTCTTCTACCGAGAAAACTACCCACAACTCTCACAAGTTTGGTTTCACGTTGTCCCCTACAAATTATGGTTATTGGAAGGCTATGATCCAACCGTTTCTCATTACAAACGATTTATTTGGATACGTTGATGGCACAATCCCATGCCCTATGCCGCTGATCGCATCATCTGGAAAAGAAGGAGAAGCCGCTACTTCTACCTCTACTCCAAACCCTAGTCACGCGATTTGGATATCCAATGACTCCCACGTCCGTATGCTACTCATGTCAACCATCTCGGAGGCATCTTTTCAACATGTTCAAGGTACGACTTCTCGTGATATCTGGTTGGCTCTTGAACGTGCTTACGCACCTCATACCTCTTCAAGAGAGTTCACGTTGAAAACTCAGTTGTTAAAAATACAAATGAAGGGTGACGAGACCTCTTCAACCTATCTTGATAGGGCATAGGAGTATGCCACTGCTCTTGCTAATATCGGACAACCTATGTCAGAAAAAGACATTGTTATGCTAGTGGTTGCAGGTCTTCGGGATGAATATAACGGAGTCAAACAAAGTCTCCTTGCAAGACAATTCACGGCTATGTTTTCAGAACTTCCTGGACTTCTGGCCGATCATGAGTTTTTGATACGGAAACCGGTTCCAGACGTTACCCCGGTTCAAGCATTCACGACTGCTACAGCAGCCGGTTCCTCTCTCCAAACTGATACAGTTCAAGCCTTGCAACAACTTGTTTCACGCCTTGGCTTCCAACTACAGCCGGTTTCCAATATATCATCCACACCGACTTCTCAGGCCTTTTACACAAACCGATCTGGTCCCTCTAATAGCAGTCGTGGTCGCGATCGTGGAGGTCGTAGTAACAACTTTAATCGAAACCGATCAGGAGGAGGAAATCGCAATCCAGGTCAGTTTAATTGGGCTTCTAACCAAAACACAGTTTATGGCACATGTAACAGGTGTGGAATTGGACATGTTCCATCACAATGCCCGAACCGCGACCCATCTACCTTTCGGACGAGACAACCGACCGCCAATTACGCTGATTATCTCTCACAAGCGTCCACCTCTTGGCTTCCGGACACAGGTTCAAACAACCATGTTGCACCGGATATGACGGGTTTTGATTCTGCCGAATCCTACTACGGGGATGACAGTCTGCATGTTGGTAACGGTAAGGCCCTTCCTATCCTACATATTGGTTCCTCACGCCTTTATTCACCAAATAAAACCTTTTACCTAAACAATGTTCTTCACGTCCCTGAAATAAAGAAACACCTTTTGTCTGTCCAAAAATTCTGTCACGATAATCATGTCTATTTTGAATTTCACTCTGCTTTTTTTGCTGTTAAGGACAAGTCAACACACACTACCCTCCTCATGGGTCCAAGTGACGGTGGACTCTACTCAATCAACCTTCCAACAAATCAACCCCTTCCAAAAGTTGCTTTCTCAACAGCCCGAGCCACCACAACCACCTGGCACCAAAGACTCGGACATCCACATTCCCAACTGTTTCAGACTATGCTTTCCAAATATTGTTTACCTATTTCCAATAAGACTTTTGATTTTCACTGTAATTCCTGTTTGATTGGGAAATCTTCCAAACTCAATTTATTGTCTTCTGATTATAAAAGTTCTCATGTTCTAGATTTAATATTTTGTGATGTTTGGGGTCCCGCACCGGTAACCTCGTTTGATGGTCATAACTACTTTCTCTTATGTGTTGATCATTTTTCCAAATTCATGTGGTTATTTCCTTTAAAACGAAAATCGGATGTGTTTGATGTGTTTAAATGTTTTGTTACCATGGTTGAACGTCAATTCTCCACCACAATTAAAACAGTCCAAACCGATTGGGGGGGTGAATTTCGAAATTTATCACAATTCTTCTCCTCTATTGGCATTATTCACCGTCTCTCTTGCCCTCATACCAGCGAAAAAAATGGGGTTGTCGAGAGACGTCATCGTCATGTTGTCGAAACCGGACTCACTCTCATGGCTCAATCTCATGTCCTAAACCGTTTTTGGCACTTTGCCTTTGAAACCGCGGTTTATCTTATAAACCGAATGCCGTCACGAACAAACTCAACCATTTCTCCCTTTGAACATCTCTTTAAACACAAACCCAACTTATCGTTTCTTCGAGTCTTTGGATGCCAATGTTACCCTCATCTTCGCCCATATAATCACCACAAGATGGATCTACGATCCACTTCTTGTATTTTTCTTGGCTATAGCACCGCACATCATGGATATCGATGTTTTGACCCCGACACCGAACGCATTTACATTGCCCGTCACGTTCGGTTCAACGAAAACTCTTTCCCTTTTTCTACACCTCCTACCACAACCTCCACATTCTCTCCCAACAACCCCTATATCTCCTCCTATCCTACGTCCATACCTGCCACACAAACAACCACACCTACTCCTACAACTTCCTCACCAAACTCCTCTTCTCAACCAAACATCCCTCTACATACTACTCCTCCACAACCGACAAGCCCCTTACCAACTCACACCTACTACCGTCGCACCCCCACCGACCCTCATACCACCACAACTCCTGCCTTTGACAAGTACACCACCACTCCAGCAGCCCCTACCCCTCCAATCCTTCCTCCAACACCTACCTATCCAATACCAGACCAACAACCACATCCCCCCACCTCGACCACCATCCCTCCTTCCCAGCCCTCAAGACCAGCCCATCTTCGGCAAAATCCAAAAAAGACAAAACCATACGACCCATCAGCCTTTCACACATCCACCAATACCTCATTCCAAGAACCAACCACCTTTGTCGTTGCCAACAAAGATCAGAACTGGTGTAAAGCTATGGCGGATGAATACTCGGCTTTAATCCAAAATGGCACTTGGACGCTTGTTCCTCGTGTTCCCAAAGCCAATGTGATCGCTTGCAAATGGGTTTATAAAATCAAGAGAGATCAGCATGGGGCGATTCAGCGCTATAAATCGCGTCTTGTTGCAAAAGGTTTTAACCAGCAACCGGGCATTGACTATACAGAAACCTTCAGTCCAGTGGTAAATTCCACCACTATTCGAGTTGTTCTTTCACTCGCGGTTACCAACCAATGGTCTCTCAGACAGCTTGATGTCCAAAATGCCTTTTTACATGGTGATCTGAAGGAAACTGTGTATCTACAACAGCCCCAAGGTTTCGTTGATCCGCGCAAACCGGATCATGTGTGTCTGCTTCACAAGTCTCTATACGGTCTCAAACAGGCACTGAGAGCTTGGTTTCAACGAATTTCTTCGACTCTGATCTCTCTTGGTTTTCAGAGTTCCAAAACGGATCCTTCATTATTTATTTACTCGGCTCATGGTACACTTATGTATATGCTTGTGTATGTCGATGACATTATTTTGACAGGAAACAACAACAAAGCCATCGACCACATCGTTCATAGCCTGAGCAAGTCATTTGTTGTCCAAGACATGGGGCCCTTATCATACTTCTTGGGCATTGAGGTTGCACGCCGAGACTCTGATCTCATTCTCTCTCAACGGAAATACATAAATGAGTTGTTAGCTCGAGCAAACCTCTCACAATCAAAACCCGTTCCGTCGCCGTGTACCACCAGCGCAAACTTGTCTCTTGGTGATAGCGCTCATTTTGATGATCCGGTGAAATATAGACAGATGGTGGGTGCCTTGCAGTATGTTACGCTATCGAGGCCTGACATTACCTTTGCAGTCAACAAAGTATGCCAATTTATGCACTCACCCACTGTGAATCATTGGTCTGCGGTCAAACGTATCTTACGATACCTTCACGGTACGGATAGCCATGGCCTCTTAATCTCTCGTTCATCGTCCTCCGTGTTGCATGCTTACACTGATGTTGCGTTCAACTCCTTGAGTGCCTTTTCTGATGCGGATTGGGTTGGCTGCGTTCAACTCCTTGGTATTCTACCAATTTTAGTAGTGATTTGTGGTTAAGCCTTTGTATTGGATTTCTTTTTTCTTTTTGAAAAGACCTTTGTATTGGATTTCATTGCAAATAATTTGGTACATTTGCTCCACATATATTCAAATATTTGGAATTTATTTTTTTCATTGATAAACTCGATGTACAACTTTAAGTTGATGCATAATGCATAAGCTAATTTTCTAAACATGGATTGCCATAATATGGTGATGGACTTGCAAAAATGGATGCAAATGGTTGTTCACCCTTGGGGGTTGTTTGTTTAAAAAAAAAACCTCTTAATGACTCTTAAGTCTGAATCATTTAGATCTTCTTACATTTAGACTGTTTTTTTCCCAGTTTTTAGAACCTCTTAATTCTTAAATACGTCTGAAATAAGAAGTGGTGACCTAACTTCTTAAAACCTCTTATCGTCAGCTCAATTCATGTGTTTTTCTTTCTCTCAAGACACCTCCAGACATTACAGAAACATACAGTCTTGTTGATTCAGTTTTTAGACTTCAACACCACCCCTTATTAATCATAAGTAAAATAAGACTTCAGATTTTAGACCTCTAAAAAACAAACAGCACCTTAGTCGGTAAATTAAACATGTGATCATTTTCAAAATTTCAATCACTATCACTTGATTGCTTGACATTATTTGAAAAATATGTTAAGCCTTTCTCAAAATACCCCTATGGCTAAAAGATGTATAATAATAAACTTGTTGATTCTACACACGTCCTGTCTTATTCACAAAAATGCAAGAATCAACTTGTTACCAGGTTTGTTTAGTAAGCAATTTTTTTGTTTTTGTTTTTGTTTTTTTGAAATTGGGAGGAGAAAGCGATATTTAATTGTTGCTTTTCGAATCTTCTGATTTGTGATATAGTTTTCTGATTTGTGGTCTAATGAATTCATCAATTGTAAGCAAAATCATTTGGAATTCAACCTTTTTTCGTAGAGATGATGAAATAATGGACTTTTTCCTCTTCGTGGTTGCTTTGTGTCAGTTCTATAATCTTTTATTTGGTTATGGGAAAAGAACCACATGGTTTTGATCAATTAGATTCAGAAGAAACATAATTTCTTGAGTTATTGTAATTGATTGTGGAACCCCCATATCACTCTTCAAAAGAGCCCTTGAGGAGAAAAAGGACGGGAGAAATGGTTCAAGTCTAGCCGATGTAAGACTCCAACAAATTGATCACTTCAAATTCAATCGAGCATCATAATCTTTAGTATTGCAAATTACTTGGTCTATATCGTTGACGTACTAAGGCAGCTCATCTGATCAATATTTTCTATATAATTAGTGTTGATGAGATGAATTTTTGTTAGCTATTTTCCAGACTAATTTACTTTTCTGCTACCTGTGTTTGAAGAGATGATATTTCTCATTCATATGCTTGATTTTGATTTTATTTAGAATGAATATAATAACTTCAAAGTTCAAAATGCTTAAAAGTTTGATGGGAGGAATGCTATAATTTAAGGGGTAATAAAGTTATGCTATATCTAAACTTTAGAAGTTGATTACTTATAATAACCATTCAATATCTGAAAGAAGGAACAAGGTATCTCATGGTGGATCAAATGACCTATAGAGAAATGGGGATAACATTATTGCACACGATGCCTTTTAAATGGACTAAAATTTTACCCGATAAATTAATTGAAACCGTAGAATCTTACACGTAAGTGCTTACCGGGTTAATGTTAGGTAAACGGCTCCTTACAGTCGGTTGTCATCAAGTTGGTCATCTCCACAGTTGTCTGAAAAGACGCAAACCTTCATCGCTATATGTGGAAAGCAAGGTATTCCTTTAAAACTCAAAATGGCACTCCAATACACTTGACAACAACGATAAGCTTTTGAGTTTGCAACAAAATTTGCTTCTGAATTTGACCAAAAAAGAAAGCTCAAGGAAATGCACAAACGAACATAATTCTGCTCCTGAAACTTTGAAACTGTGAAACCCACTGATGGAATATGAAATATTGATAAAAAGATTGAAACGATCTTTCACTTGCGAAGGATGAGAAACATTCTATGATAACCTCATATGAAATGAACTCATTTTATAGTGCAAATTGGAACGTCACAAAGTTTCACATCAACTTTTCCACACAATATCAAGCTTGGATAGATAAACAAATAGATAGATACAAATGTATTCACTTCTACTTCTTTATGTGCTTTTCAACATTTGTAATAGCAACTTGCATTTACATGGTAGTTCTTATGAATCCTGAATTTGAATTGTTGGATCATCAAATCAGCAGCACTAAAGTCATTAAAGCTCCTGCAGAGCATGAACAAACACAAAAATCAAATTAGGAGCTACCATCTTCATGGATTTAGGCAAAGATGTTAAAAATCAAACAAAGGAACTTTTTAGTCCAATAGAGGCTGGGAACTTACAGGTCTTGGGAGAAATCTGTAACCCTATGACATGTCTATGACCGAGGCTATGATAATCGTCCTTTAGCCTACAAAAGCAGATAAATAACATATTTCATTAGTGAATAGGAAAAAAAATAAATTTGAAACTCTAAGCTAATACCAATAGGGAACTTCACACAGTGAGAATTTGAAAAAACCCCTCGTTTATATAGCCATGTATTGTAACCGCCTTTGAAAAGCATTACCCATTTGGTAAACCACATTAAGCAAATTCAAAAAAAGGGAAGAAGCATGATTGACCAACCTGTCATTGCAATCATCTTTATATTTTCAAATTAATTATTCTGCTCAAAGAAATCCATCAAATTATAATAACATACGCACCACAAACAAAATACCTCGATGCCAATTCACTTGACCCATGTTTCTTGTATAGTTGACTTGCCATATCTGTGTTAGAAAGTTTAACAACTAAAAAAACAAATTCATCCACTGCAGAGATAAGCATCCAAATACCCAAAAAAATGGTGTTAGGTAAATCTAAACCACTCGAAAATCATATCATCCTCGAAATAACAACAATACATCCATATTCTTCAAGAACATGAACAAACAATTTACCTGGAAAAAGCCATACAACTTGCTATCAACAATCCATACAATTTACCTTAATCTTGAAGATGGAGAATTTTAGAATTTATCCTCTGCCCAAAACTTCATAAAGCCCAATTTGCTGCCATCCTAAATAACCATTTGAAACCAATTTAGACAACCCAGAAAAGAATCAACCATCCTTGACAATGTCATCTATTGTTGTAGTGAAAAAAACCATAGTGATGAAGAGCAACAATATACCACTGTTCCTTTTCCAAAAAAATATATATATATACCACTCTTGAGCCAAACATGGAAATAAAGGCTGCATCTTTTTCCAACCATAAGAGTCCCCAAATTCTGAAAACCTTTTCTCCAAACATAAGTCAAAATAAAACCTTTGACAACAAACAAGTGGCCAAATAGTTGATGTTATCTATCCATATTCCATTAATATTTCACAAAAGTGAACCAAGCTATTTTAAGCACACAGGTTACCAAATTAGACCACCAAAAGCAAAACCAAGCTTGAAGAGACTCCTTATAATAGTTGGGACCAAACAAAATAGAAAAACCATGTTGATAGACCAAAAGATGAGCAAAGAAGCAAATTTTGACAAACCAATACAGTAGCCAACAAGGAGCAAAAAAAAGCAATATGATCATGACCAAAACAGATCAGACTCATGACAAAAAGCTTAAAGGCAAGAAACAACCAAAAACATTCCTAAATCCACAAATCCAACATTGTTACTCCTTTAAACCAACCTGCCAAAAATTGCATCATCAAAACTTGATCCCAATAGGCGGTAATCAACAGGAAAGAAAACAGAAGCATGAGAAAGCCAATAGCAACTCAAAAAGAGATTATATGTGTCAAGCATAAATGATTAAATCTATTGAATAGTATCTTAAAACGCAAATGAGACATAATGACAAAGCAAGCACACAAGCACCTTTGGTTTCTGGTTCTTGGTTTGGTTCAAATCCAAAACCAAAATTGTGGTTTAGAAAAATAAGGAATATTTTATTTGTTGACTTTCAACAAACACATGATACGCTAAAAGGAAGATTCATACCCTAGAAGGAAGATTCATACCCTAGAAGGATTATATGTGTCAAGCATAATGATTCCCACTCTCTGTCTTATAAACCCTTCGCTTTCAAGATTCATACCCTAGAAGGAAGATTTCTATTGATTATAAAAGTCATAAAAAGGTGAAAGGAAATCGATCTTCATATTTTTCCATCAAATATGAATGAACGAACCATGTTCAAAGTATTCATATTTTTCTATTAAAAAGCTACTGATGGTATGAAAGAAAGATTCATGCCATGGCAAAGAAAGTTTAATCCAAAGAGAGGGATAAAGAATTCCTACAAAAACTATTGGATCACCCATATACCTGAGAGTTCGAAAGTTAAAGCCTCCCTAGATATATCTTCTGCCCTTTGAAACGACAGAGCTCGGTTTTCTGTAAACACAAACCAAGACCAAAATGAACAAAATAAAAAAAATTGTGGAACAAGACCAAGAGGGGGGCTCGAAGAATAGAGCAAGTTGTTTCTTTACCATCTTTCATAATCTAGAGATGTAGAGTGCAAGTGAGATATGAAGAGAGAAAAGACACAAGAAAATTTGAAATCGAATCAAACCCTAAATAGAAACGTAAAATGTTGGATGATGAAGATAAAAGTTTGAAATCAAATTTGGGACTCAGGTTGCCGAAATAGTAGAAGGAAAATCTGTACATGGAAAGAGAACTCCTTACCTACCAAAATCAGGTGATGGTGGCAGGGGTTAAAACCATTTGTACGGTGGTGGTGGTGGTGATGGGTGGGGGTTAAAAGCATTAGAAATTAAGAAACTCTTCAAGATTTTTGTACAGGTTTCAAGCTTTTTGTGCAGGTTAAAGCTGAAATAGGAGGAAGAAAGCAAATCTGAAGCTACCCTAAACCATTTTCAGCCGTGGTGATGTGGTTTTAACAAACCAGTATAAATGACTTGTACATTATGCTTTGTTACTTGTAATTCATAGTTTTTCAAAATTCAAGCATAAAATGTTTATACTCCTTGCATAATTCCTTGTATTTAAGAGTTTTGATATGAATGTATTATAAGGTAGTATATATATATATATATATAGGGTGAGGTTCAAATGAGAAATGCTAAGTGTGTGAGAAATAGAGAAGTAATACTAGTCATTCATACTGTTAATGTTAGAGCACATATTTGTTGGATGCAAGATCATAATGTTTGAAGATAAAAATCAAAGCTCAAATGAAAGTCAAAGTCGTTGTAATAAAGTCAAAGTCAAAGTAGTTGTTTTGTTGTTTTATTTGTAATTGATAGAGGGTATAAATAGTCTTGCCTTGGTAAGTTGTATGTAAGTCATTCATTGTAAGAGTGTGAAAAATTGGTATACGGAGCAGATTAGAGAAGAAATATATTGCATATTATTCTAGAGAGAGAGAGAGTGTATGTAGTGAGAGAAAGTTGTGATTGGAATCTTTGTGATTGGAATTCAATGACATGTGATTTCGATTTATTCTCATCTTGATTTTTTGTAGTGATTAGAATTTGAATTCTGGGTTTAACAATTGGTATCAGAGCAGAACAAATTCAGAAATTGGATTATTTCAAGAAATTTTTTGGTCGACATTTTGAAGAACTCGCAAGACGATCTGTGTGAATTCGATTTTCAAAATTCAGTGTTGTTCTTGGATTTATATTGGTTGTTTTAGACTCGATTTTACATCTAGAACATATTTGGTTTAGTACATGTTGTCTAATTCACATCATGTAAATGTGAATTTTTGATTTTTTTTAAAGTTTTTAGTTCGAGTCTGTAATCGTGTTGTATCAAGATCGAATCTGAACTTTCGATGCTTTAGATTGAAATTAATTGCTTGTAATTTGGTCGAAACATGTATTAGAAGTGTTCTGCAGAATTTCAGACCAATTGAAGAAGATTTGAATCGATTTTTGTGCGAAAAATCAAGTTTTTGTTCGACAAAGGCAAGAACTCGCAAGATCTGGAAAACGCGCTAATGAAGAACTCGAATAGCAGTGAAGAACTCGCACAAGTCTAAAATACACTAGAAATGAAGAACTCGCAAAGTGCTTTGTGCGAGAAGTAGAAACTCGCACATCCTTGCTTGCGAGTTTGTACTGTTCATTCACCTTATCGTCCGCGAAATCAAGTCTGCGAGAAGCATTTGGTTTGCACATTTGCATTTAGCGCGAGGTGGTGTTTCCAAATTTTTCTAAGTCTCGAACGCGCAACTTCAAGAACTCGTACAAAGTGTTTATCGTGAAGTGTCAAGAACTCGCACATAACAGTGTGCATGAAAGAGAAACACGCTAGTTCATCGTGCGCATAGTGAGAAACACGCAAGCTTTGGTGTGCGCAAACCTAAAACTCGTACGACCTCTCTTGCGCGAAGCTTGTTTTTCACATTCTTTGTTGTGCGCAAATTTCAAACACGCATAATACCATTTGCGCAAAGTTCATATTTCTTTGTTATAAGAGTTTCATACTTATAGAATATTTTCTGACTTTTTCAATATTTGACCAAATTTGATTTTTTTTGTAGTACAGATTGTTTCTGAATTTCTAACGATCATTTCAAGTTCTTTTTATAAAATATAATTCAAGATGAGTTTTTCTGATGATGAAGAGAAGATTGTCAAGCTCAGAATAGAGAACAAAAATCCCGCTTCTTCAGTTGTTTACTATTCTAAGAGATCAAAACGATATAATGATGAAAGGAAGATTCTGAGAGAAGAAATCAGTGCTTTAAAGATGATAAATGATGAACTTCTCAAAAAGACTTATGGGTTTAGTGAAAATAAGCAAGCATCTGTTGAAAGTTATGAGGAAAAGATTAAGGGTCTGGAAGATGCTAATGATGAGCTTCGAAAGAAAATATCTTATTTGGAACAAAAGATGGTCAAAGATAAAGATGATTTTGAGAGTGAAAAGAAAGTATTTTTAAAGAAGTTCTCAGACTTTTCAAGAAAGTGTTGTGAAGAGAAGAAGACAATTGAGCTGAAATGTATAAAACTTTCTCAACAAGTTTCTGACTTTGAGAAAGTAATCATTCTAGAAAGGGAAAAGTTTGCAAAAGAAAGAAAGATCATTGAACAGAAGAATGTGGGAATCTTCAAGGAAATATCTGGTCAGAGAAAGAGTATTTCATAGATATATGTAGGAATGTTGTCTGAGAAAGACTTTGAAGAAGAAAGAAATATCTTTGAGGCAAAGATCAAAAAGCTTACTGAGAAGTTATCTGAATTATCTACAAGTACATTGAAAGATCAGAAAGCTAAATCTGAATTCAAGAAAGTGATTGACCTACTTGTCAAAGAAAGAGATAGTTATTCTTTAAAGATAAAAGAGCTTGAAGACATTGTTTCTAAGGTTGTGGTGACTGAGCACACGACTCCAGAGTCAAAAATCCACACACCTAGAAATGATCAAGCTGACTCCAAAAGGACAACCTCAAACTCACATCAAAGAACCGTTTCTTCAAAAAGGTCAGTTAAATCATTTGATCAGATTCATACTAATAACCTTTTCTATGATCGAAATGTAGATGGTTCAGGTACACAGAGAAGGAGAAGAAGGAGATATAATGAAGAAAAGTTGGTATGGAAGGTGAAACCAGTTGATGATGAAAAGAATGATGAGAAGAAAGAAGAAAAGAAAGAAAACAAATCATTTGTACATGGATCAAAAGCCAAAAAGAACAAAGTGCTGAAAGGTAAACCTGATTTTTCTTATTCGGGAGATCAATTGATCAAGTTGTCTAGAAAAAAGGTATTGTTCTTACTGTCGTACATTTGATTTTTTTCATAAGTCTAGTGATCATTGTTGTATGGTTCTTACTAAATTACTCCTAATCGAACTGCAACTAACAAACATGGACCCAAATACTAGTGGGTACCAAAGCTGAAAGATGAATCTGTGTTGTAGGCATCTCATGTTAAGGGGGAAAAAGAGAACCAAGGTTTCTGAATAAATCAGTTCAGGACCCGTACTTCAACGGAGTTTGACTTCTAAACACAACAGTTTAGGACTCGCTCTTCAATGATCAAAAGAGATGATACTCCCGGGCTGATAAGAGATTGTACTCAGATACTCAAAAGAGGAAACCAACCTTCAAGGGGGTGTACATATTTTTCTGAAAATATGCATTCGGATGATATGATGATCTACACTTAAGTGGAAGTTGTATCTGATCTCTATCATGTGTTTTTTCACTGATAAATTACAGATGCATAATTTCAGGGGGAGTAAGAATTATGACTTCTGGTTACTTCAGATCAGAACTCGTACATTCAACGTTTTACTACTTTATGACATTTTATTTTTACAATAAAAGTTGTGAATAAAGTTGCTTTGACGGACTTTTTGACTGATGTAGATTGAGAGGATGCTTACAAGATCATATATTTATGACTTTAAGCTGAATTCATGAGATTTAAGACAGATCGAAAAGGTTTATTTCTATTCTTAATCTCATATATGGTTGAAAGAAGGACGACTTTTAATCATAGAAAACATGTTCTTAAACGTTCAAACCACTTCCCGATTCTTAAATAGATTTCATGATTTGGAAGTGTGATTTTAAATGTTTTCACGATTAGTTGAGCTGAAATGTTTATAAACCGTGTGTTTCCAAAGATTAATACTTGTGTATTATCTTTTCCATATACTGTCAAGTATTCACACACATCGGTTTAGAATTTTTTTTGAATATGTTCTTACCATGTCTCTAAATTGAAACAAATTTTCGATGGTAAAGACACCCCGATTGAATTCCAATGAATTTTGAGCATGATTTCATTTCAAAAAGTTTATTTCAAGACTTGTCTATATTTTGGTTCGTATAGACTATATCCAATTCTTGCTAACCTAAGCTTTAATTGTTAAATCATTCAAATTTGATCTGTTTTTCATACAATGTCAAATTTTCAAACAAGTTTCTTGTATTCATTTCATTCATTCAATATACTTGTTTGAAATATCTTCAATGTTTACAAATGCTCAAATCTTCATGACTATCTCACTGAGCATACATATATCTGACTTGTATCTTTTGTGCTTTAATTGAAAAGTTAAACCATTTTGAGCAACATATTTTTTATAGGACATTATGGGTTCATTGTGTTAGGACTTAAATGAAACTTCTATGGATTCACGTTAACCAGTGTTTCCTACCCAAGAAGTTAATCCTTGAGTGATCGAGTGTGAGGAGTCAAAATACCTGAGTGTGGGCTGAGTGATGAGGTAAAATGTAAAAGAGAGTTTGGTTAGAAGTGAGTTCAATGATTAAAAAGAAAGAGGGTGAGAAAATAGAGTAAAAGAATATCAAACTCTGCACCAACTTTTTCTGAGTCGGGCAGCCACATTACTAGTGTTTCACAATTCTTCGTGAACATTATTGAAACAGACAATCAGCCCATGCCAACTCTTGTTAAAAACCCCACCAACCACTCATTTTCTTCTCAACAAGAAAATGTTTCATATTTCAAGGGGACGCAACACATAATCTATTTGATATTCATTTGGAAAATCTGGATATTGAAATAGAAGGAAGTCTATCCCACCTTCGCACTTCGATCATGCACAATTGAGTCTGTGTTTAACTGGTGTTGTCTCAATGGTTTACACAATTGTGAGCCTTATAAAAAGCAATCATCTTTTGCTTAATTCTTTCTAACACTTGCACAAACACAAGGAATATATTTTCTTGTCATAACGTTCATAGAAATTCCTTTGTGGTATTTCGATGATTGAATGGAAGCCCTAGGGGAGTGAACATCACAAAAGCTCCTTTCCAATGTGTATTCGTTACACACAGTAACTTCATGTTACTGACAGACATTTTAACTGATTCATTTGTTGATTCAGGTGTTACCTCCCTAATTTGTCTGAATTTGCAAAGATTCGAATGAATATCTTTTTGGATCAACGGCGAATCAGAGGCTCTTATGTTCAAAGATTAATGGTCAGTTCAGATTATCATAGACATTTCTTGGTGAAAGTTTTGATGATTTCATGTTGCATTCATCAAAAAGGAGGAGAAAACAAAGTTAAAGAAATGTCTGGAAAGAACAGTTTGTACCATATATGGGGAGAGAGAATCAAGAAATTTCATAGATAGGGGAAATGATCAAGTAATGATTGTGAAAGAAAGATGTTAAAGAAAGATTGTTGAACGAGTTCAAAGATTTCAGAATTGTTGAAGATAATTTGCTAAAGCAATCAGAGTTGTGTCTGAAAGAGGTTTGTTTATAACCTTGGGAGAGAATGCTATTTTTCTTGAAGATCAGATTTTGAGGAAGATTGCTGAAAGTTTTTGAAAATACTGTGTTTATCAAAGAAATGGGAGAATGTCAATTTTTCATATTAATAGGGGGAGAATGTTGATTGCTTGAGAAGATTTTTTTTTCATCAAAGGGAGAAGATTCAAATTGAGCTTAAAAGAGAAGATTGAATTGCAATATCTTTTTAGAGATGATCTTGATCCAAAGGGGGAGAATGTTTGAGAACATATTTGTTGGATGCAAGATCATAATGTTTGAAGATAAAAGTCAACGCTCAAATGAAAGTCAAAGTCGTTGTAATAAAGTCAAAGTCAAAGTAGTTGTTTTGTTGTTTTATTTGTAATTGATAGAGGGTATAAATAGCCTTGCCTTTGTAAGTTGTATGTAAGTCATTCATTGTAAGAGTGTGAAAACTTGGTATACGGAGCAGATTAGAGAAGAAATATATTGCATATTATTCTAGAGAGAGGGAGAGTGTATGTAGTGAGAGAAAGTTGTGATTGGAATCTTTGTGATTGGAATTCAATGACATGTGATTTCAATTTATTCTCATCTTGATTGTTTGTAGTGATTAGAACTTGAATTATGGGTTTAACAGTTAAGATCGGATTTGACTAGTCAAGAATTTGCAGCTTTGACTGGTCACAATTTGCAGCTATACCAAAAATAGAGGGGTAGTGTCGTAACTTTTTTAAATAGGCAGCAACAATGTTCATATGTGAACCTATATGATTCACATATGAACTATATGTTCATATCTAAACCCATGTAATTTACATATGAATTATATTTTAACTAATTCACATATGAACCCGTAGGTCCATATGTGAATCATATGAACTAATTAAAATATTCACATATGTATTAATTAACTGATTCTCATATGAACCATTTAACTGATTCATAGTTTTTTTTGTCAAAAATGAAAAAAGGCAAAATGACCAATAAACCCACATGAAGGGGTTTAACGGGAGGAATCTAAGGTGGCGTTTGGTTCGCAGATTGTGATGGAATA
Organism: Arctium lappa; assembly: GCA_023525745.1. Classification (NCBI taxonomy): domain Eukaryota; kingdom Viridiplantae; phylum Streptophyta; class Magnoliopsida; order Asterales; family Asteraceae; genus Arctium; species Arctium lappa. The sequence continues at coordinate 52,237,367 of CM042047.1, forward strand.
TGATGGAATTGGAATGTTGAATTTCATTGACCAAATTTCATTCATTTGTTTGGTTCATTCTTTTTCACGGAAGGAATCTCTAAATTCCATCAAATTCCACAAATGAGGGAATCTAACATTCCTTAGCAACTACAAGGTATTTTGATGAAATGGAATTCCTTTTTTACATAATACCACATATGCCCTCAATCCAATATAACCATGCCTCAATCGGTTCCTTCTCTAAACCACCGTCAACCACTACCAATCTAAACCACCGCCGACCACCGCCGACCACTGCCGATCTGAACCACTGTCGACCACCACTGACCACCTCCGATCATCGACTACCGTCGTTAACCACCACCAACCACCGTCGACCACCGCCGACAACTGCCGATCAGACCCACCACCGACCATTGACCACCGCCATTCTGAACCACCGTCGGAGAACGCCGACCACCACCAATCTGAACCACCGTCGACCACCGCCGTTCCGAACCACCACCGATCATCGTCGTTCTGAACCACTGCCGACTACTGTCGATCTGAACCACAGTCGACCACCACTGACCACCTTCGACCACTTACCACCATCGTTCTGAACCACCGTCGACCACTGCCGATCTGAACCACCACCGACTACCGTCGTTCTGAACCACCATCGATCTGAACCATCGCCGTTATGAACCACCGCCGTTATCGAAAAGGGTATTTTGGTCATTTATCAACATTTTATTCCAATTCCAAAACTATATTCTATGAACCAAACAGACAGATTCTAATTCCTTTAACAAATTTCATTCCAATTATGTCAACTAAACAGGTGGTCAAACCTAACAACATTTCATTCCAATTTCTTCAAAGTCAAATTCCTTTGACATATTCCATTTTATCCAAAAACATTCTGCGAACCAAACGTCACCTAAGGAAGTTGGTCTTAGAAACCCAAACCAAACACTTTTACATACCATGAAGGTTTTCTTACAATAAAAAAATTGTAGGGACCAAAAGTAGAAAACAACAAACCACATTGACAAATTTTGCAATTTACTCCTAATAATATTATATTAACAAATTACAATTACAAAAAACCCAACACAAAACAAAACCATCTCTCTAAACAACCCTGACGCCAACCTCCATGCCGCTGTACTAGTTCAAAAAACTCATCCGGCGAGATTTCGATGCGACCGCCTTCTTCTTCAGTCCACTCCGACTCTATCCTCGTCTCCATCTTGCAACCTGGTATCCCGACATCCATCTCCATTTAGGTTTAGTTTTGACTTATTAATATTTGATTTTGGGTTTTACTGCTGATTGAATTGTTTACATGTACATATACATAGTCATGAGCATATTTGAATTTTCTTTTAATAAAACGATCAATATAAAACCCTAAATCATACATACCAACATTATTATGTATGAGATGAAGCATAAAGCATAACAACAACAACAACAATAATAATAATATATGTATGTATGTATCCAATTACAAACACCATTTCTCTCTCTATTACTTATTTCTTTTCTTGCTTGTAAATGAAAAAGCGATCTCATACAATTCTCAGGACATAAATTACATATTTATTATTACTACTACGCGTTTCACTCTCCCATCCCATTACATAACAACAAACCATCTCTCCATACCATTCATTATCTTTTTACAAATCATCATCATCAAGAATCGTCGACAGCAACATCCCCTGCACAAATTCCGACCTTCTACTCCTCTCTTCCTTGTCTTCAATTGACAATGGAGGTCTGCAACACATAATAATAGAGGACTCTATCATTCATCACTAAATATATAATCATGTACAAACAAACAAACAAACATTAGAAAGATCCTTCACAACCTTCCAATACTTTATACAAATAATCTTGTAAACCATATTTGTTTATTTATATGGTGGATACATCCACATGCACTTCTGTGTTCTTAAAACCGACTATTATCCATGATGCATATTCATTGAACGCGTAACAACAGCATTGGCATCCATAAGCATATCATTTAGGAGACTCCTCTCTCTCTCTCTCTCTCTTATAAACCCTTATTTTACTTCCTTATATGTCATTTGGTTTTACTAGTTTATAAATTAATATGCATGCTGATTGGAATACAAAATAAAATATATTCTTGCTTTATGAATCCCTCCACAAGTATAATGCATTACAACCGAGTCATAGTTGTGAAAATTAGATAGGCAAGATATTATATTGATTAGAAATAGTAATATGGTGAATGAGAAAGCACAAGACTGTACTGTGAGACTGTATTGGTATATTCATACAGCCAAGCACCACCAAGTATTCCATTAGTCGACCAAGAACATTGAGGTTGATTGTCATCTAATGAAAAATCATGTTGTAAGGTACACCTATTTGGGTATGGTTTTAAATTTTCTGTTAGAATTATGGAATGGTTAGGGGTTGAGACTGGAAAAATTACGGCCTTTTGGTCACGTTCGTAGGAGACCGATGGTGGCACCTGTGAGGAGAGTGGAGAGTATGATGGTCAAAGGAGCAAAGAGGAGGGGTGGGTCGAGGAGGACGTGGGATGAGCAGTCGAACATGGACATGACATCCTTAAGACATTTTCGAGGCAATCACCTCTACTAGTAAAGACCAAGGGGTCGTTTGTTTTTTTCTAAAAACTCCTCTTATTAAACCTCTTATATCTTAATGAATAAGAGATTCGAACTTTCAGAGCGTTTGATAAGAGGTAAAAAAAACATCTTACTGTCCTCTGGTCCAATATAAGATTCGCATACCTCCTACCGTCCTCTTAAACCCATTCTAAACCTATTCCAATGATTGCTCCTTTCTTGCTCCAATACTCGGCCTCAACCTCATTCATCGCCTTTTTCAATCGATTCCTCCCTCTCAATCGCTCAACGCATTCAATCCCTCTCTCTGATTGTGCAATCAAATAAATCTTCAACGAATTTGTAAGTTCTTGATTCTCTTATGTTTTTCAATGTATGATTGGTTCGTTTTGTTTGCTCACCATTTTAGTTTCATGAAATGATTCTATGTAGAAGTATTGATATGGCAAAACTAGTGCTTTTGGAATACTTCGTGAAATCTGGACCTAGGTGAACTAGAAGTGTAATCGCGTAATATCTCGATTTTAATGTTTCGGTTTATTTTTTGTCTTTTGTTGATTTTATAATACGGTTTTGTGTGGTTTTGAGAAAGCAATAACTTCTTTCTTATAAATTTGTTTAAAATGCATAAAAGTTTGTTTTTAAGAGTTTTCTTCGATAGTTTAATATTGTTTTTAAGAGTTTCTTCGATAGTTTAATAATTATGTAATTTATTTTAGGTTTAATAATATATGTTTTTTTTTCTAGAAGCTTACTCGATAAGTCACTTTCTATATTATTAAGCCGCTATCAAATAGTCATGTATAGCTGACTGAATAAGCTGTGAGGTTCATTAATTTGCTAACAATCAGTCCCTTAGGTAAAAGACTTTACAACCATAGACAACGTGGCCCTTGTAAATGTTGAGGGGTGAGCTTGTGTTGCATTTCTTGCCAACTTCAGACCATTTAATCTTTTTTGCCGAATTTCTGTACATCTTTGTTTAATTTGCATTTATTTAATGTTTTCTCAGGAAACATATGTCAATATGCTTTCTAAAATCCAGGTGTAGGAAGAACTTATGGAACATATTTCTTTAGAAATTGTTTTTGAATGGGTTGATAAAAACAAAGGGCTTCTAATCATCTTGTTATACTATATTGAAACTAAATTTTGGTGCCGTTTGTTTTTTAAGAGGTTTAAAGTCTGAAGTCTTATTTTAGTTATGATTGATAAGAGGTGGTGTTTAAAAAAGTCTGAATTATTCAGACTTAAGAGTCATTAAGAGGTTTTTTTAAAAAAACAAACAACCCCTTTGTGTATTTAACTTTTTACAGCGTTAGGTTGCTTTGCTGACCATTGTTTCAACTAGCTAGAAAGATTTCAACGATCAGAATTTGTTGCATTTGATTATTCATGATCCCTCCAGCCACTCACATTCACAGATTGATGAGTGAAATAGATGCTATCAAATGGTTGTTTTGCTATCGGTACAAACTATTATTTTATTATATAGTTGTGATCCTTTTCCATATCTTCTCCTAAACAAACCATACCTTCTCCATTACTATCTATATCTTCTCCAATTTTTTTATCAAGGAAAAAAATTGGCCCCTACACTATAGAAAAATTGTTCCCTATTACGTTGATCAAAAAATTTGGCACCTCCATGGATGAAACTCAAGTAAGCTTTTATATACCAACAAGGTTTAGATTATGTTTGTCAATTATAAACTAATTTATTTTTTTGCACCTTTTTTCAATTATGTTAATAAAATTTTTGCACCTTTTTTTACACTTTTTTTCCATTATGTTCATAAATTTATTAGGTTCATAATTGTTTTGCTCCTTTTTTCAATTATGTTCTTGATTATAATCAATTCCTATTAATTCTTAGTTTCTTACTTGATATTAATTATAAATTATTGGTTCATATTAACATCAATAATGATTATAAATTATTGGTTAATATTATAATAATCTTAATATTAATTATAAGTTTAATGTGGTTTTTTTTGCTTACGGAGATGATACATTTGTCGAGAAAACCCCTTATTTGGTAGTCGACAATAATTCGGATAAGACGCATGATAAAGGAGATAATGTCGAATCAAGTGGTAAAAGAAAACGAGCAAACAAAGCTCCTAAAGGAGGGAAGGAGAGGTTCGAGTGTTGGAAATACTTCGATGATAACATATTGAAGAGGACGGAGTAAAACGGAAACATGCAAAGTGCAAGTTTTTTTTCCACGGTACTTAAGGCCGATCAAGTAAGAAACGGTACTTCTAACTTTAAAAAACATTATCCTGACTATGACAAGAATCCCGAGTTTTCCATGAAAAAACAAAGTCGCTTATTGTTTAAAAAAGAAGCTAGTGGGGAAGGTAGTGTGCAAACTTGGAAGCATGATGAGGGTAGAATGAAAAAGGCTTTATTAAATTTGTTTGTTGTTGGTGAATTGCCTATAACTTAATGAAACTGAGGCATTTATTGAATACACTAGTGCTTTAAATGGAAGATTTACTTTGCCATCATGTCACAAAGTCTCTATGGATGTTGGAAAGTATTATATAGATGAAAGGAATAAGTTATTGATTTATTTAAGTAAACTAACAAACACCGTTCACTTGAATATGGATACTTGGACATCATCGTGTCAAAGGTTGAACGTGACAAGAATCCCGAGTTTTCCATGAAAAAACAAAGTCACTTATTGTTTAAAAAAGAAGCTAGTGGGGAAGGTAGTGTGGAAACTTGGAAGCATTATGAGGGTTAAATGAAAACGGCTTTATTAAATTTGTTTGTTGTTGGTGAATTGCCTTTAACTTGTTGAAACTGAGGCATTTGCTGAATACACTAGTGCTTTAAATGGAAGGTTTACTTTGCCATCATGTCACAAAGCCTCTAAGGATGTTGGAAAGTATTATATAGATGAAAGGAATAAGTTATTGGCTTATTTAAGTAAACCAACAAACACAGTTCACTTGAATATGCATACTTGGACATCATCGTGTCAAAGGTTGAACTACATGGTTGTTACGACTCATTTCATAGATGACGATTGGGCAAGACATAAATGAATTATTAACTTTAGACCTATTGACAGTCATAGGGGGATGATGTGGGTCGTGAATTGTTACAGTGCATAATGTTTGGGGGATTAAAAATGTTAATGACTATGACGGTTGATAATACATCTAGTAATGATAAGGCGCTAGAGTATTTGGTGAAAAAGTTGCCTAATATGTATGGTGGTGGGAAACAATTTCATGTTAGGTGCATGGTGCATATTCTAAACATAATTGTGAAAAATGGTTTGCAGAAGAATAATTAGATATGTTAAACAATCGACACAAAGAATAGCCAAATTTAAAAAGTGCATGAAGGATTGCAACATTGAATCAATAAGGTTTTTGTGTGGTGATTGCCCTACTAGGTGGAATTCCACCTTTTAGATGTTGAAGATTATGGAGTTAAGGGGGTATTTTTCATGTTTGAAGTTGAAGGTGCTGAGTTATTTTCGTCATCTTGATAGATTACCTGAATAATCAGATTTTGGTATGTGCAAACTAGTGGTCAACTTTCTCGAGAAATTCAAGATTAAAACGAAAATTGTATCAGCCACTTCATAGCCCGTAGCTCATATTTTTTTTAGAGAAATTCTAGATGTAGACAGACATCTACGTGTGTAGGAGAACCCTGATTTTTGTTTAAGGACTCTGTTAATGCGACAAAAATATGATAAGTATTGGGAGAAGTTTGACGAACTGAATAACTTCATGTATTTTGCCGTTATGTTGGATCCTAAGATGAAATCATCTTTTATTGGATGCGTTTAGAAAGATGATTATGCATAACATAACGAAGGAAAAGCCGACTATGGTACAAGAGGTTGAGAAAAGAAAGAGAAAGGTTTGACTTTACTTCGGCATCTCAAGAAGCATGTACCGAAGAATATTTGATATCATGTGATGGGAGTAATGACTTTTTGGGGGATTTCTACACGTGGAAGAAAGCAACTCGGTTGCAATTGAAACCGAGTTAAAGAGGCACCTAAATGAGCCAAAAATTTCGTTTACTATCAAGTTGGCAATACAAATTTTCACCGTAGCATCTGAGTCGGCGTTTAGCACGAGGGATCGTTTATTAGACCCATACAGAACAAACTTGTCAACTTCCATAGTTGAGGTTTTGGTTTGCACTCAAGATTGGGTGAGAAAGTCGAGGAAACAGATTGTAGATGACATTGATGATATATTATAGGACGACGACATTACCATAGGTGAAAAAAATTATGTTAATATTAACTTTATTTGTTTCTTGATTTTTGTTAATATTAACTATCTTTGTTTCTTGTTTTATATGTAGAGATTGAAGAGGTGAAAAACGAACAAAATGGAAAAGGAAAAGGAGAAAAAAATACCGAAGATTAAGTGGTTTGCGATTGGTTTTGAACTTTTGATTGTTGAACTTCTGCGATTGGTTTTGATGCATATTTGAAACCTTATGAAGATCAAGTGGTTTGTGATTGGTTTTGATACACATTTAATACGTTTTCATATTTCGGTCCCAAGTGGTCCTAGTACCAATTTTTCCATCCTGAAACTGAAATAGTACCAAACTTGTACATACGGCTCGGTTTTCGATCCTAGTATTGAGTCCCACAAAAATCGGTACCAACCGGTTCGATACCAATCTCATCCCTAGTACATTCCTCTATGACCCTACTCTAGAGCGGGGATATACCGGGATCGCTTGGTTTGAGGGGTTAGGAACGCTTGCTAGTGGTGGGTTCGCCAATTGTAATGGATAGAGTCACCAAAAAGAGATGTGAAAAGAGTATGAGGATTGGTAATGCAAGAATATTGGTGAATGTATCTGATACTGAAAATCCGATATCTGATAGAACTATCAAGATTCAAGTTATCAATGGAAGCCTATATGTCGCATTGGAAGGTATTTGGCCATTCTTTTGAGAAATATCAAATGAGACCGAAATTGATGAAATGTGGCAGCAAAGATTATAAAGGATGTTATTGTGGAAGATGAATTGAATTCCAATTTGGAGGATGGGATTGATGATGGTTTTCAGAAAATGGGCAAATGAAACAATATGAATCTTTTAGAGGCCAATTAGAAGAAAATCAGAGCAAGGGTGATCAACAGTATGGAAGTCACGGTGAAATTAGACATAATGTACAGCAAAGTGGTATTCAAATTGGAATTCAAAAGGGGAAGAGATCATCAGCTACTACTGATTTGGTTTCAAGTATTGTAAAGAAAGATAAGAGGAAGGGGATTGTATCTAGTGTCAAGAAAGATTAAAACGTTGTAGGTTCAAAAGAAATGGAGTCCAAGGCATATATGCCCAAGGTTGAGGATGTTACTTCCAACAGGTTTGCAGCTTTAGAAAAGCAGAATGAAGAAAAAGAAAATAGCATTTGAAATGTTCGAAAGCAAATTGTGAATGGTAAAAGATGGACAAAACAACAATATGATTACTTTGTGGAGCAATGTCTTTTACATGTCATGAATGCAGATTTTGACATAAAGACATGGAATCAGATGATATGGAGATGGCACGGTTTATGATGCTTGGTTAGATTGTTGAGTATAATGATCTATAAGGAATTAAATAAGGAGTACAAAATTACAAGTTCATCAATAAATAAAGTAATAATTTCTATCGAGTCATTGTTCATAATGGCACAAAGGACCTTAGGGTCTAGATGCAAGCCTCATTTAAGTGTAAAAATTGATCTAATTATAATCATGAAACAAGTGTAAGAGCTAACTATCGAACACATCCATCTAATTCTTGTTGCCAATACACACTTCGTCCTAAAGAATGCACATAATTGATTGGCCCTCCCACCAGCAACTACATGTTCATACACCTACAAATAGGTTCACTAATGAAGTGTAACTAAAACTACCAACATAGATTCAAACACATCAATCTTTAAGCAATGCACAATAAGCATTTTTCATATCAATCTATTTTAGTAATAATTTTACATGATTACATCACAAATGCTTATTTTGAGTTTGACAGAATCCACATACTACTAGATCCAACACTTAAATGACCGCTTCTTTGTCCTTAGTTTAGTGGTTTCATATCTTCATGTAGGCCTTTATTGTCTTTTGTGCCTTATTATTCTTTCATGTTACTTCTTCTTCAACTATGCTTACTTGCATTTCTATCATGTATTTTTTTATTATCTCTTTCTTCTTTCTCAGACATTTTGAAACTCCAGGAACCATTTTTTGGTCGCAAAATCGTTTTCTCAAATCCTTTTTACAAGCCAGGAGTCTTCACAGAACCAACCTCTCTACCCCTCGGGGTAGGGGGTAAAGTCTGTGTACCTCCTACCCTGCCCAGACCCTACTCCGTTTGGGATTCACCAGGTATGGTTTGGTTTGGTATCGTTTATCATAATGCTATATCTTTGAGATAGTAAACTATATAAGATGGGGATTCTGTTTCAGAAGGAACATACATGCATTGAAAAAGAAGCTAAAAAGAAATACAATTGATTTGGAATAGAATATGCCAAGGGTCCATGAAAGCATCACAGAACACAAACTGCCCTCATAATTCTGTGGTATGTGAGGTCAAAGAGAGAAAGCAAAAACAACCACCACCAGGAACTTCTTGATGAACACTCGTCTCCTTAATGTATATCTGTTTCTAGATTTCAAAAACTCTTGCCTTTTTTAAATATTTTGTGGTTTAGAATCAACCATATCATGGTTTAGTTCATATACAATTTTGTGGTATGAAATATGAATAGCCACAAAATCCACAAGGCCTGCACATATTTATATAGCAATCATTCAAAGATATCAAGTAACATACCTTTCAGACATTTTTTCACTTGTGTTTTTGGTTACAGCAACTGATTCAACCGACAAGTTGGATTGCGTGCTCCCCAGATCATCACTGATTGGCAAAATAAACGATGACAACAATGGATCAGGTGCTGCATTGGCTGACGGAACTACATAGGAAGAGCCTCCAAACAGGGACTGCAGATTTCCTTCCCGTAACTCCCTCCTCAACAACGAAAGTGTTGATACAGACCCACCTTTGCGACATTTCCTCTTTTGTTGCATGTATGTTTTAGTTAAGGATTTCAAGCAAGATGGATACCAGTTAACTTCAACAAAAAAAGGCATAGAAATACAAAACAGTGACAAGAAAATGCCAACTCAGGAAGGGAAACACTATCTTTCACATAGATAATCCTAATAAATGAGTATCTTCTAGAAACTAATTGTCTTCACATATGAGGATACCAGTCTCATGAGACACTTCTACCAATTGGAGGACATTAGCATGAAGGGAGTTAACCAATGCAGATTGAAACTAGAAGATTATAAAAGATTTTGTCCTGACATAAGATAACATAAAGAATGCAACATATGTGCACATTCCACTAAGGTTACATTTAGCCTACCTAACAAGTCTTGATAGAAGCTTTTTATTGTTGGTGTGCATTTACATGCATGTCCAGAGATGGGAATCATATTAGTTAAGTAACGCTGTTAAAAGACTCCAAAACCTCTAGACAACAACGAATTAAAACACAGAACTGAAAATCAGAAACCAAGACTAACTACACACATAAGTGGTGGAACAAGCAACAAACGTTCAATTTCTATTGTATACGAAGTTACTAACATCATATAGAGAAGAAAGGATATCTTAAATATGTTCCCATGCTGTAAGGTTATATGTGCTACCATGTCTATCCCCACCCTCACCGCACAAACCGGACACACCTGCAATAGGAAGAATTGAGACCTGTCAGAGAAAACCCAACAATCCTCGTCATCAGCTAATTTCAGAGTCACAAAAGCATATGTCTGTAATCAAGATCAGCAGGTTTCAGATTCTGAATCATCAATAAAAACTTATCATTATGTTGGAGAAAGTTGAACTTTGAGCAAAGGGTATCAACGAAAAATCAAAACAAAGTATAACAATCAATACCCCATTCTTGGCCTCGACATGATGCTCATCATCAATATGACAACACAAGCCCACTATATCAAAATAACCAGTGCAAAAAGGGCATGGAAATTCCTCCCTGATATCATCATCCACCTCAATGTCCTCGAACCCCATAAACATATCTGCATCAATTTTCAATTAATCTTATGGGCCAGCCAACAGAAACATAAAACTCAACAACTAACTAATTATAATATATCGAAATAAATTATAATCAAAGAAACCCTAAATTAACAGGGTAAGGTATTGACGTTTACCAGATGATCGCGATTGAAGAGCATATTGATAACGCTTGGATGTAGAAGATAGACGAGCAGCCCAAGAGTCGGCGTCCATTCTCAACAGTCGAAGATGTTGAATCGAAGGTGGTTGAAATCGAGATCGAAGTGAGTTAGGGTTTTCGAGTCGGGAGGTTCTTGGATTTGAATCAAACCTTGGGAATTGAGATGAGTCGGGAACGGATGGGGAGGAGAGCGATTAGGGAGGGAGGGGCGGTTTGGATGGTTTTGATTTTTGAGGAGAGGGAGGGATTTGGAGGATACTTGTGCTCTTTTTACAGGTGATGTGATTTCACCCAAAAAGGAAGACTCAAAGTCGGCTGCTACACATCATTTATAAACTCCTCCAAATTATTATCATTATTTATTTATTTTTGTCTGAAAACCTAATTCTTTTGTACAAGAGAATATTCCAAAAGAGTGTTTAAAATTGATCTTGAAATATTTTTTCTAAGGTGAATTCTATCCATACTCTCTCCTATAGGGGTATGTGAATGATTCTGAGTGAGGAGGGGTAGGAATAGCAATACTCTTTTTTCTAAATAAATAAATTCTTTTTGTAACTTATTAGATAATTTTTAGACTTTTAAAAATATATTAAATAAATTCTTATTACTTAAAAGTTGTAGCCTGTAACCTGTATGTATAGCAGGTAAAACTACAAATTAAAAAAAAAAACTTAAAAAATACCAAACAATTTGTTAAGGAAATTATTTGATTGTGTTATTTTTGGTTTAGGTTGTGATCAAGTCTTTTCGTGAGAGTTTATTCTCCTAATCTTTTCCTATTTTTTGGCTTGATGGTGTATTATAAATCCTCTTTCATTATTCAACTAGTAGTGTATCCGTGCAATGCGGTAGGATGTGTTTAAACCAAAAGATGCACAAGATGATAAAAAACAATACCATTAACTATAGAAGAAGCTCCCATTGAAAATAAAACCCTAAGGGCCTGTTTGGTTTGATTTCAAATCTATTCCAATCATGTGTTTGTTTTGCAAGAATGGAATTTGTTGACCGGATTTGAAATTCTCCGACCTCTTTAAAATCCTTAACCTCATGGATTTGGAATCCTTTGCAATGAGCCAGGATTTCAAATCCCATAAAAGGCACGTTTGGTTTGCGGGAATGGATTGGATTTCAAGTAAGAATTTGCATTTGGAGGGCTTTGAAATCTTGGCCCATTGTAAAGGAATTCCAAATCCATAAGGTTAAGGATTTTAAAAAGGTCAAAGGATTTCAAATCCGGTCAACAAACTTCATTCATGCAAAACAAACACAGGATTGGAATGGATTTAGAATCCAAATCCATTCCAATACCGCAAACCAAACGCAACCTAATAATACACCCATAATCCGATAGCATTCAAATTTACAGGGAAAAACTCATCGCACTACCATCAATAAAAGATTATAGAAAGTATTCAAATTAAATAGGTGACATAATATTTATATTGTCTCTTGTTTTACATGAAAATCACTGATATGGCAACGGGAGAAGTATGAAATCACCATAAATAGATATTTCAATGGGGAGTGTTACGTTATTTTAGACAGAGGAAGTAATTAATAACCAAAATACTTGATAAAGTATAAATCATACTATTGAATTTTTCAATACATTAATGTAACACAAAAAGAAATACTTAAATTGAAAGTAAATTAGATCCTAAACTCCATACATTCTACTTCATACATTCCCATACGTCCAAGAAACCAATAAGAAAAAAAATGATCCTGCAAAAGCATCAAATATTGCAGCTTATAATATACATTCATGTGTATGTCAAATATTATTGTCAAACATTTATTTTAAAAGGCATTTTGGAGTATATCCTTTGATTCAACCCAGTATGTGCCTAATGGCAATTGGTGACAATATGGTCTTATTTCTTGATTGCTTCAAGGCATTATAATGAGCAAGGCTTTGCCAAAGATGTCACTTTGTTTATTGTGGTATACATATAAACTCAAATGGGATATTAATGCTATATAACATTCAGTTAAAAAATAAAAAATGAGAGAAAATTATGCGAATTTTGACATTCTCCTCTATGCTGCCAGTTCAGATATGATCTTTCCTTAAAACACAAATTGTCTCCTTCTCAGCTTATGTAGCACCAAAAAACTGGAGAAAGGGGAAAGAAATTACCTCAATTGAATAAGCAGTCTGAGAAACAATGCCCTAGGAGGGGAAGAAAGTTATTGTTAACAGCAAGAAAAGTAACACAAACGATGTAATACTAAGATCCAAAATACAATAAGAAATTATAGAGCACAGGTGAAAACTTTAAAATACATTGTGTTACTCTAGTGTTCATATTTATTCATCTAGTCTGCATAAAACATCAAGAGGCCCAAATTAAACTACGGTTATTCACAAAGGTCCAAATAAAAAAACAGAGTTTTAAAATCAACACAATTATACATTGTTGTTTTAAGGTGGTAAGATTTAAAGAGCAAGCTGAAATTGAATAAAAAGCTCACATAAGTACTCCAAACATAAGCCATTAATTTATCTTGGTGCCATCTAGTCATCTTGCAGGCTTCACATCCTTACCCAAAAAAATAATTTATTGAACTCCTAGATGAAATTACTTGCCAGAAAACATCTCATGCACAAAGCATATGAGTTGACCATCAACCATAATAAAACGACATAAAAAATAGATTTATATAAAGCAATCAAAATAGAAATAAAACAGGGTGAAACTTTATTGCGAATAACAAAATGAAATTTTAAATTGAACATGAAAAGGCCTTTTAAAGTAGAGCACGCTTATAGGAATCAGCGAGGTTAAACAAATAGCAACAGTAGTAGCAGGTCGATTTTGAAACAAAATATATGTAATTAGAGCGTAAACAGGTTGATTTCGGTACATCCCATATTAATTCTTATTAAAACCAAAGCCAAAGATACAACCCGTAATCAATATAGTGATCTTAGCAGTTCAAATTTGCAACAGATACTAAGCCTTGGACAAAACGAAATAAACAACATCATTTGGAAATCAAGCCTCAAGATTAAAAAAAACAGCGATAAAAAGAACAAACAAAGATCGAAAATGGAACAGGCGAGGGTGGAAACAACAGTGAGAGTGGAAATACAGGGTGAAAACAATCGACAGAAGAAAATATAACCTTGAATTGATAATGGAATAGGCGTCGATACTAATATTGAGCAAATAGATGAAATTGAAACCCTAACCGTATGAGAAGAGATGGAGAATCGAATAAGGAGATTTAAATGAAAGCAAGAATTAAAGACAACCCTAACCTTATGAATATATGGTCTTGAATCATATGAATCATCACATGAAGAGATTGAATCGTCATCTTCAGTTTATTAGGAGGATGAATCGTCGCATTGGGAGCGGAGGGGTGAAGAAAAGCGCGAGTGAGTCGTATCTTGGAAATATAAACCCTGAACAATAAAAAGGATATGCATTAATAAGTTGTACACTATGGAAAGATCATTGTAATTAAGAGATTTAAGAGATTGTGCATTAAAAAGTACTACATTATGCAACAAAAGTTGTTTTTAAGAGATTTTCAAATCTGGTTTATAAGATAGTATAGATAACTACGTGGCCGTTTATCAATCGATTACCAAGTTCACCCGCCCCGTCCCAAACTTAACAAGAGAGAGCTTAAACAGCCCCGCCAACAAATAATTTAGTTTAAACCAGCTAAACATTAAGAAACAACAATCAACAAAACCTTTCTGTTGCATTAGTATAACAATCTCGTTTTAAAGCTAATACCGGATAACATTAAAGATCTTGCTAATATGGTGTTTCAGAATACAAATTGCAAGTAAAGTAAGAATGCTCCAGTTGCTAACTTGAATTTAGATGTCTTAAATTTGCTATCCTAAATTTAGCATGTTACTTTAACATTTATCCGATAAATCATTTCATATGAAAATTATAAATACGTGAACACTAACTATATAAAAAAACTCTTGATGTAGCAACAAAAGTTCCCTCATAGCAGGTTAGGGGATTAAATCGGTCATCACAAAAAATAAAGAAAGCTAAAGAAAATAACCAGTAAAGTGCATTGGTAAGTTGTATCTCAAGAGTGCTCCCTAGATTATGAATGGATCCAGAATGAGATCTTTATTCGTTAGCCAAAAATTTCTGCTAAACATCATTAATACACAACAATGAACCTAGTTGATGCTATAATTTGTACTGTAACAATAAAAAAATGATAAAAAAGATGAAGTTATTTGACCTTAGAAAAGAAATCTGAGCTTCAATGCCCTCAAGTGCCATGAAAGACTCGACATATAATAATTCTCGAGTTCTGGTAATGTTCTGATAAGTGGTAAGTCGAAGTGAGTGGTTGAGAAACCCTGTGATGTAAAATAAGAAAATAAAATAAAATTCAAGAGTCAATTCTAGAATTCAAAAATCAAATCAAAAAACAAATTTATATCATCTATGCTCAAAACTTCAGATGAAACGATAAAACAACCCAGGTCATAACGATGCATGAAAATGTTGCTAATCACCTGAAGCAACATTTAACGTAAATGTCTGTATGAAAAACCTAGTAACCATGAACTACTTTTGCTTTCATGATATCATACGACAAGAACTTGACATGAAAAACGTACTGGGACATGGGGACGGACAATGTGCAATCATTTATGGGTGCATCTGTTTTTTTAAAGACCTAGGAAACCACATCCAAGGGGGTAGAACCTTTGTCGAATGGCCAACGATGCACCCCTAGTATTCAACAAACAAAAACTTCGGGATTTGAACTCGAGCCCTCTATGTTATATCAAAGGAATGAAATCCAAAAGAAAGCAAGAAAATAGTTCATTTGGAACATGAATTCCAAACGAAATACAGTCCAAAAAGATAAACGTAAGTGAAGATGGAAATTATTGGAAAGAAAAAAAAAATTACCTGGACCAAACATTAATTGATGAGAGTCTTCAGCGATGGCCTGAAATCCAAAAGAAATGCAATCCAAAAAAAACAAACAGGAAGTGAGGATGGAAATAGATTAAAAATAGTATTCATGTTAATCATCAAACCTGAGTATTCACTGTAGACTACTTAGTAATGGTGATGGAGAAATTATAAGTTGATATCCTTTTAGTGTGAAGATCTTTTAATCTCAGCAAAAGTAGTAACACATAATGTTGTTCGTATTGGGATGCATGTAAAAGATGTTGGACAGAGATAACATAAAGCCAACTGCATTGAGATGTTACTTGCACAAGACAACGAACTCCCGAAAAATTGTATTATTTAAAGTTGTTTGAAAATACCTACAAGTATCTGAAAGCAAAAAAAGAACTTACTGCTCAACTAACATATTTCTTCAAACAAGAAATCTAATCCAAAAAAAAAACGAACAGAAGTGAATTGAAGGAAAGAAAAATAAAAATAAGTTACCTGGACCGAGCGAGTGAATGGAGGAGAGTCTTGGGCGATGGACTGAAATCCAAAAGAAATGCAGTTCAGAAAAATGAGCAGAAGTGAAGTCGAAAATAGAGTAAAATAGTATTTGCAAATCCAAATAAATTGAAATAAAACAAAAGCCATTGTGGTTGATGTGTTTGGGAATCCGTGTTTTGTGGGGTTAATTAAATAAGATCTTTCGCTAAGTATTAGATCTAAGTGAACTTCATTTGCAATTCAAAAGGATGAAAGATTCAAGTGGTAGTGCCTATGTTTAGGAAGCTTTAACATGCAAATATAACTTTTGAGGAAAACAATAATATACCAAAAAGAGCATCAACAGATCTTTCGAGGGAATCCATATTATCAAATTGTGCTTAGGAATGAACATTTCCGATCATGTGGTTGTATATTACATAATGTTCGTGAACTGATGGTAAATTGTCTCTATTAGTATGCATTGGTTACTATATAAGATGGAAAAGTTTTGCTAAGCTTGTTGCAACAGATTGAAGAAAGCAAGAAAATAGTTCATTTCGAACATGAAATCCAAAAGAAATGCAGTCCAAAAAAGAGTACAATCCAAAAGAAATTCACATTGCTAAATCTCTTTGAAGCATTTCCTCAAACACTTTGGGGTTGTTTGTTTTTTTTAAAAACCTCTTAATGGCTCTTAAGTCTGAATCGTTCAGACCTTTTTACACGCCACCTCTTATTAATCATAACTAAAATAAGACTTCAGACTTTAGACCTCTTAAAAAACAAACGACACCTTTCTCTGCAAATTGAAATAAAACAAAGCTCACTGTCAGCCTCAATGCAGTGCAAAAAGAAGATAAATCCAAAAGAAATGCAGCCCAAAAAAATAAACCCCTCTTCACTTCTGTGTTTTAAAATAAAAAAGAAATAAATCGAGCAAAATACGGGTTTATATACACAATAAACTTGAACACAACAGTAGAAGTATTCATTAATTGATTTTTCATTAACCAACCATGAAATACCTTTAAAACCCACCATCATCTTGGTTATGCGTTCATACCTTCAAAACTCACCATCAACTTTGATCAATAATCGAACCTAAGAGGGAGAAACTCTAAATCATCATCGTAAACTCACCTGTGGAAAACCTAATATGAGAAAAAATGGGTAAAACATAGACAATGTGAAAAACCAAACGTGAGAAAATTTGGGTAAAACTCATCTGATGAGGAACAATCCAGTCGAAATCTTGAAGATGAAGAAAGTCGATAGCGAATTAGAAACGAACAAAGATGAATGAGGAATAATATAATTTGTATTTTGATTTTGAGAAGGAAGCAAGAGATGGAAAATCAAAACGACACCTTGGGAGCAGGAATCCATGGGGAGCAGGAATAGTCGTTTTGGGAAGAGCGTATGCAATACATGGGAGAGAAGGAAGGGTGCTAAGAAATCTTGTACATTATGCATCAATCACTTGTAATTAAGAGATTTTTTAAGACTTATGCATAAATTAGTAGTACATTGTGCAATAAAAGTTGTTTTTAAGACTTTAAGACTTTTGGTAAATCTGCTTTATAAAGTAGTATAGATAATTCCAAGATCTTTTACCTGTTATTCTTCATGGTATCAGAGCCTCAAAAGCGACGGACCACAAGCACCATAAACCATGGTCGACGGCGAAGACACTGCTAACACCACCACCACCAAAAATTAAGCCAAACTCACCTTTCTATCTTGGTCCCCAAGGCAGACCGGGAGATTCCATTTCTCCAACACGTCTTTGTGGCAATAATTACGATGATTGGGTTGGAGATATTCGAACCGCGTTGGAAGCACGACGCAAATTTGTATTCCTCGACAGTACGATCACCAAAACTGTCTCTCCTTGTACTCAATCCGATTGGAATACTATCAACGCAATGTCGGTATCATGGATTATGAATACCATCGATCCCGAGGTAAAGTGTTATCTATCTAAATATAAAGATGAAAAACGCCTCTGGGACACATTAAAATCAAGATATACATTGGTTAATGGTCCTAGAATTCAACAATTGAAATCTTCTGTCGCCAAATGTGAACAAATGAAATCCATGTCCGTTGCTGAATATTTTGGTAAACTCTCTGCTTTGTGGGAAGAATTGCATAACCATGAACCATTAACTGAATGTTCTTGTTGTATGTCTTGTTCTCCGGGAAGTCAACATGAGGGGAGACGTCAGAATGGAATGCTTCACGAATTTCTTATGGGGTTGTATTCAGAATATTATGCCACTATTCGCACTAACATTTTGTCGCAGGATCCATTACCTTTGCTAGATAGAGCTTTTCAGTTGGTCGTAAAGGATGAACGTGTTAGTATTGCAAAGGTAGCCACTGCTGAAAAGTCGTCTGAAGTGTTGGGCTATGCGGTTCAGACTAGTGCCAGAAGAGGACGTGGTTGGAGACAAACCTGATCGATCACACCTATTTTGCAGACATTGCAAGAAAACAGGTCATGAAACTTCTCATTACTTTGAAGTGGTAAGATATCCATAATGGTGGGAAGATCGGACAAAATCAGAAGGAGGAGGTCGTGGCAGATCTGGTGGCCGAGGCAGGGGCGGAGTTCATGCAAATGCGACAACCATCGGATGCGGAGGAGTTAATTGTGGCAATACTGTAGGTGACATCCTGTCCCCACAACTATTTTCAGCAGAACAATGGAAGGCTCTTGCAGGTCTTATGGGTAATGCAAAAATCCCTGATGAACGATTGAATGGTACGTTTAATAAACAATCGTGGATAATTGACACAGAGGCAACTCACCATGTCACCGGTGATGCTTCTTGGTTAATTAACATGCAAGAAATTCCAGATTGCCCCGTTGGCCTCCCTAATGGTGAAACTGTTATTACAACTCACGAGGGTTGTGTTCAGTTATCGAACAAAGTCACTCTTAAGCATGTTCTCTTAGGGTGCGTTTGGCTTGCAGACTGCGTGGGACAGGACAGGACAGAAACTTACTGTCCTACGCTTGGCGTGACATGGGACAGAACAAAAATTCACTGTCCCACGTTTGGTGCGACATGGGATAGGGACAAGGACTGGACAGAGTGGGACAAGATGGGGCAAAAAAGGGTATTTTCTTGTTCCACCAAAATAGGTGGAACAACATGGGACAAAAGTGAGACAGAAACTAAAAATCACTAATCTAACGTCATTTGATATATAATCCTAATATGGTATTAGTCTTAAGGCTCACCACTACCCATCACTGCCATTATCACCATCGACGACCACCAGTAGCCACCGTCAACCACCGTTAACCACCTCTATCTATTTCTCCACCATAACAACCTCCTCCACCACCTCCACAACCATCGGCCATCGCCACCTCCACTACCATCATCGACCACCTCCACTAACACCGATCACCACCACCTATGGCCGTCACCACCATCGACGACCACCGGTAGCCACCACAAACCGGTAGCCACCACAAACCATCATCGACCACTTCCACCTCTTCCTCCACTACTACAACAACTTCCTCCACCATCGCCCATCGCCACCTCCACCGATCACCACCACCCATTGTCGCCGCCACCACCGACGCTCACAGCCAACCACCGTCGCTCGTCGTCAACCACCGTCGGTGACCTCCGCCTCTTCCTCAACTACAATAACCTCTATTACCACTGTCCAACGCCACCACCACTATCATCGTCGACCACCTATACTTCTACGACATCAACCACAAGTACAACCACCTCTTGCACCACCACTATCCACTATCTTTTACGTTTTTCACAACTACCGTCTTTCACCGACCACCCCTTGCCTTTATCTTTACGTGTCGCTTCAACTATGCATTAGCCAATTCATTAAGATCTTCCAAATTGAACCAAAATATTATATTTTCTATATATAAATCGGATTTTTTCGAACTACTATCAATTATTTCAGATTTTTCATTCAAATTTTCTACCATTGTTTTTGTAAGTATTTATATGTATGAAAATTGTGTAAAAAATAAAAATGTTTTTTAATTAAATTATTTAAAGATATACTTTATTTGTGTTATTTATAATTATTATATGACATACAAAATCATCAAACAACTTTTAAGGAAACTTGTCCAGTTCTGTCCTATCCAGTCCTAGTCGTACCAAACACAAGACAAACAATTGTCTTGTCCAGTCCAGTCCTGTCCTGTCCAGTCCCGTCCAATCATGTCTGCATACCAAACGCTACCTTAGTTCCGAAATTGAGTTGTAATTTAATTTTGGTCTCTTAATTAAATAATGACTTGAAGGGCATTGTCCAATTCAACTCTTTTATGTGTGCTATGCAGGACCAATCGAGGGATCTGATTGGAACGGTGTTAGGCGAGATTGACTTTACTACTTCAGAGAAGTTGATTCAGTTCAACATGTTTATGTGAATGGGTCGTCAATAAAGGAACTTTGGAATAAACGAATGGGGCATCCCTCTGAGTAAGTGGTGAAGTTACTTCCTTCGGTTAGTTACTCTTCGGGTTGTTTGAATAAAGCATGTGAAGTACGTTTTCATGCTAAACAACCTAGAGATAAATTTCCTTTAAGTAACAGTAGAGCGAGTAGAATTTTTAAGAAAATACATTGTGATTTATGGGGACCTTACAAGCATAATTCATCTTGTGGTGCTCGGTATTTTTTGTAAAGTTGATGGATGATTATTTTCGGGTTGTTTGGGTTTATTTGTTAGTTGATAATACCGAAGTCTTTCAAATGTTTATGACATTCATCGTAATGACTGATAAACAATTTTCTCAAAAGGTTAAGGTTGTTCAAAGTGATAACGGTACGAAATTTAATTTTTTGTTTGATTACTTCTCTGCCACAGGTGTTTTATTTCAAACTTCATGTGTTGGTACTCCTCAACAAAATGGTAGAGTTGAGAGAAAACATAAGCATATTTTAAATGTAGAAAGGGCGTTGCGATTTCAAGCAAATTTGCCAATTTATTTTTAGGGAGAGGGAATTCTTGCAACTGCTTATTTAATTAATTGGATCCATCTCCTTTATTAAATAACAAAACTCCTTACGAGATCTTGTTTAGCAATGTTCCTTCCTACATTGCAATCCGAACGTTTGGTTGCTTGCGTTTTGCTCATAACCAAAAGACAAAAGGGGATAAGTTTGCAAGTCGAAGCCGAAAATGCATGTTTGTTGGTTATCCTTTTAGGGGAAAAGGGTGGAAATTATTGGATTTGGGTACTAAAGAATTTTTTGTTTAGCGTGACGTGAAATTTTTCGAAGATACTTTCCCATTCATTGATATAGGAGCACCAAATATAGTGCCTGAAAATATTGTCCCTACCAATGTGGATGTTCATGTAGATTTCAATGACTATGAGATTGAAAATAACCACACTCACGATACCAACCAAGTTTCGCCTTTGCAAACCCAAAATGCACCAACAAATAGTGACTCTCCATTATCCCAACAAAAGGAAACACGACAATCTGAACCAACTCACCACACAACTTCAAACAGTGGGCCAGTGGGTCAGACGATACTACGCCTGCACCCTCTGAACTTCGTGAGAAGCCTGCTAATCCGCGAAATATGGAACAGGTAGAAATAGTTCACGGTATGCGCCACAAGTCTCCGTCGGTTTTGTTGAGGGACTATGTTACTCACACGGTTGCTGAAAAAGTCCATCCCCCATCTCCCCATCTCCACATGGTTCCTCCGGTACTCCTTACCCTATAGCGCATTATATAAATTGTGACAATTTTTCTGGGAAATACCAAATCTTTCTTGCAGCGGTTACTTCAGGAAGGGAACCTAGATCTTTTAAGGAGTCTATAAAGCATAATGGTTGGAAAGAATCAATGCAAGAAGAGATACGCGCTTTAGAGGATAATGACACGTGGACTTTAGAGCCCCTACCTCCAGGAAAATGTGACCTTGGTAGTCAGTGGATGTACAAGATCAAATATTTATCCAACAGAGATGTTCAACGACTAAAATCTAGATTAGTGATTTTTGACAATCATCAAGAAGCAGGTATTGATTATACTGAAACTTTTGCACTAGTTGAAAAAATGATCATTGTTTGGGTTTTTCTAGCCATTGCAACTTCGAAGAATTGGGAACTCCATCAAATGGATGTTCACAATGCTTTCTTACATAGAGATCTTGATGAAGAGGTGTACATGAATCTCCCTTATAGATTTGAAAGTTCTAATCTTAGTTTGGTATGTCGTCTTCGAAAATCGTTCTATGGATTGAAACAGGCACTGAGATGCTGGTTTGCAAAACTTGTAACAGCCTTAAAAGGATATGGTTTTCTTCAGTCATATTATGACTATTCTTTATTCACCTACACTCATGGTAGTGTACAAGTCAATGTGCTAGTTTATGTCATTGATCTCATTATATCTGGCAATGACTCCGCTGTTATTCAGACTTTCAAAGCCTACCTTGGTGACTGTTTTAAAATGAAGGATCTTGGCGCTTTAATGTATTTCCTAGGTATCGAGGCCGCACATAGCTCATCTGGTTTGTTTTTATGCCAATGAAAGTACAATTTGGATATAATCTCTGAAGTAGGACTGTTAGGTGCCAAACCATCAGGCTTTTCTATTGAGCAAAACTACAAACTTAGGCTAGCGAAAGGTAAGTTGTTGTCTAATCCTGAGGCTTACCGTCGTCTGGTGGGTCGAATTATTTACTTGGACGTGACTCGCCCTGATCTTGCCTTCTCGGTACACATTTTATCTCAGTTTATGTAGGAGCCTCGTATTGAACATTAGGAAGTGGCATTGAGGGTTGTTCATTACTTAAAAGGAACATCTGGTATAGGCATTTTATTGAGAGCCAATAGTGAGTTGTCTTTGGAAGGGTAGTGTGACTCTGACTGGGTAGCATGTCCAATTTCTCGTAGGTCTTTATCAGGATGGCTAGCGTATCTTGGTTATTCTCCTATCTCGTGGAAGACAAAGAAGCAACATACAGTTTCTTGCTCATTTGTAGAAGCAGAATATCGTTCCATGCCTGCAATCACATGCAAGATCAAATGGTTGAAGGGGTTGTTATTAATTCTAGGTGTTCATCATCCAAAGGCGGTTATACTCTTTAGTGATAGCTAGTCTGCACTACACTTGGCCAAGAATCTAGTTTTTCACGAACACACCAAACATATCGATGTAGATTTTTGTTTGGGTAAAAAATACATGATCACGACGAAAGAACATTTATTTCATATCTCACATGACCTATCTTGTATTAAGATAAGGTTCTGTCGACCGAACATAACCTTGACCTCCGTCGAGATTTACTCGAAGGTCGGTCGAGCGTCGTACGACCGTCGTCAATATTTACACTCGAACTCGACCATACTAACATATAATCCAACGTTTCTTTTTTGATCATTTAATGCAGTTTCAATGCTCATAAATACCAACGGTCTTAACGACTCAACACCATCAAGATCATTTATGAAGCGCGACAGTTACAAAAAACATATTTATGAAGAATCAAGACTATAAATACTTAAGATCAACACTTCATTTGGACGACCGAGGCATAATACTACAAGTATACGTTTATAAGCTCTCCGAAGAATATTTGCGATCTTACATTCACACGACAACATCAATTTACACACGACAATAGTGTTTTCATACACGACACACACTTATTTTACAATCATACATATGTTTCTTGTATAGATCGTGTAATACATTGTAACATCAAAGGATATCACCCCTGATTGGTGATCATAGTACACGACGACATCTCCCTGTCGTCCACGGTTTTTTCCTTGTTGAGGTTTTTCCGCGTCACCAAATCCCTTGTCTCTTTATTTTACCGTTTATCGCACATATTGTTTATCGGCTACTTTCTTTAGTTGGATAAAGCTCCACGTCGACCTTAAGTTATTCATTGAGTAATTTTTGGCATTAACAGTTTGGCGCCCACCGTGGGGCCCCATCTAAAGAAAATCCTAGACGATAGTGCGCTGAGCTAACAATTTCCTCGAGTGTTTTTGTGTTTCACAGGATAATGGCAGCTCAAGGAACTCCGGAACAAATCATGGCTCAAATGAACATGGAGTTGAATGCAGCTCGTGCCCGAATTGATGCTTTGACAAATCAGCATAGACAAGCAGTGGAGGAGATTGAATCCCTAAGGAATTGAAACATAAGCAATGTAGCAGGGTCATCGCATAGTCAAGGTGGATTCAGCATGCCCTGGACGGGACCTCCATTTCCCAATTATCCTCGGCCCATTTTCCCTTGTTTTGCTAGTCAACTTATGTCGACGTTGCCGCCATCGCCATCGCCATTCTTCCCCTCGACAGCTGCATTTCCTTCGATGCCATCGATGACTACAATTCCGCCATTTTTTCATTCGACGACACCGATTTAGAGGAGACCTTGATGCGTCGTATTTAGAGGTATCTAAGGTAAATGTTGCTTTGGGGTATTCTTTGTTGTTTCGATAATTGTCAAGACTTTTGTTGATTTGGCAATTGATGCTTGAGTGCATGGCGGGAGTTGTGTAACCTTGGAGTTTGAGATAAGCGACTATCTGTAGAGCGTATTGGTACGTTTCTGGGGGAAACATCAGACCAATGCTGGGATCTATGGAATTTTGGGAGCCCTTGCAGACATTATGTCTGTATCATCTTTGAGGAACGGATTTAAGGTGGTGTCGGTTCGGACCAAACTAGTCGTTAGAAAATTTCGTCAAAGGACGATAACTCCTTGGTGGTATTGTTTATTGGAGACATTTGGTGAGAATGTTGAGGTAGACTTTAAGTACGAATCGATTATTGAGGAGACCTTGATGCGTCGTATTTAGAGGTATCTAAGGTAAATGTTGCTTTGGGGTATTCTTAGTGGAAAAGACTGAATAAAGTCGTGAGTTACTCTTGAGGCATTATGAGCAACATAAGGTTGGGAGGCAACCGAGATTTAATGTTAAGAAAATGATTAATTCAAGACTCAACGTTCATCCCGACTTGGGTGAGTTATATGGAAAGTTGAGGTTGAGTTTGCGATGGCTCGTTATGAGAAAAGCAGCGACAACCTCAACCGGGATGTAATCGGGTTCGTATATGAGGTAAGGTTTCGTGAAGGGATTCCTTTTTGGATAGGAAACCAATCGATATTTCCAAGTGAGATGTTGGGTGCTTGGGTAGTGCCAGATTTCGAGGATGAAATCTCTTTTAAGGTTGGGAGGATTGTAACACCTCGATTTCGAAAAGGTATCATTTCAAGTTAATACAGAATCGGTATTTCAAGGGAAAATAAGATATAGGATTTTGGACTTAAATCCTAGATTTTATAGTCTTGATGGATGAAGGATTCAATTACGAGTCCAACGCTTCTTTCCGGAGCAAAATTGGAGCTATAACGAAGAAGTTACGGCCAAAACAGTGATCGAGAAGAAAACCGGGCAAACAGTGCATCTCGCGACTTATGCCGCGACTTAGAGGAAGCGGGCGACTTATGCCGCGACTTATGGTCGCAAAATCCCCTGATCGAGCATAAAACCCAATTTTCAGTCCTAGAATTTCATTTCTTCATAACTTTTGCATCACAACTCCGATTTTGGTGATTCAAGTTGCCATGGTTTCGTTTTTGAGAGCTATTCAAGGATATAGCAAGAGATTTGGAGTCTATTGGAATATCCAAGGGTATTTTGTGGTGGTAAGTTCCTTATCTCTCTCAATGTTAAGTTAGGGTTTGATGGTTTCACCCTTTTTCCTTTCATCCTTCATCTTGGGTTTGCTTTTGATGACTTGTGTGGTGAAGGTGATCTTGTAGATGTGTTGGATCTAAGATCTAGGGAGGTTTCTTGGTGGTTCAAGCCTTCATCAATGGTGATTCAAGTTTTGGGGGTAAAATCTAAATTTAGCCTAAATCTAGCAAGGTGAGTTCAAGTTGATTTGTAAAAACGTTGTACATGCCAAAATGTCCATTTTAAAGTGTTTATGTGTTTTACATGAAATTATCAAATGTTGGGTTAGTTGGTAATCTTTGATTATTTGAAGTATTCAACTTTATAAACTTTGTAAAACACCCACATTTGGGATTTTTGGGTATTTTGATAAAGGTGTCACAAATGAATGTGTTTTGATGTTTTATTGCATAAATGGATCTTTGGTCAAGGAAATACACTTTTGAATGGTTGTCGGGTTTTATGCATCATTCATGAAATGGAATGTTTTATGAAGTATTACTTGCACATTTACGTGAGGTACTTGAAAGAATGTATATAGTCTCATTTTATGATTTCCATTCTTGTCAGCAGTTAAAACTTGGAAATGCATATTTGAAAATAAATGAGTCTTGAGGACATTTGTCCGGTTTAATAGCCCGTTGTGAAATACCAAGTATGATGGCGGTTAATGCGCATCATTTGAGATTTACATGTTTTGAGTGTGTTAGTCATTCAATTTGAGTCATGTACTGTTTAGACTGTAATGCAGTGGATCCATAGCCATATGAGTCGGTGTTAGTTATTTAAAAAGAAAATGGGCTATTATTTATATGTTGGTGTCAGAATTAGTCTTGGGATTTCGAGGACTTGTCGGTGAGGGCTCTTGGAGTCCAATAACCGGACCTGCATCCGCGCGTTATTTTCTGAGCCTGTTTTTATGGGACAGTCACTTCCCATTTGTAGCTAGTTGAGACATTGGGTCCTCGGGGGCAACTTGGTACGGTTATGTGGGACCGGTTACTAGCCATGGGCCGTAAATGTAATCCTAGCGAATGAGCATGATTAGGATCCTCGGGGGCCCTCCCTCACATCTTAGTACGAATCGGCGTGCTCGTGGCCATGGGTCCTAGTATGGTGAGCTCAGTAACTTGGAAGGTGACCTACTTTTGTGTTCCGCCACTAGCCTTGGAATTCGGGATTCCCCCGTCACCGAGAGGTGTTGTTTTGAGGTATTTGGTTTTATCCTCGTTTTCAGTGACACTTTGAGTTTGGGTTATCTCCCTTATGCTATAATCTTGGAGACTTGAGTTTACTCATATTTTGGTCGTTTGTTTTTATAGAGTTTATTCAAATGTCATTATTTGAGCATTACCATTATTCTCTTTTTGAATAAGTGTTGGGTTGCATTATTCCATGAAAGAATGTTTTGGCGTTAAGACGTCCATCTATAAAATGCATATTATTGGTAAATGAGTTGTTCTGTTATTTCAAAGTAAATCATTTCAAAGGATCATGATTATAAGTTGCAATATTTCCATTTTACGTTTTCCTTTATAATCATGATATAAAACTCTTGAACTCACTAGGCGTTAGCCTAACCTTTTTATTTGTCGGCATATGCAATAGGTTCCGATTGGGAATAGTTCTAGTGACACTGTGAAGAGAAGAGTGCTAGTTGTGTGCTCGAGAAATGTTTAGCTTGATGAAGTCTTCCGCACTTATATTGGAGATAGCGACTGTTATTGGGTTATAGTAACACCCGACTTTAGTTAGTCTTTATGTAAGACTTTAATTTCTTGTTGATGGTTCAACCAAGAATTGTATTTCAATTATGGACTATTAGTAAGAGATTTTATTATCCTTTAAGGTGTTTTTGAAAGTTTTTGATTAGTCGCTCTTTCCAAATTTGAGGGTGTTACATAAATGGATCCATTAAAGCCCAAACGAATCCATTAAAGCCCATTCCATCCATTAAAGCGCAATTCGATCCATTAAAATCCAAACCAATCCATTAAAGCCTAATTAGATCCATTAAAGTTCGACCGATCCATTAAAGCCCAGCTGGAACCATTAAAGTCCGATTGGATTTCTTAAAGTCCGATTGGATCCACTTAAACCTAACTGGATCCGTTAAAACCCAATTAGATCCATTAAAGTTCAAATTAATTCATTAAAGCCAATATAACCTAGTAAAACCCAATTGAACCGATTTAAGCCCAATATTACCGATTTAAGCCCAATAAAACCATCAAAGCCCAATAGAACAATCAAAGCCCATTATGAGCATTGTTAACTTATTAAGCCCAATACAACCTATTAAACCACAACTGAACCGATTTAATCCCAATTGAACCGATTTAAGCCTAACAGGACCGATTTAAGCCCAATTGAACCCATCAAAGCCCATTATGATCGTTGTTTACTACTTGACTTATTAATGCCCAAACACACAAGTGATGACTTATTATGTGTAACATCCCCCGTCCCCGTGGTCCGGAACGGGTGATGTCACATACGGGACTTAACATAAATACATATCTAAATTCAGAGCTATTAATAAACTCTAAACATATATTACAATCAAAATTATCATACCTCAAAAAGTCTTTATAAACTTAGAAAGTTATAAAACAAGGTGAGTCTAAAAACTCCAAAATATCACGCTCGATCTCAAGTCCCATCCCCGTAAACTTCACTTCGAACCTGCCGTGTCAGCAGCCGGAGGATTTGAATGCTGATGGTTTGAGAAGAAAGGTTCTGTTTCTCTGTAATGAGAGAACATCCAAGCATTTAATTCTTCATTTTCAGCGATTGGTTTGGAGTTCGCTGAGCGAGTTTCATCAAAAGTGACATGAATTGTTTCTTCCACAGATTGTCTTCGCTTGTTGAAAACTCTGTAGGCTTTGGAGATGGAGGAATATCCTAGAGATATTCCATCATCAGCTTTTGGGTCGAACTTTCCAAGATGATCTTTGTTGTTTAAGATAAAGCACTGACAACCAAAGATATGAAGAAAGCTGATAGAAGGCTTCCTTCCATGAAAGAGTTCATAAGTTGTGTTTCCAAATCGCTTTACTATCAGCGGTCTGTTTTGAGTAAAACATGCAGTGTTTACAGCTTCCGCCCAAAATTGAGTAGGGAGGTGAGAATCGTTGAGCATTGATCTAGCAGCTTCAATGATCGTTCTGTTTCTTCTTTCAGCGACTCCGTTTTGCTGAGGTGTTCTTACTGAGGAGAAGTTATGAGAAATTCCCTTGTTCTCAAAGAAATTGTTCAGAGAACTGTTTTTGAATTCAGTTCCATGATCACTTCTTATAGAGCGAACAGTAAGATTATTAAGCACTTCCATCTTTTTAGCAAAAGATATTATTTCTTCTGGAGTATCACTGTTGCAGCGAAGAAAGATAACCCAGGTGTAGCGAGAGTATTCATCTACAATGACAAGCGTGTATTTCTTTCCAGCTATTGATTGGATGTTGACAGGGCCAAACAGATCCATATGTAAGAGCTGAAGAGGACTTGTCACTGAGGAAACTTGTTTAGATTTGAAACTAGCTTTTGTCTGTTTTCCTTTTTCACATGCCGAACAGAGAGTTTCTTTAGCATATGAGTGTTGAGGAAGACCAGAAACTAGTTCATTAGAAGAGAGAGAATTCAGGGTTTTGAAATTTAGATGAGAGAGCCTTTTGTGCCATAGCCAGTTGACATCAGAAGAGGCTTTAGAGAGAAAACATAAGTTTTCAGTGGTAGTAGAGTCCATATCTATTACATAGACATTTTCTCTGAGATAACCACTGAGAGCAAGTTTTCCTTTCTCATTCACCACTGAACATGCTTTCTTAGAAAAGCGAACTTCGTAGTCTTTGTCACATAGTTGACTGATTCTCAGAAGGTTATGCTTCAGTCCATCCACATAAGCGACTCTTCTGAAGGTAGTTATCCCATTGCTGAGGACACCAAACCCTCGGGTATAGCCTTTTCCATTTCCACCAAAGGTCATAGAGGGACCTTTCTCTTCCTTGTATTCAGTGAGCATGTACTTTTGTCCAGTTATATGACGAGAACATCCACTATCAAGATACCAGATGCCCTTTGATCTATGCACACATAAGGAAGATTAAGCGTTGTTTGGTACCCACTTTTCAATGGGTCCTTTGGGGTTAGTAGAGATGGAAGGTTCAACAATCTTCACAACAGATGAAGATTCAGCTTCTGTGGTAATCTTCACTATGGTTAATTTCTTAACCTTAGTGGTATTTTTCACCTTGGCTGATTTTTCAGCTTTGGTGACCTTCTCAGCCTTAGAGGCATTTATCTTCACTTTAGCTGTTTTATCAGCTTTAGTGACAGTTGGACATTTGCTTGCAATATGGTCAGTAAAACCACAGTGATAGCACTTTCTATATTTGAAAGTGGTTTTAGGACCGGGAGTAAAAGGTTTTGAGAATTTAAGATGAGCAGGGCCAGGTCCAAGAATGCTTTTATCATAAGATCTGGGAGGAATTTTGATTTCTTCAGATCTCTTAGGCTTGAGATCAATCTTTAGCTTAGGAGGACAGAGATCGAAGATTTCTATCACAGAGCTAGAGGATTGATTTGCTGAAGGTTTAGAGGGAACTTTCAGCTTTGCTTTCTTGGTAGCCTTCTGAGGACGAAGAATGGATTTTCCTTTATCCGCAGACTTAGAGCCTTTGGATTTTTCCTCAGGGATAGAATTAGAAGAAGAAGGATAAAACTGATTATAATAAGTGTCAGAGATAGAAGTGACAAATGTTCCAAACTTAAGCGTGGAACAGTCTTCTTTAGGCTCATCCTGTGGTTTCCAAAAACCAAGACCGGTTTTATCACCACCAGTAGTTTGAGCATTTATTATCTCAATGATCTTTGTTGAAGAATAACACCATTTTTCAACAGTAGCCTTTTCTGCTTTTAGAGCAGCGATGGCTTGTTCGCGTTCTATGCTGATGATTTTATTTACAACACCTTGATCTTTCAAACTTTCCTCTAAAAGAGTTAGTTCTTTGATTTTTTTCATGGCATTTTTCCAGTTGTTCAGTTAAGTCATTGTTTTTTCTCTCAGCTAGAGTTTTGTCGTTTAAAGCATTGTAAAGATCAATCGTCAGCACATCAACTGCGCGATTTCTCTCTGATTCAGGTAGAGAGGGATTAGTAGAGATAGATACCTGAGATGATATATAGCTCATAGAAGTTTCAGCTGGTTCTTCCACTTCTTCTTTAATCTCAGCCATGAGGCAAAGATTAGCGACTTCTTCATCAGAACTTGATTCTTCTGATTCAGCCCAGTCATGTTCTTCAGCAATGAGACCTTTACCTTTTCGCTTGTAGCTTTTCAGCTTTTGATATTTGTCTTTCAGCTTTAGGTATTTGTCATCGCTGGATCTTCTTGAGGTAGAAGGTTTGAAGACTTTTTTTGACCTGCACTCACTTGCAAAGTGTCCAATCTTTTCACAGTTATAGCAAGTAGCAGAAGCCTTATCAACAGGGGTTGATTTTGGCTTGTCAGTGATAGAGAGAGGCTTATTTCTTTTGAAATTGCTCTTTCTTGCAAATCTCTTAAAAGAGTTTGTCAAGAGTGCTAAGGATTCATCAAACTCTGAAATATCAGTGTCTGATATATCCTCAGATTCAGAATCTAACTCAGTGATAGTGAGAGTAGATCGCTGAGATGGAATTATCTCTGAAGAGATTAAAGCAACAGGAGTGCTTTTGGAGTCTTTAGAATCTTTTATAAGATTCTTCTTCAACAGGTTTGATTGCTCATAGTTAAGCAATATTCCATACAAGGTGCTGAGAGAAAGAGAATCTAAGTTTTTTGTCATCTTGAGACAGATTGAATAACTGTCCCAGCATTCAGGAAAACATTCTAAGAATTTTGTTAGGACCTCAGAATTAGAATAGGTCTTACCAACGGTTCTTAGGTCAATGATTAAGCAGTTAAACCGCTGATAAACGTCAGAGAGAGATTCATTCTTACAAGCGATGAAACTTTCATACTGTCTTACCAAGTTAATCTTTCGAGTCTCTTGGATTTCAGTGGTGCCTTCATATTGAACACATATGGTTTCCCACATTTCTTTAGAAGTTCGAAGATGCATGATGGATTTCAGTGGTGCCTTCATATTGAACACATATGGTTTCCCACATTTCTTTAGACAGGAACTTACATCGATTAAAGAATTTGGGGTACTCCCGTCGCACGTGTTCCTCATTTTCCCACGTCGCCTCACGTTCAGAATGATTTTTCCATAGAACATTTACGAAAGGAATCACTCTCTTTCGTGTACCTCTCTCATCACGATCAATAATCGCTTCAGGTTCCTCGCGATAAGAAAGATCAGGTTCTATGTGTTCCAAGGGATATTCAATGACGTGTAAGGGATGATAGTTGTACCCTCGAAGTGAAGAGACATAGAACACGTTATGCACATGGGATAGTTGCAGCGGTACAACTAACCGGTAAGCCACAACTTCAACACTTTCCATAATTTCAAAGGGGCCAATATATCTCGGGCTCAACTTTCCTTTGAGATCGAAACGTCTGATACCGCGAGTTGGGGAAACCTTTAAGAAAACTTTATCTCCTAGTTGAAACTCGATCGGTCGTCGTCTCTTGTCGGCGTAGCTCTTTTGACGAGCCTGAGCCTCTTTCATCATTTGACGCGCAATTTCGACCTTCTCGGTAGTAACTTGTACCAATTCTAGGCCTTCGAGAATACGTTCTCTGACTTCATTCCAACAATTCGGTGTTCGATATTTTCGGCCATAAAGTGCTTCATATGGGGCCATGCCGAAACTCGACTGCCAGCTACTGCCAGCTATTATTATAGGAGAACTCTATTAGGTACAAGTAACTATCCCAACTTCCATGCCATTCTAACGCACATGCTCAGAGCATATTCTTCAATGTTTGAATCGTACGTTCAAATTGTCCATCAGTTTGCGGATGTAAGGTTGTACTAAAATTCAAACGTGTGCCCCAAGCTTTATGTAAACCTTTCCAAAATCCAGATGTAAAACGTGGGTCTCGATCGGAGGTAATTGATACAGGAGTGCCATGGAGACGTATAATCTCACGTTGGAATACTTCTGTCAATTTATCAATTGACCAAGTTTGTCGGATAGGAAGAAAATGAGCCGATTTCGTCAGTCGGTCAACCACTACCCAAATTGCATCATGTTTCAAGGTCGTGCGGGGTAGTCCGACTACAAAATCCATAGTTACGTGTTCCCATTTCCATATCAGGATGTCCAGCGATTGGAGAAGACCACCTGAACGTTGATGCTCACTTTTAACTTGTTGACAAGTGAGACAACGGGCTACAAAATCGGTGATATCTCGCTTCATTCCAACCCACCAATAATGGTTCTGTAAGTAGCGATACATTTTTGTTGTACCCGGGTGAACGGAAAACATAGAATTATGAGCTTCGGTCAGAATCTGATCTTTAAGCTCCGAGTTATTTGGAACACAAAGACGATCCCGAAACCATAACACGTGATCATCATCGATCTTGAATTCTAAACTAACATTCTCTTGTGCCTGCTGAAAGTTTGCCCACAATTCACTGTCGTCTTGTTGGGCTTCTTTGATCCGAGAAATTAGAGTCGGTTCTACCATCAGATTCGATAGAATTTCCATTTGTGAACTCGGATAGATTTCCAGTCCGAACCATTCGATCTCCAAAGCCAACTATGTAGGAACAAGTTGTTGGTCCCGGAGGTGCTTAACAAGTTTGTAGAAGGGGGGGTTGAATACAAACACAATATTTAAAATTTAATAAATTGTTTATTGATAAATCAAACACAATTTACAAGTTTGTTGCGAAATAAGATTAAGACAGACTCAATCTAAACAAACTTAAGAAACACTAAGATGGTTGCACAAGAATTCAGAGAATGGGGAATTAGAGATTATAGAAAACAAGGGTTTCTATAAAGGTTGAAGAAAGAAGCACACCCTTAGAAGGAGAGATGATCATTCTATTTATACCCTATGCATTAAATGCATGACAGGGTACTTTACACGTGTCATTCAGTGATTGGCTTTGGTAGTCTGACTTTTGGGAGACATGCTTTCAGCCGTATCATGAACAGTGTAGTTGACAGAGTTGTTGTACGATTTGTGGCAGAGATATGTCCGTTCTGACACATCGTACTGGTTGTGCAAGGTAAGACAAAAGGAAACTTGAGGCATAAGCTTTGTGATCGATTGATTGCTAAATATCTCTTTCTTCAGAGATATAAAGAGGTTCAACTATCGCTGAAGCTTTTCCTCATGTTCCTTCGCGTATAAGTAGAGTTGTCTTTGCTTCACTGATATTCGCATCAGGTCACTAGTAGACTTCTCTTTGTTCAGTGGCTTCGTCTTCGATTCAGCTATGAACATATGTTGACGCGAGACTTGTCTTCAGGGATTACGTTACTGTTTACATCAGAACTATCAGTGATAACTAAACAAACTTAGTTTGATCACTGCTAGTGAAACACTAATACATATAAATGTTTATAAGAGATACTATCAGCGATAACTGAACAGACTCAGTTTGATCGTTGATGGTAAAACACTAATACATATTAAACGTAATTTTCACTAAGTATAAAAGAGGGTCGTTATCAAATCACTGAGAGAGCTTGGATCAACACAAGTAACGAGGAAACTTGTCCCACAACTTTACGACTTAAGGCGTCGACGACTACATTAGCCTTACCAGGATGATACTGTATATCAACATCATAATCCTTTAGAAGTTCGAGCCACCTGCACTGACGCATATTTAACTCTTTTTGAGTAAATATATATTTAAGACTCTTGTGGTCGGTGAAAACTTCATATGTCTCACCGTACAAATAATGACGCCAAATTTTGAGTGCGAAGATAACTACAGCCAATTAGGGGTGCTCAAAAACCCGATCAACCCGACCAACCCGATCAACCCAACCCAACCCAACGCGAAATAACTCAAACCGAAGCAACCCGATGTCTAATCGAGTTGTAAAATCTTCAAACCGTATGTATTGGGTTGATATCGGGTTACTTTTATTTGAACCCAACCCAACCCGATGAACCGCCTATATTGGGTTGGGTTGGGTTGTAAAATTTTCAAACCGCCTATATTGGGTTGATTAGTCGAAAAGCCTCCAACCCGATCAACCCAACCCGTGAGCACCCTTACAGCCAATTCGAGATCATGAGTCGGATAATTGACCTCATAAGGCTTTAATTGACGTCAAGCATATGCGATTACTCTTCCGTTTTGCATAAAACACAACCGAGACCTTTCTTTGAAGCATCACTGTAAACTTGAAAACCTCCGGTGCCAGACGGTAATACAAGAACAGGCGCGATAACCAATCGATGCTTCAATTCCTCGAAACTGGATTCTTGTTCGGAACCCCAATTAAATTTGACTCCTTTTCGAAGTAATCGGGTTAACGAATCATCTATAATAACCGGCCAGACCTAGAAAACCACGAACTTTAGATACGTTCGTAGGTCGAGGCCATTTAGTGACGGTTTCAATCTTCGTTGGATCGACTTTAACACCTTCCGCAGAAATTACGTGTCCAACAAAAGACACTTGATCAAGCCAGAATTCACATTTGGAACGTTTTGCGTATAACTTTTTCGTTCGAAGAGTTTCCAAAACGATGTGAAGATGTTGATCATGTTGCTCTCTTGACTTTGAGTATATCAATATGTCATCGATATACACGATAAAAAAGTCGTCGAGATAATCTTTGAAAACCCGATTCATAAGATCCATAAAGACCGCTGGAGCATTAGTTAGCCCGAAAGGCATTACTAAAAATTCGTAGTGCCCATAGAGAGTTCTAAATGCGGTTTTTGAAATATCACAATCTCGGATACGAAGTTGATGGTACCCGGACCGAATATCAATTTTGGAAAAGTATCGTGCCCCTTGTAATTGATCGAACAGATCGTCGATTCTCAGCAACGGATACTTGTTACGGATCGTTACTTTATTAAGCTCCCGATAATCAATACAAAGACGCATCGTACCGTCTTTCTTTTTGACAAAGAGAACCGGAGCTCCCCAGGGTGAGACACTGGGTCGAATGAAACCTTACTTCAATAGATCATCGAGTTGAGTTTTGAGTTCCTTCATTTCAGTTGGAGCCATTCGATAGGGAGCCTTAGAAATAGGAGAAGCTCCTGGAACTAGATCGATGGTAAAATCGACTTCCCGGAGTGGTGGTATACCCGGTAAATCGTCAGGAAACACATCAAGATATTCGAAAACAACAGGTACGGGTGCAAAAGTAGGGATTATCTGTTCGAGATCTTGTAACGAGGTCAGACAACCTTCGTTACTTTGTCAAGTATACTGGTTCACAGTAATAGAGGTTAAAGCGCTAACATTTTCTTTTGGAGTACCTCCTTGAAAGATTGCCTCCGGTTTGTCAATATCCCCAAACAATATTTGTTTGGCGTTACAGTCTATAGTTGCACGGTGGTGTGACAACCAGTCCATCCCCAATATTAATTGAAAGTGGGACATATGTATTGGAAGTAGAGTGACCTCCCGTATGCGGTATCCAATAAATAACGGACAATTTGAAAATCGAGTTAACACACAGATTGAACCACCTATAGGGGTAGATATCACAACTGGAAATTCGGTAGTTTGCTCATAAGGTTTTAACAGGGATTCTAATTATTCAGAAACAACAAAGTGTGTTGCTCCGGTATCAAACAAGGCATAACCAGACATCATATTAGACATGGTCTGATG
Source organism: Arctium lappa (assembly GCA_023525745.1). Taxonomy (NCBI): domain Eukaryota; kingdom Viridiplantae; phylum Streptophyta; class Magnoliopsida; order Asterales; family Asteraceae; genus Arctium; species Arctium lappa. The sequence continues at coordinate 52,274,125 of CM042047.1, forward strand.
GACCACATCAGCAATATTAGGCTCACTTGTACCCCTCACTGGGTTGGGATTTGGGTTACCATCAGGTTAACATCTGGATTTGCGTCGGCGACCACGTCTCGACATTCTAACACATAACAAGATCAAAATCGGAATTCAAAACAGTTATGGATTAAAAATCGGTAAATAGAATTAAATTATAATTTACCCATTCTAATGTCTACCCAATCCTCACAGGTCAAACCTATTTAATCTACAAGTCGATACCTATTGTAACACCCCCAGTCCCGTGTGGCTGAGGACAGGGTGCGTGTCACACTTTTGACCCAAAACACAAATATAAACTAATTAAGCATTAGGTCGGTATCAAGAAATTAAACACAACCCAAAAGATAAATTTTGCGGAACCTCAAACATAAACACAACCAGCTAAATATAAAGCGTATAACACTTGAACAACAACTAAACTATCAAAAGATCCACCGATTTTAACTTCAGGTCTACTCGGTCAGTTCCCAGAATTTCCCCGAATCTTTTCTACTGAACCTGCCGTGTCAGAAACAAAGAACATGGCTGAGCACAATTGCTCAGTGAACGGATTAAATACAAATATAAAGAAAAATAACGGAAACAAAATTAATTCGTAGCGGAAACAATCATAATAGTTTGACATAACATAAGTCAAAGTATAAGTCAACACATGAGTTATAAAATATTTTTAAACAAGAATAAATGTCGTAAAACATCGTATAAAAATAAATTACAAGACCGGTTTCCCAGTTCATAATCACAAAGAGGATTCAACGGATGAAACCCTCAATGTGTCACAAATCCCACGGGAGGATCAATCCACATGGTTTGTGGGATGAAGTGTGGGCACACACATCCATTCCCGTACGCAACGAATGCGTATCATAATGCGCATATCCTAGGACCAGTCCATACGCCCCCACCCATGACTAGGTAAAGCTCACACTATAGAGCACCAGTATGGGGACGTTGTGGTTTACGAGCACCACAGAGCGTCACAATGATCTATGCCCCGACCACTGTGTCATACAAAATTATAACATCAAGTGAAAATCATGAGAGTTAAAAGAAAATAACCACCATGAAATATATCAAACGACCTTTATAGTTCAAAATATTGTTGAAGGAAAATGTTCAATATCTAAAGTCTAAAATGACTTTTCAAACCTCACATGAGAATAATAGTTGAATGTACATGAATACTTCCAAAGTATCGTTTTTCCAAAATAAGTTCATAAAGTAGACACAAAATCATAGGAATGTTGTTGTACAAAGGAATATCGTAATTCAAGATGATAAAGGAATTTCAAATTCGAATTACATGCACTTACTTTTGTAGCGTCATGATTTAATGATGGAATGGATAATCTTATCAAGGGATTATCCTCGTATAGAATGAAGTAAGGAAATCCGTACCTTTGAATATAAGGGTCTCGAGAAATGTATATCCACGCGATTGATCAAGTTCCGACAAATTGAAGGCCTATATGATATACAATACGTTTAGAATTTTGACTTACTAATACCCATGATAATACAAGTCTAACACCCTTTTTAACCCTATAAATAACTTAAATTTAAGTTCTAATAAATCCTAGTAGGTTTATAAGACAAAGTTAGGGGTTAACATGGATGTGAAATTAACCAATCACTCCGAACAAGTCTGCACATGACAACACTGTTACACCTCAGTTTTTGACTTAATTACCTTACTTAGAGACCAAACTAGTTGATCATGTCAAAAACAAAGTTGTACCTACATATCTTATGATTCACCACAGTTTGGACTCACCCTGATTGGAGCAACGACCAATTAGATATGAAGTATATAAAAACAGTGTGCAGATCCCGTTTTTCACAAGACCAGCTTTGGAAAATCACTGTTTGGAGATGCTTAACTTCATAATTTGGTTTCAGTCTAAACTACAAAGTTGTACTAGACACATTGGGTTTCCAAAAACGTATTACACACCTCAATTGGACCTACGGTTGATTTTATACGAATTTTTCAATATCTGGACAGCAAGCTAATGTAACACCCGCTATTTTGGGGTTGGGTGAAAAGTTGACTATTACCCAAAGTTCAAGGGGGTAAAATGTAACCTGTGTTATATAAATATAAATAAGATTTTAGATATTTTGGAAATATCACAAATATCAGTTTTGAGAAATCAGAGAGAGAGAAGTGAAGCAGGAAGAAAGTGGTCGTTCGGTTTTCTCCAAATCCAGGTACGAATCTAGCTTAATGCTTTGATCTGAATGCTTTTAGCCGTGTAGAATCTCGTTGTGAAGGTTTTAAACCGTTCCATTTCGAGATCTGAGTATTTCTCATTTTGGATCTGGGTTCAACATTCGACCTGTTCTTGGTGTTCTTGTTGAACAAGACGATGGTCGTTCGACCGGTTGGTCGTTCGACCAGTGTGACCTAAGACCGGGGTCGGGTTCGACCGGACATCGGGTTCGACCGGACATCGGGTTCGACCGGACATCGGGTTCGACCGGGGTCGGGTTCGACCGGACATCGGGTTTGACCGGACATCGGGTTCGACCGGGGTTGGGGTTCGACCGGGGTTGGGTTCGACCGGTTGTGTCCTTCGACCGGTACTGAGTTCTGGTAGTGTGTTGTGTTCGTATTCTGGAGTTTTAAGTCATTAAGTTGTCTTTATTTTGGCTTACCGATTATCGGTGTTGTCATAGGTAGCAATCGTCTGAAGCAGGCTATAATCAGGAAGAAATCTGAGGTGAGTCCTTAAGCTAAATCGGTCTGTATTACGAATGCTATGTGATAAATGTATTATTTAAATGTGGAAAACCTGGTTTCAAAGTAACTGATTTTGTTGGGAAATACCTTCTAAAGATTTCACATTTTCAAGAATCACAATTTATAGAATTGAACCGTTCATATGAATTGCCTGTATATCTGATTTAATATGAGTATGCTCTGAAATGACATGCTTTGGCTTTGAGTCTTAGTGCAATGGATCCATAGGCACTGTGTTCCTATGTCCCCTGTTTTGGGCATTTGGTTCACGTTTTAGCACGGGATAGGCATCGGGTTGCCATGATAAGTAAGGTGTGGGCCTATACGGTCGGGCAGCGTCTCATGGTGCAGTAAGGTGAAATCCCATTATGTGCTTGGGTTCCCCCTGTTTTGGGAACTCTCAAGGATAGATCCAGAGGGGTTGACTTGAATGTTTTGAGCAACAGATCTAGAGGGGTTGAGCTCGTTATGTGATTTTTGGGTATTACTTATACCATGTTTAATCACTAATGGTTTATTGGATTTCGTGACTTAGCTCATGGCTATACTACCGCGTGGCACCAATTGGGTTTAGTACTCTCTTTTATTTTAGCTTGTTCTCACTAGGCGTTAGCCTAACGCTTGCTCTTGGTTGTCATGTTGGCAGGTTATCTTAGCAGTGGGGCCCGTCGGGACTGAGGGAGCGACCTTGGGTCGTGAGGGATTCTTTTAAAGATTTATTTTGGAAGTGTAGCGATACCCGTCCCTAATCTAGATATTTTGTAGATTAATAGGATGTCGTTTTATACTTCAGTTATCTACCTCAATATTGACTACTCTATACCCGTTGGGTTGATTGTGTAATGAAAATTGTCACACCTTATTCCACAATTTAGTCTATTGCCGAATTGTTTCTTCAAAATTTTATTTCCGCAGTTTCTAGGGTGTTACAGCTAAATACTCAACAGAAACTGAAATTTTCTTTAAGACATTTCAACAAACACCTTGTGGGCATTACTTCAAGGAGCTCATAACCATTTCAATGGTTCCTTCCTTTACCCATTTTTGGTACCAAAAACTAACAAATTTCCCAAATTAATACTTCTAACACAAAATCATAATCAAATCAAAAATTCACATTTTGATTCTAAACTTTACCCGATTGTAATTTTGACAAAAACAAACATTTCTATACATGTAAATGCTTATAACTTTACACTATATAATCATAATCTACCTACCAACTACAACTACCCTAACTTACAACTTAAATAACTTAAGAAGAAATTTATACCTCTAGGACGGGCTCGACGAGTAGATTCCGAATATGTACTTCTTTCGTTGATTTCTTCGACGGATCGATAGATATTGTAGAGAGAAGTTGAGTATGAACTTTTAGAGAGAGAGAGAGAATGAGCTAGGGACGATGAAATGTAGTTTACTTCTCTTTTTTTTACTATATATATATATATATATAATTATAATTATTAAGAGTTTGGATATATAACGGTTTTAACCCCTCAACTATCATTAGTTGTTATTTTTAATTACAATTCAATTCGGGTAAGAAATAATTATATGCTTTTAAAACCGGGTCTTACACAGGTATTACATTTCTCCCCCTCTAAAAAGAAGGTTTCGTCCTCGAAACCAAATTAAGGATGTATATTTCATACCTTAAAATAGATGTGGGTATTGCTTCCTTATCTAGTCTTATGTTTCCCACGTCGCTTCCCGATCTGTATTATTTTTCCACAATACTTTCACAAAAGGGATGGTTCTGTGCCGCAATCGCCTCTCTTCTCGATCTATGATCACTTCCGGCTCTTCAACATAAGAGAGATCTGGCTCAATTCGTTCTAAAGGATAGTCAATCACATGCAAAGGATGATAGCGATATCCACGGAGCGACGATACATGGAAAACATCGTGAATGTGTGAAAGTTGCGGAGGTAGTGCCAAACGATACGCCACCTCGCCAACTCTCTCTAATATCTCAAAAGGTCCAATATATCGAGGACTCAGTTTACCCTTGAATCCGAACCTTCGAACACCTCGAAAAGGATAAATTTTCACAAAAACATCCTCACCGGGCTGAAATTCTATTGACCGTCTATGCTTATCCGCATAACTATTTTGTCGTGATTGAGCTTCTTTCATTCTCTGCCTAGCCACTTCAACTTTTTTCGTGGTTATTCGAACAAGATCAGGGCCTTCTATAGCTTTCTCGCCAACTTCATTCCAACACAAAGGAGTTCGACATTTGCGTCCGTAAAGAGCCTCAAACGGAGCCATACCGATACTGGATTGGAAACTATTGTTGTAGGCAAATTCAATTAAACAGAGATACTCATCCCAACTACCAGACCACTCAAGAACACAAGCTCGAAGCATATCTTCAAGAGTTTGGATTGTTCGTTCAGTTTGACCATCAGTTTGAGGATGATAAGACGAACTCATGGTTAACTTTGTACCCCAGGCTTGGTGGAGACTCTTCCAGAACCTAGAGGTAAATCTGGGATCTCTGTCAGAAGTAATTGAAACTGGAGTGCCATGTAGTCGAACAATCTCTCTTTCAAACAATTCAGATAACTTGTCAAATGAAAAGGTATCTCGTATAGCCAGAAAATGTGCCGATTTCGTTAATCTGTCAACGATCACCCAGATAGCATTATGCTTACGTACAGTTCTTGGTAATCCGGTCACAAAGTCCATTGAGACGTGCTCCCATTTCCATACTGGAATCTCTAAGGGTTGTAACAGACCGCTGGCTCGCTGATGCTCGATTTTCACTTTCTGGCAAGTCAAACATTTAGCAACATACTCAGCTATATCACGTCTCATACCGTTCCACCAAAAATGTTGTTTTAGGTCTCGATACATTTTCGTGGATCCTAGATGAATAGAGAATGGTGAACTGTGTGCCTCACGAAAAACAACTTCTTTAAGCTCGGACACATTAGGCACACACAACCTGCTACCGTACCAAATTACACCATCATCATCAATAGAGAATTTAGACGAAGAATCTTTTTCTATCTTATCTATGATTGCCCACAACTCGCCATCAGACTTTTGAGCCTCTTTGATACTGGAAATGAGAGTTGACTCAATAGACAAGGCAGCCAACCATCCATCTCCATGATATGGACAGAACTCGATCTGAAGGCGCTCTAAATCTTTTTCTATTTCCTGCGGAACTAGAAGACAAGAAACTTCACCTACGCTTTTTCGACTCAAAGCATCAGCTACGACATTCGCTTTACCGGGGTGATATTGAATGCGAACATCATAGTCCTTAAGCAACTCGAGCCATCGTCGTTGTCTCATATTTAGCTCTTTATGGGTGAAGATGTACTTTAGGCTCTTATGATCTGTAAAAATATCACAAGTTTCGCCGTATAAGTAATGTCGCCAGATTTTCAAAGCAAAGATGACTGCAGCAAGTTCGAGATCATGAGTTGGGTAATTAGCCTCATATGGCTTCAATTGTCGTGAAGCATAGGCTATAACTTTCCCATGTTGCATCAATATACAACCTAACCCATGACGAGATGCGTCACTATAGACCTGGAAACCACCGGTACCCGAAGGTAAAGCTAACACCGGGGCAGTAATGAGTCGGCGCTTTAATTCCTCGAAGCTACGGTCCTGAGCCTCACCCCAAACAAACTTAACTCCTTTACGAAGTAACTGAGTCATTGGTAAGGCAATTTTAGAGAAATTCTCGACAAAGCGCCTATAATAACCTGCCAGACCAAGGAAACCACGCACTTCAGACACATTAGTCGGTTTCGGCCATTTAGAAACAGCTTCAACCTTGGTAGAATCCACCTGTACACCATCAGCTGAGATGATGTGACCAAGAAACGTCACCTGTTGAAGCCAGAATTCACATTTAAAAATTTCCCGTATAGCTTCTTAGATCGCAAAACCTCCAGAGCTATACGTAGATGTTTAGAATGCTCATCTTCATATTTAGAGTATATAAGAATGTCGTCAATAAACACTATGACGAACTCGTCCAAGTAGTCTTTGAACACTCTATTCATAAGGTCCATAAAAACAGCAGAAGCATTCGTCAAGCCGAATGGCATAACGACGAACTCAAAATGGTCATACCGAGTACGAAATGCTGTCTTTGGAATATCTTGCTCCCTAACTCGGAGCTGATGATAACCAGACCTCAAATCAATTTTAGAAAAAATATCTTGCCCTTGAAGTTGATCGAACAAATCTTCGATCTGAGGCAATGGGTACTTATTACGCACAGTGACTCGGTTCAGTTCGCAATAGTCAATACATAGTCGCATAGAACCGTCCTTCTTTTGGACAAACAGAACTGGCGCTCCCCACGGGGATACACTAGGTCGTATATAACCCTTATCTAAAAGATCTTGAATTTGCTCCTTGAGCTCTTTCATTTCAGATGGAGCCATACGATAAGGAGCCTTTGAGATCGGACTTGTGACGGGCAACAATTCAATAGAAAATTCCACCTCACGATCGGGAGGGAGTCCAGGAAGTTCATCCGGAAATACATCCAAAAATTCATTAACCATAGGAATTAAATCAAGTTTAGATGGTACCTCTTCAAGGATCTGTGAGTGCAGCCAAGAAACTCGCACTCCCCTGCCAGACAAACGGCTCAACCTGAAGAGATGAGAAAGTGCAAGAGTCGGGATTCGACTCAGACCCCTGATACACTTCTTTGGGATGATTCACATCACCGAAGATGATCTGCTTTGTTCACAATTAATAATAGCTCGATGTTGGGTCAACCAATCCATACTAAGAATTATGTCAAAATGACTCATTCTCATGGGTAGTAATGTTACCTCCCGTACATGAGTACCCATTAATAACGGCAATGCTGGAACTGATTAATAATAAATTATAAGTCCTAACGTAAGTTTACCCGACTTAAGCTTACCCAATCCTCACAGGTCATGGTCTATTATATACTACAAGATCATAACCTATGCTCTGATACCATAACTGTAACACCCCCAGTCCCGCGTGGCTGAGGATAGGGTGCGTGTCACACTTTTGACTCAAAACACAAATATAAACTAATTAAGCATTAGGTCGGTATCAAGAAATTAAACACAACCCAAAAGATAAATTTTGCGGAACCTCAAACATAAACACAACCGGCTAAATATAAAGCGTATAACACTTGAACAACAACTAAACTATCAAAAGATCCACCGATTTTAACTTCAGGTCTACTCGGTCAGTTCCCAGAATTTCCCCGAATCTTTTCTACTGAACCTGCCGTATCAGAAACAAAGAACACGGCTGAGCACAATTGCTCAGTGAACGGATTAAATACAAATATAAAGAAAAATAACGGAAACAAAATTAATTCGTAGCGGAAACAATCATAATAGTTTGACATAACATAAGTCAAAGTATAAGTCAACACATAAGTTATAAAATATTTTTAAACAAGAATAAATGTCGTAAAACATCGTATAAAAATAAATTACAAGACCGGTTTCCCAGTTCATAATCACAAAGAGGATTCAACGGATGAAACCCTCAATGTGTCACAAATCCCATGGGAGGATCAATCCACATGGTTTGTGGGATGAAGTGTGGGCACACACATCCATTCCCGTACGCAACGAATGCGTATCATAATGCACATATCCTAGGACCAGTCCATACGCCCCCACCCATGCCTAGGTAAAGCTCACACTATAGAGCACCAGTATGGGGACGTCGTGGTTTACGAGCACCACAGAGCGTCACAATGATCTATGCCCCGACCACTGTGTCATACAAAATTATAACATCAAGTGAAAATCATGAGAGTTAAAAGAAAATAACCACCATGAAATATATCAAACGACCTTTATAGTTCAAAATATTGTTGAAGGAAAATGTTCAATATCTAAAGTCTAAAATGACTTTTCAAACCTCACATGAGAATAATAGTTGAATGTACATAAATACTTCCAAAGTATCGTTTTTCCAAAATAAGTTCATAAAGTAGACACAAAATCATAGGAATGTTGTTGTACAAAGGAATATCGTAATTCAAGATGATAAAGGAATTTCAAATTCGAATTACATGCACTTACTTTTGTAGCGTCATGATTTAATGATGGAATGGATAATCTTATCAAGGGATTATCCTCGTATAGAATGAAGTAAGGAAATCCGTACCTTTAAATATAAGGGTCTCGAGAAATGTATATCCACGCGATTGATCAAGTTCCGACAAATTGAAGGCCTATATGATATACAATACGTTTAGAATTTTGACTTACTAATACCCATGATAATACAAGTCTAACACCCTTTTTAATCCTCTAAATAACTTAAATTTAAGTTCTAATAAATCCTAGTAGGTTTATAAGACAAAGCTAGGGGTTAACATGGATGTGAAATTAACCAATCACTCCGAACAAGTCTGCACATGACAACACTGTTACACCTCAGTTTTTGACTTAATTACCTTACTTAGAGACCAAACTAGTTGATCATGTCAAATACAAAGTTGTACCTACATCTCTTATGATTCACCACGGTTTGGATTCACCTTGATTGGAGCAACGACCAATTAGATATGAAGTATATAAAAACAGTGTGCAGATCCCGTTTTTCACAGGACCAGCTTTGGAAAATCACTGTTTGGAGATGCTTAACTTCATAATTTGGTTTCAGTCTAAACTACAAAGTTGTACTAGACACATTGGGGTTTCCAAAAACGTATTACACACCTCAATTGGACCTACGGTTGATTTTATACGAATTTTTCAATATCTGGACAGCAAGCTAAATACTCAACAGAAACTGAAATTTTCTTTAAGACATTTCAACAAACACCTTGTGGGCATTACTTCAAGGAGCTCATAACCATTTCAATGGTTCCTTCCTTTACCCATTTTTGGTACCAAAAACTAACAAATTTCCCAAATTAATACTTCTAACACAAAATCATAATCAAATCAAAAATTCACCATTTTGATTCTATACTTTACCCGATTGTAATTTTGACAAAAACAAACATTTCTATACATGTAAATGCTTATAACTTTACACTATATAAACATAATCTACCTACCAACTACAACTACCCTAACTTACCAACTTAAATAACTTAAGAAGAAATTTATACCTCTAGGACGGGCTCGACGAGTAGATTCCGAATATGTACTTCTTTCGTTGATTTCTTCGACGGATCGATAGATATTGTAGAGAGAAGTTGAGTATGAACTTTTAGAGAGAGAGAGAGAGAGAGAATGAGCTAGGGACGATGAAATGTAGTTTACTTCTCTTTTTTTTACTAAATATATATATATATATATATATATATATATATATATATATAATTATAATTATTAAGAGTTTGGATATATAACGGTTTTAACCCCTCAACTATCATTAGTTGTTATTTTTAATTACAATTTAATTCGGGTAAGAAATAATTATATGCTTTTAAAACCGGGTCTTACACAGGTATTACACCTATGCTCTGATACCACATTTGTAACATCCCCCGTCCCCATGGTCCGGAACGGGTGATATCACATACGGGACTTAACATAAATACATATCTTAATTCAGAGCTATTAATAAACTCTAAACATATATTACAATCAAAACTATCATACCTCAAAAAGTCTTTATAAACTTAGAAAGTTATAAAACAAGGTGAGTCTAAAAACTCCAAAATATCACGCTCGATCTCAAGTCTCATCCCCGTAAACTTCACTTCGAACCTGCCGTGTCAAAAAACAAAAACACGGCTGAGCACATAACTCAGTGAATAGATTATAATATAAGTTCGTAAATAATAATGAAAACATCAATAACGAAGCGGAAGACTTAAAAATTCATTTCGAAAAATGTTCTTGAAACTCAAGTTCATAACAAAAGAGATGTTCAGTAATTTTCAAAGACAATAATTTCAAGAACAGTTCACACTTTAATTTCAAAACGTAATATAAATAAAGTCTGTCAATTCCTGTTGTTGTGTTCGTGGGGTGGCCAAACCACACGAACTGGGTCGGCATGCGGGCACACACAACGGATCCCCCGTGAATTTAACCACGGTCACATATTTTGTGGGTAAATTTCTAGAATCGATTCATCCGCCCTGGAGCCAACAACGTCAGCCAAGTCCCCCAGAGTGGGTTCACGTAAGACACATAGGCTTAACTCTGATGGACCGTCATCTGCAGGACGCTATGACAACAAAGCCGCCATAGAAGGCATCCCAAATAATGTGCCCATTTATTGGATTATTCTAAAATCAACGAAAACTAAACATGTGCCACTTACCCAAATGGAGATCACATAAATTATAATCTATATACTTCACATTTTTCATAAACAATCTTATACGAGACACATTTTAATAAAACATCAAAATGTTCAAACAATTGATTCAATAAACCAAAATCAATGTGTATGTGTGTGTACAATTTCGTATTTGTTGATCACGTTCGGTTGATCAATCACAAGGTGGTGAACCACCTTTAGGAAGGGTCAACTACAACAAATAGTTGCCCACGATTCAAAAGAAATGAAATCCATACCTTAACCAAATTGAGACGTAACACGCGATCAATCGAGACTGAAGACGAACTTTAACCCGTTCGATTTTCTATTTAAACCACCAATTATTATTAATCGCATAACCTAATACTCAAAGCTTATTATCCTAAGCTTAATCACAAAATTATATTCTCTTAGACATTAAACCGATCACTTGGTGTGCGGTTAAACATCTAGATATAAATATCACCGTTTGATTCTAAACTTTACTCGTTTGTAATTTTGAAAAAAACAAACATTTCTAAATATGTAAATGATTATAACTCTACAATATATAATCATAATCTACCAACCAACTTCAACTACCCTAACTTACCAACTTAAACAACTTAAGAAGAAATTTATACCTCTAAGAAGGGTTCGTCGCGTAGATTTCGAATATGTAATTATTTCTTCGATTACTTCAACGGATTGAAAGAAAGTTAAGGGAGAAGAAAAAAAATTAGAGAGAGAGAGAGATGAGTTAAATGGCGGTGATGGCATGGCAAAAATGAAGAAGATGACCTTGATTTACTCTAATATGGATTTGGTTGATCTTGTTTTTTTTATATTATATATATATACATATATATATATATGTGTATATATATAGTTTATACGTAATATATATATATACATATATATATATATATATGTATAGGGTCAGGTTCACGTGAGACCAAGTTGTTTCCGTGAGACCGCGTGAGACCAAGCCTTAAAACATGAAACTTCACACCGAAGCACTGTGAAGGTAAAAAACATTCGAACCTTCATAATGTAATCACACTATGAAGGTAAAAAATCCTAAACCAAGTTAAAAAAAAATCAAACTTTCACAGATAAAAGACTGTGAAGGTATATCCGAATCTTCACAGTGAAGACGTTGTGAAGGTAAAAAAAACGAACATTCACAGCGAAAAACACCGTGAACGTAACATTTACAGTGTTTTCCCTATGAAAAGTTCGACTTTTTTTACATTCACAGTTTTTTGGTGTGAAGTTTCATACTTTAAAGCTTGGTCTCACCGGTCTCACGGAAACTGTTTGGTCTCACGCGAACTTAAGTCTATATGTATATATATATATATATATAAAGGGTTTAGGTTAATGACAATTTTAACCCTTAACTATTCTTGGTTACCACTTTGAATTACGGTTCAATTCGGGTAAGAATAATTATACGTTTTTTTTAAACTGAGTCTTACATTATGTGCTTTTTTACACGTACCGACTTCATAAATGCATGTGTTGTGTATTTGGGTCAATTAGACAACTAAAAACCATTATACCCTGATATAAACCACTTAACCACCATTATAGCCCAATATGACATTTTATGACTTATTAAGGCCCAATAACACCAATAGGGATTTATTATGTGTTTGTGTGCACGTATCCACTCATAGATGTATGTGTTGTCTATTAGGGTCGACAAGACAACTAAGAACCACTATATCACAATACGGACCAATAAACCACCATTATAGCCCAATATGACCTTTTATAACCTATTAAGGCCCAACTTAACACAACATGTGACTTATTACTTGTTTGTGTACAAATATGTACCACATATATGTGTGTTGTGTGTAGTCGGCCATTGTTGACTTATTAAGACCACATTTAAGTCCAGTTGAATCGATTTAAGCCCAATATAACCTAGTAAAACCCAATTGAACCGATTTAAGCCCAATAGAACCATTAATATAACCTATTAAAACCTAATGGGACCGATTAAAACCCAATTGAACCGATTTAAGCCTAGTTGAACCGATTTAAGCCTAACAGAACCTGCTTAAGATCAATATAACCCATCAAATCCCAATTGAACCTATCAAAGCCTATTATGATTGTTATTGACTTATTAAGGCCCAATATAACCTAGTAAAACCCAATAGAACCGATTTAAGCCCAATATAACTTATTTAAGCCTAATAGAACCATCAAAACCTAATAAAAGCCCATTATAAGCATTGTTGATTTATCAAAGCCCAAAATAACCTATTAAAACCCAACTGAACCGATTAAGCCTAATTGAACCGATTTAAGCCCACCATAACCGATATAAGATCAATATAACCCATCAAATCCCAATTGAACCCATCAAAGCCTGTTATGATCGTTGTTGACTTACTAATGCCTAAACACACAAGTAATGACTTATTATGTGTTTCTTTACACATATCGACTTCATAGATGCATGTGTCGTGTATTCGTGTCAATTAGACAACTGAACCGATTTAAGCCCAATTGAACCGACTTAAGATCAATATAACCCATCAAATCCCAATTGAACCCATCAAAGGCCATTATGATTGTTATCTACTTATTAAGGCTCAATATAACCTAGTAAAACCCAATTGAACCGATTTAAGCCCAGTTGAACCGGTTTAAGCCCAACATAATCGATTTAAGCCCAATTGAACCGACTTAAGATCAATATAACCCATCAAATCCCAATTGAACCCATCAAAGCCCATTATGATTGTTATCGACTTATTAAGGACCAATATAACCTAGTAAAACCCAATAGAACCGATTTAAGCCCATTAGAACCGATTTAAGTCCAGTTGAATCGATTTAAGCCCAATATAACCTAGTAAAACCCAATTGAACCGATTTAAACCCAATAGAACCATCAAGCCCAATAAAGCCCATCAAAACTCATTATGAGCATTGTTGACTTATTAGGGCCCAATATAACCTATTAAAACCCAACTGAACCGATTTAAGCCTAACTGAATCGATTTAAGCCCAACAGAACTGATATAAGATCAATATAACTCGTCAAATCCTAATTGAACCCATTAAAGCCTGTTATGATCGTTATTGACTTATTAATGCCCAAACACACAAGTAATGACTTATTATATGCTTCTTTACATGTATCGACTTCATAAATGAATGTGTCGTGTATTCATGTTAATTAGACAACTAAGAACCATTATGTGTGTGATGAGCAGTCAGTTCGATAAGAAAACTAAACCACCATAGCCCAATACGAACCACTAAGAGACAAAAAAAACCCTGTAAAGCTCAATTAGATATAAATAATAATAGACGGAGATGAGTTTTCAAAAAAAAAATACACAAAAACGTAATTTTTTTATCAAACCGCCACAAAGTTCATTAAATTAATTTCCGTCGGAAATAACTTGGAATTTTAATTAAATTTTAAAATAATCATTACCCTAAAAAAAGTTTTTTAAAAATTGAATTACTTTCCGTCGGAAAAAAATTAATCTTTTCAAATTTTCAAAAATAACTCTTATTTATAGAAAAGGTTTTAAAATAAGAATTTATTTTTTGAAAAGTTGAATTAATTTCCGACATAAAATAATTTATTTCCATCGGAAAAAAAATTCATCTTTTTAAATTTTTATCAATAACTCTTATTTATAAAAAAAGGTTTTAAAATAAGAATTTATTTTTTTGAAAAATTGAATTATTTTCCGTCGGATTTTCGACGGAAAATAATAATTTTTTTTAAATTTTGAAAATTAACTCTTATTTATAGAAAATGTTTTAAAGTTAGATTTTTTTTTGAAACATTCAAATTATTTTTCGACGGATTTCTGACGAAAAATAATTTAATTTTAATCCGTCGGAAAATAATTCATCTTTTTAAAATTTTAAAATTAACTCTTATTTATAGAAAATGTTTTAAAATAAGAATTTTATTTTGAAAAATTCAAATTATTTTCCGTCAGAAATTCGTCAGAAAATAATTCATCTTTTTAAAATTTTAAAAATAACTCTTATTTATAGAAAATGTTTAAAAAATAAGAATTCTTTTTTGAAAAAAATGAATTAATTTCCGACGGTTTTCCGTCGGAAATCAATGAAACCCAATTGAATTACTTTGTAATTTGTCTTGTTAGTTACTAATTTATTTAAGGAAAAAGTTCAAAAAAACCCAATGGACTTTAGTGTTTAGAGTGATTAAATCATTAGACAATTTTTTGGAACAAATAAGTCCTTAGACATTTTAAAACACACTAAATAAATCCTTGGACTTTTCTAAACCTGTTAAATACATCCTTATTACTTAAAAATGTAACTTGCAACCTACATAACAGATAAAACTACAAATTAAAAAAACAAAAAAGATGTCACCTACTTTATCCCCCTACAGATTAAAAAATGGAAAAATTAATTAAAATAGTCAATCTTATCAATCAAATTCATTTTTTAAACACTTTTCAAAATCTCTTTTTAAAATAGTCTAAGTTTATGCATATATATATATATATATATATATTTGCCTTAAGAATTGTTTTTGGCAAAAATTTTTAAAAAAAAATAGTAAACATTTTTATAATTTGTTATTTAATTTACTTTATATCTTCTACTTTTTTAATTTCAAGTTAACCCTTTATTCTATACACTACAAGAGAAATGACCTTCAGGGAAGGTTTTGTTTTGTACTTAAAAGTCCTAAAAACTTTTCTAAAGCCTTTAGAGAAGCTTTTCATTTCCGTCAAAGAGCTTCCCTATATAAGGGTAGGTAAAGGCTTTTGTGAGGGTTTCCGATGGGTACATTTTTGGGTAGCCTTTAGAGACGTTTTTGTGGGTCTTTAGATACACTTTCAAAGCTTCTCTAAAGGTTAATCAATTTTTTTCAAAAAGATTCTCTAAAAGTAATTATTTAGTGACGTTTTTCAAGTTTTTGTGACAGATTATAAGAGTTACTAAAAGATACATTCAGGGTGTTAATGTATATAGAGGCCCAGGCCCACGTTAGGGCCCAAGTCCATTTAGTCTTTGTATATAAGTGTTGTATTCTGTAGTTTAGGTTAATTACTCTCTCATAATTTTCCTTTCACTATTGTAAGTTTTCTCTTATTCAATACATCGAGGTTTCAAACCTTCGGCATATTCATCGTGTTCTTCATTCATATCCATCATCTAACATGGTATCAGAGCTGTAGGTTTGTTCATTGATTCACTGTTCATCTCGTTTTTACTATTCTTCGCTCTCGCTTGTCGTCTTCAGAATTGTTATTGGTCAATCGATCAATCGATCGATCTGTTTGGAAACCCTAGCCGTAACAACCCTTCGGTCGAACTTCTTCGGTTGAACTCAACCCTTCGGTCGAACTCCCTCAGTTGAACTCAACCCTTCGATCGAACTCCTTCGGCCCAACTCAATCCTTCGGTCGAACTCCTTCGGTCGAACTGACCCTTCGGTCGATCACTCCCTTCGGTCGAACATTTCTCCGGTCGAGCGTTCCTCCGGTCAAACACCTCCTTCGGTCGAACTCACCTTCGGTCGAATCTTTCTCCGGTCTTTAATACTGTTTCTTAGTATTTTTTCATTACTTCATGGCTACCAATTTCAGTCACTCAAATCCTATCTCCGTTGTTTTCAATGGTAGCAACTATATTCTTTGGCATCACCATATGATAATTCTGTTAAAGTCTTATGGTCTTTACACCTATGTTACTGGTGCATCCAAAGCTCCAGTTCAAGAAACAGCTGAGAATGTTGTTGACTTTGCCAAACGAATGAACGAGTGGGATATTAATAATGCTCGTATCTTGGGCTTCATTAATGCCTCCACTACTCCTGAGATCAATCAACAATTCCTTGGTTATATTACAGCCAAAAGTCTCTGGGATTTTCTCGCCAAGCGGTATACATCATCTGGTTTATCTCATCAGTATCAACTGTGGACCACTTTTCAGAACAAACGTCAACTTCCTGATCAATCCATCAATTCTTATATCTCTGAAATGCAGTATCTCAGAGATCATATAAGTCTTGGAGCACCACAGATTTTTGATGAAACCGCTCAACAGTTCACCGCCTACTTCAACCAGCTGCATCTGATCACTATTTTGATGGGCTTGACTGATAAATTTGAGAATGTTTGTGCTTCCCTTCTTCATAGGCAGCCTTTACCTACTCTTGAAGAAGCAATATCTGAATTGCTAAGTGAAGAAACTCGTCTTCACATGCGTTCACCAGTGCCTGCTACTGATAGTGTTCTCTACATGACTCATCCTAAGCCAAAAGGCAAATGGACCAATAACAATCATTCCAGATCATTGGGAAAGACGAACACATCCGAATGTGCATTCTGTCATTCTCCGGCTCACCTTCTCCTTGATTGTCCTATCCGTAAGTGTCGTAAGTGTGGCATCACGCATCCGCGCCACTATGAGACTGACTGTCCGAAGAACTCAAAGCATACTAGCTCTCAGAATCGGACTCATGCTGTTGTTGGGCCTATCATTACTGATACTGAGGCTTTTACAGCCTCCTCACCTGATCTTATGGAACTGATGCGTCGCAATCAGGAGCTTATGGAACAGATCATGTCTGGTGCTATGGGTATGAACTCTCCACACTCAGCTGCATCAGGTAACGTATGGCTTTTTGATTCTGGGTGTTGCAATCATATGACACCTTGTCCTACTGGTTTCGCTTCTAAGAAACCACCTCAACAATTTACGTCAGTAAGAACTGCTGACAACACTGGTCTACCGGTATCCTTTAGTGGAAATGTTTCCACTCCTCTTATACAATTACCGGATATGCTAAATGTTCCAAAACTATCTCTGAGCTTAGTTTCGATTGCTCAACTTCTTGAATCTAATTTGATCATTTTATTCCATTCTTCTGGTTGTGTTGTACAGGACCCAAAGACCAAGCAGATCCTTGGACTCGACCGTAAAGTTGGACGGATGATTGAAGTGGTCTACCTGCGTCTTCCTTTACCCCCTTCAAGTTTTGTTGCCTCGGTTTCCAGCACTTCTTCCCTTGAGTTGTGGCATTCCCGACTGGGTCACTTATCTCTAGATAGAATAAAGTCATTAGCTCATTTAGGTGTGTTAGGAAATTGTGTATCAACTGACAATCTTTCTTGTTTATCTTGCAAACTTGGCAAACATCATGCTTTACCTTTTGAATTGAATGAATCTAATTCTACTTCTTCTTTTGATATTATTCATTCTGATGTATGGGGACCAGCACCACATCCATCCATGGGTGGTGCTCGATATTTTGTTATTTTTATTGATGACCACACTCGTTTCACATGGATATATCTTATGAAACATCGTTCGGAATTACCTCAAATCTATATTATGTTTGCTCGGATGATTCACACTCAGTTCTCAAAATCTATAAAGATTCTTCGAGCTGATAATGCTATGGAATACAAAGAGTCATCCCTTATCTCCTTTCTTCACTCTCAGGGGACTCTCTCTCAGTACTCATGTCCTGGCACTTCTCCTCAAAATGGTCGTGCTGAACGCAAACACCGTCATATTCTTGATACAGTTCGCACTCTTCTCATCTCTGCGAAATGTCCAGAACGCTTTTGGGGAGAAGCTGCTTTTACTGCCGTTTATACTATCAATCGTCACCCTACTCCCATCCTTCATAACAAGTCTCCTTATGAGGCTCTTTATGAGGTCACTCCTGCCTATGAACTTCTAAAAGTTTGGGGTAGTGCTTGTTTTGTTCAACTTCAATCTCATGAACATACCAAGCTTGAACCTCGCTCCAGACTGTGCTGTTTTCTTGGATATGGTATTGAGCACAAGGGCTATCGCTGTTGGGATCCTATCTCCCAGCGTCTTCGTATTTCTCGACATGTTACCTTCTGGGAACATGTTCCTTTCTTCTCTATATCAAAGTTTCGTGAGTCTCCTAATCTCACACCTCCATTTTTCACTGATGTCTCTGTCTCATTGGACTCACTCCAATCTGACATTATATCACCTCCATCTATTATTCCAACTCCTTCTGAGTCAGCCTCTCCTAGCTTTCCTGATCATCATCAATCATCTGCTCCTTCCGCACAGCCAACATCTGAGGTACCTGCTGAGTCTTTGGCTCCTGAAACTTCTCAATCTCAGAATGTTAGACGATCAGAACGGGTAAGACAAGTTCCTTCTCATCTTCGTGATTATCATGTTTATGCTACTCTGCTATCCAATCACGAACCTACTTCCTACAAGGAAGCTTCTTCTAACTCTGATTGGCAGAAAGCTATGGATGAGGAACTTCAGGCACTTGCCAAAGCTCAAACTTGGGATTCTGTCCCTCTTCCACCAGGCAAGAAACCCATTGGCTCCAAATGGGTGTTCAAAATTAAAACCAAATCGGATGGTTCTATTGATCGGTACAAAGCTCGGCTTGTGGCCAAGGGATTCAATCAAGAGTATGGAATTGATTATGAGGAGACTTTTGCACCTGTTGCTCGCGTCACATCTGTTCGCAGTCTTCTTGCCATTGCTGCTACCAAACAATGGCCTCTTTTTCAGATGGATGTTAAGAATGCCTTTTTGAACGGTCACTTATCTGAGGAAGTCTACATGACACCTCCTCCAGGCGTTCATCTTCCACAAGGTCATGTTTGTCGTCTTCGAAAAGCTCTTTATGGCCTAAAGCAAGCTCCGCGAGCTTGGTTTGAAAAATTCAGTACCACTGTCACCTCGTTGGGCTTCTCACCCAGCAATTATGATTCAGGGTTGTTTACTCGGACAACTGAAGCTGGCACAATCTTACTTCTCCTGTATGTGGATGACATGATTATTACTGGCAGTGACTCTACCGGCATAGCCAATCTGAAGTCATCTCTCAGCTCCTGTTTTGAGATGAAGGATCTTGGTTCTTTACACTATTTTCTTGGTCTTGAGGTGCTCTCTGATTCATCAGGTATTTATCTGTGTCAAGCCAAGTATACCTCAGATCTCTTGTCAAAAGCTGGGATTACTGACAACAAAACATCATCCACTCCTCTTGAACACAATCTTCATCTGGCTCCAAATGCTGGTCCACCTCTACGTGATCCTACTTTATATCGCCAGTTAGTCGGGTCACTTGTCTATCTGACAGTGACTCGACCTGATATTGCCTATGTTGTTCATACTGTTAGTCAGTTCATGTCTGCTCCTTGTTCTGATCATTATGCTGCTGTCCTGCGCATTCTTCGATATCAAAAAGGGACCATGTTTCATGGTCTTCATTTTTCATCCACCTCATCGTTGACTTTGCGAGGTTTTTCTGATGCTGATTGGGACAGTGACATGACTGATCGTCGCTCTACTACTGGCTACTGTTTCTTTCTTGGCGACTCTCTTATATCCTGGCGAAGCAAGAAACAGTCTCTCACAGCTCGGTCCAGTACTGAAGCTGAATATCGGGCGTTAGCTGATACAGCTCAAGAACTTGTGTGGTTACGCTGGCTTCTCTCTGACATGGGGGTTCCTCAACAGTCTCCCACTCCATTGTGGTGTGACAACAACAGTGCTATTCAGATTGCCCACAATGATGTCTTCCATGAGCGAATGAAGCATATTGAAATTGATTGCCACTTTGTTCGTCAACATGTGACTCGTAAGACTATTCAGCTGCTTCCTATTTCGACTCTTGATCAACCGGCTGATATTTTTACTAAAGCTCATTTACCAGGACGATTTCGTGATCTTGTTTCCAAACTCCATCTGGCTCATTCTTCTCCCGATTGAGTTTGAGGGGGGATGTTAATGTATATAGAGGCCCAGGCCCACGTTAGGGCCCAAGTCCATTTAGTCTTTGTATATAAGTGTTGTATTCTGTAGTTTAGGTTAATTACTCTCTCATAATTTTCCTTTCACTATTGTAAGTTTTCTCTTATTCAATACATCGAGGTTTCAAACCTTCGGCATATTCATCGTGTTCTTCATTCATATCCATCATCTAACACAGCGAAGGAAATGGAAAAGCTTCTCTAAAGATGTTGGCTTTAGTGACACTTTCTAAAAAGCTTCTCTAAAGATCCCCTTTAGTAACACTTTCAAAACCTTCTCTAAATATGGTATTTAGATACACACTCAAAATCTTCTCTAAAAGTCACCTTTAGTTACACTTTTAAAAATTCAAATCCTTCTCTAAAGAGTATATTTTATATTTATTTTCATCCATATTTCAACTGCATATACATATATAATTATATATATAATAGAACAAATAAATAATTAATATTAAATTAATCAAAGAACAAATTCTTAAAAATCCCAAAACGATAGTTTTATTATAACTAAAGTTCAATCAATTCAATTCATCCATCCAAGTTTTAAAAAAAATCCAAAATCATAACCGAATGTTCTAACGATCTCGAGTCTCAGAACCATGTTCTTGAGCATTTAGTGAAGATGAAAAACTCGAAAGTGATTGGCCAGACACAAACGAGCTCACCATTTGACGCAACTCGGCCATTTCACCCTTCATAAGAACGAGCTCGGATTTGGTTGAAACAAGCTCGGATTTGGTTGAAGCATGCTCGAACTCCGTTTAATAGCATTTCAATAGCATTTACAGATACCTCTGTGTTACAGATAAATGGAAAGATAAGAATTTGAAACAATGTAGGTTACGCACAGAAGCATACACAGTCCACGAATCAAGTGAGTAATCAAATAACTAACAGAAAAGCAGTACCTATTTTCTTGAATGATACTTAAACCATACTCTGTTTACAAACTTATATCTAGTGGTATATATATATATATATATATATATATATATTATTAGTTCTGGACCTGTTTTTGGTGGCTTTTAACACCAAAAACCCGACGTGGGGTTTGAAGATGGGCATGATAAAGATGATTAAAAGAATTTTTACCTGAGATATGTGTTCCGCTGCAGCAACTTTTGGCTTCACTACGTCACAATTTGCTATTACTAGTGTATTTGGAACACTGCCATCAGTCTGAAGAAGCACATGGCAGCGGAATATTAGTCATCAACTGTTATGTAAAATTAACAACGCAGCTCTAAAATTAACTAACAGGTGATATCCATATAAAAAGAAAGAAGTAATATTTATTTGTTGCAAACCAAAAAACAAGTTGTTAATCCTATCTCGCAGATAGTCTCTAATGAGGGCAGGTATCTGGTTTAAACCAAACAAACCCAGAAAATCCCACGCAGATCTGTTCATATCTACTTTTTAAGTGAAGATGGTTTGTTGCAAGCTGTCGTTACTCTTTGGCATCACTAATTGTTAATCCTATCTCGCACAACTTGTTTTATGAGCAGCTCACTAGTAATTGCAGAAAAACAGATAGATATTACCTCAAGTTGAACAAGGTAATGTTCATAAACAGATCAGATCCTGTAGTACATGCAACTAACTAACCAACTGTTCAAGTATTTGATGATAAATACTGAACAATTACTCCGAATTACAAGTGACAAACATGGATAAAAACATTTAGGTACCTAAGACCAAAATCCATTCGATTCACTTGCTGGAAGTTTGCCACTATAAACAAGATTAAGGTGGAAGTTGGCTACACAGAGTATGGGCACATAAAGTTCAACTAAACAAATGTCAGGTGTATTGATTGCACCTGATGTCTTCAGTGAAGATACAAACTAGTATTGTAGTGTATCTCATCTTGGGTATCTTGACATTCTTGAATTTCACACAGGTTGATCAACCTGTTTGACAGTTTGATTAAAGAGTAAAGACCAAGACTTCCTTGCAAGCTAGTTTGAGTGTACCCATTAGTCCTGTGCTCAATTACTTTGCAAGTTATCATTGTTGGTGAAAAGAGTTTGTGACATTGGATGATAATGCAATCATGGATTACCTATTGAAATAAGTGAATGCTGCTTTTGCATGGATCTACTCAACTTGAATAGCTTGACTCCTAAATCCACACTAATAACCATATTGATTATTGCTGATAATTATTTTAGCTAGACACTAATTGTCTAATTAATACTCTTGATTGGTCTTAGTTCCAATATTGTCCGAGAGGTATGCAATGATGACCATGATAAGGTTTGCTTGCTCCTTACTGTGTATATGGGGTGGGTCTACTCACTGTCTGAAAATGGAGGGATAAGGTTGGTTTGTTGCAATAATCTAGGCTGGAACATCTATTGTAATCTATAAAACTAGCTAGATTATCACCACCTAACAGCTAGTCTAGGATTCAACCTTTAATTTTTGAGTACCAGGTTGTCTTGTTGCTTATTATGTACGAACAAAGTAGATCTTTCCTTAATATTTACTTCATCTTTCTTAGTTGAATTGTTTCTTTCTACTTTATCCTTAATAAGCCATGCTTAGTTTCCTTGTGTGAATTCAAGAAGATAAATAACTAGTTGCCCATTGCATGATATGTATAGATATGATCAGTAAGCAGGATCAATGACCAGCCACCACTCATAACCTCAGATTGAGACCAAATGAAAAGAGAGAGCAAAGACTCATAACCTACTCCATTTAATGCATTCAAAAGTAGATGAATATCCTTAATCATTATATTTATTGGACCACTAGGCAAGGCAAATGCAGTCACAACTGAACTAAAAAGAACTAAAATATGAAAAAGGATATGACACTGCTTAGTCAACCTCTTGTAACGTCTCAACCAAATAAACAATATTCAAAATGAAAACAAAACAAAAATTCAAGAATATAACAATGTTCAAGCAACCTCTTATAATTCAAATAAAAAAAAACAAAACGAAAAAAATGCAAAACTTCTTCGGATCCACATAACAAAACACTGAAGATCCGATTATCATCAAAAGATGAAAAAAACAAAAAAAAACACAAAAAGCCTATGAAAAACAAAGCAAGTCAGCAATTCATTTTAGTTATCAACATATTACGATTTGTAGCAATAAGCAATTTATCAACAAATTAGGGTCTCTAGCAACAAAGAACCATCACCAAATTTACTGCAAAGGCCAAAAAAACGATTATGATTAGGGTATGAAAAATACCTGGAAAAAAATCGATTAGGGTATGAGTTTGTGATGAGATGAGAGATGCCTTTCTCGCTTTCTAGCCAGTTTACAGCAATAGAGTATCTGGGAAATCACCAATTTAGACCAAATCAATTAGGGCATCTGAGAAAATCATGGCATATTAATAATCAATCCAATTAAGTAAATTAAAATGAAGCAAAAGGAACTTTGCCTACCTAGAAAACACAAAATAACAATCTTCACAGCTATGTTTAATAAGCCCTGGATAAAATGTGGCATTACGATTGAAAGTGAAAATTGAATGAATAAAGAGCAAATTCACGAGTTGAAAAGCCTGAATAACTAGAGAATATCAAAAGGCACAAATACAAACCCTAAAGCTTGTTAAATCGAAGCAATGGGGTACTGATTATGATATATGAGTCAATGGGATTGCACCTGGTCCAATAAGCGACACTCCTGGTATGAGGAAACTTGGACCAGATGAGATAAAAAGCAAAAGTAGAGAGGTTATGCCTCTCTTCAAACTTGGGGAGAAATGGGATATTGCCATGGCAGCCATCTATCTTGCATCAGATATAGGTTGGTAATTCAGTATTTTTATTTTTTCAGTAGGTGGTTTGGTCTTAGCACCAAATAGTTGAGATAAATTACATCCGCCTAGCTTCTTGGAGCTGTCTGGACAGTTAAAAGCATACACTCACCCTAATTCAGCAGTTCCATTCCATCAGGGTAATGGATTTGTTTGATTTCCACTTCTATTCAACAAAAATCGCAGCTGCATTTAAAAGGTCGCAACAAATTTCATCAGAGAAGAAAAAGGGGTCAAAAAATCTATGTATCCCTGTCACTTACTAAATGGAACCAGAGCTCACTCAAACTGATCAAGAAGTAAAAAATCATTAAAACAAAACACATATTATAAAAGTAATAATTAATGTTTACCAATGTTCCACCAGGCAGTGTCTCCTGGCTGACACAGAGAAGCTAGCATTAGCCTGACTGTACATAACGAGATAACATCAAAGTCACTCACACTCCATTCTGCCTCTTCATCTTTGTTGCTTACAAATATCTCAGTTCCCACATCAATTGATGTCCATATTCTTTTAGCAGCTTTACTTCCTGGATCCTGCAATTCATCCATCATATCCTTAATTATTAGTATCATTATTCAATTATAAGATAACAATATCAAATAATTAAATACTAACTCACCTGATAGAAGTAAAGTCTAGAAGACAGGCCACCAACATCAAGTTCCCAACTCCTGGCATCCCTTACCCATCCCTCTGCTTTGTTGGATACCCATATTCCCCCCATATGGGATGAGGCAGCAACTGTATAAGTTCTTTTTGCATGAACCATGGACTAATCGGACTATACGGGTCAAAACCCATGGTTGTAGAAAAAGATGACATTAAACTTGGGTTCTTGGAGATCAACTCTAGGTCTTTGAAAACTTGGGGAAATAAAGTCGGTGAAGTTGATGAATCAATGATATGCGCATAGGTTTTTGTTCATGTTTGGGTAGTTTACAAGATTGCATTTGATTATCTACTACAAGACCTTATAGTGTTGGGTAAGATTTCATTCGATTATCTACTACAAGACCACATAGTGTTGGGTTACTGGTGTTTCCTTGTTCTAGGGTTCCAATGTAAGTTATGGTGGTTGTGAGTAGGCACAGGATTTGGTCATTCATGGTTGGTATAACTTGTGTTTTTGTCAAGGGTTGCACATTACTTAAGGGATAGCCAATTAATATTTACTATGATGTAACTTGAATAAACATTCTTAGAATGGAAAGAATCTCCCTTTCACATTCCAGCCACCCGTCACCGCCATGCCTGCAGGCAGGCAATCGACGTCAACGATAAGTATGACTTACCACCTTCTGTCTCTCCATTCTATTCACAAGTTTGTCTCCACTTTCAACATTCCACATTGTGAAAGAACATGAGTTATGAACTAGTTTTGATCAAATAAACTCCCAACTGGATTTTTCCAAAATCGAAGATCCATGACATAAGCGTTGTAGTCTTCTTCACCATCCCGAGAGGCGTAGGCGCTGAAGAAACATGGGTGCCAGCTTCCAGAGGCTTTGAAGCAGCAACGTAACAAAATCTGTGTAATCAAATTCCACAACACAAAAATACAAAAAAAAAAAAGAACTTTCATGTTTGCATTTTGAATGAGCATAATTTCTGTGGGTTTGTGATAGCTCTTGGTGGTGGAGGACAAAAGTGGGATTCTTGTTTGACACAATATAATTCACATGATACATCATACATCAGTGATAAGGAAGGAGTATTTGTTGGTTCTGTAAATCGACACACAGAGTAAACAATATATTAGAAAATCGTGAAGTGAAAAAATGACATATTTATATTTTTAAAAATAAACTTGTTTCATCTTCATATGAAGAAGAAAGAGGAATCATATAGTAGAAAAGCAGATGTGCAGTTAGAATTTCATAACCTTTAGTTAAAAAAGTGGGGATGCTAAATAATACATGTTAGGTTCTAAAGCAGAATCATGCTACTACAAAACGATCATCAGAATTTCAGTTCTAGGAACTTAACTTCTAATTACATAAAAATTGAGAAAATAAAGTGAGGCAACAAATGAGGCATAATGGTTTCTTTGTAAAGGTTGTAATATGTGAACTTATGATGGGTGAAATAGTAAAGAAAACCATTTTACTTTTGACTCTCTTTAGAATGGATGTTGATCCGTAGCTAACATTTTCTATGGAGCATTTCTTAACTTGCTGTTGTTTTGACTTTTCGAACCTATCCTACGGCTGAAACCAATTTACTCTATCCACCCTTCAACAGAGCAGATCAAATAACCCATGTGATATCTGACATTAATCCATCTTCTATGGTTAATTAATGTGTAAAATAACATGGTTTACAATGGGGACAAGTTCATATGCACTAACATTAGCCGCTTATAAACGAAAATTCGTAAGATTTTATGGAAAACAATAAGGAAATAAACAAAAAATCAAAGGGATTACCGAGCTACTAATCAGGAGGGTGATTATATCTGGACTTGCTAGCATATCAACATGTCCCAGTTCCATTATAGTAAGCACAATCCGCCATTCCATGTCGCTCCGGATAAAACTCTCCTCTTCCGCCACACAACCCCAACCGCCTCATGGATTGTACATACATTCCCCAATAAACAAAATCAGTTAACCACATCTAACTGATTTATTGATGAGAAATCGAAGAACTAAGCTAAAGTCTAAAATCAATCACAGTGCATTATAAACAGGGGAAATAAACTATAATTTTCGAGAAAACAAAGATCTTACAAGGAATAAAACTTACTGTCGAGCAAGAATGTAATAAAATTGCTTCTTTCGCAAAAGATCAGGACAAGATGTGAATACCTGCTTCATATTCTGCCAAACAAAAATCGAATGCGATATCAGAACCCTAACATCCGACTGAGAGTACCGATCAGACAACCTGAACAGAGTGCAAGGTAGAACGAATCTCCATCGGAATTGAGTGATCTGTGAGTGTTAGGATGTGGAGAGGTTGTTGTTCAAGCCCTAACTCGAAGATTGTATACGATTGGAGTTCAAGTCGACATCAAAGACCAGCAATCGAGAATCAAAATCGTGAGATCAACAAGAAACCGTGAAATCACATATCGTGTAGAACCCTAATTCGAATCGTAGTCGTGGAATCGTAGTCGTGGAATCACATAACTCTGTTGATTTCTAATTAATGAGTCATTATATAATCTTGATTTATTTTTAAAAGAAAAACTCTTTAGATACGCTTGGAAAAGTTATAAAAGTGTAACTGAAAATTATTTATTAATTTAAAAATAAAAATATAAACCATTTATTATTTAGATACATTTTGAAAAGCGTTGCTAAAGCTTTTTACTTGACTTTTAGAGACGATTTACTTAAAAAGTGTCTCTAAAAGCTTTAGAGACGGTTTTCGTAGCGAATAATTTGGTTTCAAATCCTTCTCTGAAAATCGTCTTACATTCAGTTACATTTCTCACTTTTGTTATGTAGTTCCTTCTCTAAAAATCACCTTTAGATACACTTCCAATTGCTTCTCTAAAACTTCCTTCTCTAAAAACCTTATTTCTTGTAGTGTATTAACACACATAATCATATATTAACTAAAATACATTAAAAAGAATATGTTCTTTTTTCATATTACACGACTATAATTGTTTCGTCAATACGTTTAAAATGAGCTTAATTAATATTGAATTTTTTGAGTTTAATCTCATATTATTAAATATCATAAATACGTATGAATTATATTTAATATTTACACTTTCTCCTTTTAGGGTTATTTATTTAATAATATAAGATAAACTTGTAACTATAAGTATTAAAAATAGTTCGTACGTATTTATGATATTGAATAATATAAGATTAAATTCAAAATCAATATTGAGTTCATTTTGAACGTATTGACCAAACGATTATAATGATATAATTTGTAAAAGAATAAACCAATTTTTTTAATATATTTTAGTTAATATACAATTATGTGTTAACATAATAAAAATGAAAAATGAAAAAGTAATGCATATAAAATAAATCAAATAACTAATTATAGCTTTATAAGGATGGAAAGTGTATTTTTTTCTAAAACTATAAGCAAAGTGAATATTTATACATAAAATTTTCTATGTGAAGGTGTTTTTTATTTTATTTTTTGGAAAAAACAATCCTTACACAGGAAAAAAAATTATGTGCAAACTTTAACTATTTTAGAAAAAAAAAAAAAGCTTTGAAAAGTAGTTAAAAAATGAACTTGGTTGATGAGATTGTCTTATTTCAGTTAATTTCCTTATTTTTAGTTTGTAGGTGGATAAAGTATGTGACATTTCTTTTTTAATTTGTAGTTTTACCTGTTATGTAGATTGCAAGTTACATTTTTTAAGTAATAAGGATGTATTCAACAGGTTATCAAAAGTCTAAGGATTTATTTAACGGGTTTTGAAATGTCCAATGACTTATTTGTTCGAAAAAATTGTCCAAGGACTTAATCACTCCAAACCCTAAAGTCCGTTGGGTTTTTTTGAACTTTTCCCTTTATTTAATTAAGTATCAGGTTTTTGGCCTGGTGGCCAGCGCCCATCCGTAAACGCTCCTTCCGGGGTGTGCCCATCAAGGGTTCGATTCCTGGGGGAGACAGGGTGTCTTTTCCGGTGCAGCCTTATGGTGCTACGGCTGTAGGGTCTCCAAAAGGGGACCACGGGGCCATAGGTCTCCGCCAATCAACCTTTTTTTAATTTAATTTAATTTAAACAAATATCCGTCACAAATCCGCCACAAATCCGTCACAATATTAAAGAGAATATAAGTTTTTTCCGTAAAATTTCAGTGACGGATTTGTGGCGGATTTTCGACGGATTTAAGCCAATGTTGACTTTTGTGGAATCCGTCGGAAAATTTTCCGACGGAAAATCCGTCGAAAACGTCGGTGATAGCCCTTTTTCTAGTAGATAAGGTTGTTAGGCAGAACCGTGTATAAATAGGAACTTTATACACGATTGTTTGTTAAACCCGTATAAAAATATCACATTTTTTTTACACGGTTGCTAGCCAAAACTGTGTAAAAAGGCAAAACTTTACCGAGACCAACTTCACCGACGGATCACCAACGGTAAGATATTGTCGACGGGTTACTGATGACACTTATTACCGATGTATATCCGTTAGTAAAAAAGTTTCTTTTTGAAAAATAATAACTTATTTTCTTGTTCTTCTATTTGTATAAAGCATATTATTTATAATAGTTGCATACCCATAAAATTTAACATGATGCAATCAAACACAATATAAAAGACAAGGAATAGAAGTAAACATTAGATTCATATTGATTTGACTTTATTAAACATGTAGAGAAATCAATTATGTTGTCTCAAATAATTACGGTGAAGGCAGAAACAAAAGTGAAATCAAAATTCTAATCAATAGACTTGGACAAAATAAAATCCAGTCGTCTTTAGATACATTGCAAACTCTAATTTCCACTTGAATGGTCATTGTGAAAGCATCCATTCCACGCAGATCAACACCCAATGAGTCCACAAATCCCTTTTGCATTCCACAACATCCAATAAGCACTTTTCATCAAATATTGGTCATTATATATTGAACAAACTGAGAGTTATCGTAAGCAGCATCTGCAATCATTTCATCCCTACAAAGAAACACTATACATTAAATTTTCTTAAGAATAAACATAACTTAGAAACATTAGGAGCAAATATATATGCTTGATAAATAGTGAATGACAAGAAAAATTAACATAAATCTAAGAATCTATAAAACAGAAAAAGTTGAATCATCTTTGGATCAATGTTTTGAAAACAAGCCACTAGTAAAAACAAACCTACAACACCTATGAGAAGAGAGGGGTGTTAAAAGGTTTGAAAACAAGCCACTAGTAAAAACAAACCTGCAACAAGACACGGTTTTTAAAGGGCAACCGTATAAATAGATTTTTAAAACCGTGTTAAAAGATTTAAAACTGTGTAAAAAATAACCATTAAAATAGTTTTTTTACACGGTTTTTGAAAAAATAATTGTGTAAAAGGACTTTTAGCCTTTTTACACGGATCATTTTCCAAAACCGTGTAATAATTTATATGTTTTTACACGGTTATTTTAAAAAACTGTGTAAAAAAAGTTTCGAGACCTTTTTAAACGTTTTTTTCTCAAATAACCGTGTAAGAATGATTACACATTTTTACACGGTTATTTTAAAAAACCGTGTGAAAATGTTTCAAAACCTTTTTAAATGGTTTTTCTCAAATAATTGTGTAAGATAATTGCACTTTTTTACATGATTTTGGAGACAACCGTGTAAAAGGGTAGTCAAACCTTTTTACACGGTTCTGTTACAACAAAAAAAACGTGTAAAAAATACTTTAAAAAAACGTGGTTACATTTTTACATCGTTTTTTTAAAAACTGTGTAAAATGGGCGGGTAATAAAGTTATTTCTGTAGTAGTGTTAAATTGTTAATAACTTGTTCATTATTGTTCAAGATACTGATAAAAACACATACATACACAACTATACATATAAATAATATACAGATTTGCCGTCTTAAGCCATGCCTTGGAAAACGCCATGGTCTCGCCATAACTCGTAAGGTTTGAGGCTTGACCTCGCCGCCACGTCACGCCTCACGCCATTTAGATCCTTACATAAAAGTTATCTATTTGTCCTTCATTATTAAATCAAACATTTAAAGTAACCTCTACTAAAGAATGAATTCTATTGATCTAATAAATTCACAAAGTTAACACCTTGGTTACACAAAACATTCAACTTTTATATATTCTATCTTACATGTTAAAGCGTAAAGAATAGGGGTAGGCCGGTGCCCAGCACCCTCCAACCCTTTGTCCCATCATCAATTAGAATTTAAAAAAATATGATTTTTTTTTTAGAACGACTTGTTAGTTGTTAGTGGTTCAGGTCCAGCAGTGACATCCAATTGGGCAGTATGCTAACCCTAAGACCCGCCTATATCTCCTAATATCGCCTGAAGGGGTAAACGTCTCGGGTGGGACTCGAACTTGAGACCTCCCCTAGCCAAACATCCCCTCCCCAAGGCACCTTAAAGAAACCTTGGTGGCCAACTGAGCTAGCCCAGTTGGTTGATATTTTGTTTTAACAAAACCCTTTCCATTTCAAAAAATGTTAATTATTTGAAAACCTTCAATTGAGATTTGAGACGTTGCCCAAAACAAGAGGTTGATGACTTGATGCTTCTCTATCATTGTCTTGCTCTCTGCCTCTGGGTGCTCATCTCCATCATCAAGTTTAGTGAGGTAGACTTGGGATCACGTGAGACCAACCTGTTTTCGTGAGACCAAAAATTTACACTTGAAACTTCACAGCAAACACTGTGAAGGTAAAAACCTTCACAGCAAAACACTGTGAAGGTTCGTATTTTTTTTTACCTTCACATTGTTTTGCTGTGAAGTTTCAAGTGTAAATTCTTAGTCTCACGGGTCTCACGAAAACAGGTTGGTCTCACGTGAACCCAACCCTAGTAAGGTAAGTTATACTACTTATTTATAGTAACATAGACACATACTATAATTATTAACTTTTTCATTAGTATTTGGTTATTTCTTTAGACAAATAACAAAATCCAAAAAAATCCCATAATTTAGTTGTTTACTTAAACACTTATACTTAATGTATTATATAAATACTAGAAGCGTACTCGTTACAATGCAACGAGATACATCATTATTTTAATTTTTCTTTTCTTTTTTGTTTTTTTATCGATTTACAGTACGATTTTGGATGATTTTGAGAGAGTAATAATAGTTTTTTTTTTATAAATTTGTTTAATTTAGGCTTAACGATATAATACTTTTTATATAAAAAACTAAGTATTTTGTTATAATTCAATTATTATCTTATATATTTAAATTTTTTTATATTTAAATTGAGATGTTTATTCTGTTTTGATTATGTTTATCAATTAGTTATGAATTCAAACATATAGCTTTAGAAATTTGTACTAATGCATTATGATTTGTAATATTGAATTTTAAGTAATGTGTATCAATAAATAGTACTTAATGCATAAAACCTTGTTTTAATTTTTTTTTCGATAGTTTAATAGTAATGTAATTTATTTTAGGTTTAATAATATTATGTTTTTTTATAAAATAAACATAAAATATTCTGTTATATTTTCTTAATTATATTTTAGATTTTTTATATTTAAAATTTGATTTTTGTCTTGTATTTAATTATGCGGGGAGTGATTTTAGGGGAGTTAAAGTGGTTAGAGATAATGATTGAAAGTTAACAAATAACATTAAATGTAGTACATAAAGCTTTAATGGTTGTTTTTAAGTAATTAACATTAAAGAACGGTACATTAAATTTTAACAATTGTTTTTAAGAGTTTTTATAAATACTTTATAATATTGTATAAATAATATTTATAAATTATGTAAAATGTGTATTTGTTAGATATGTTAAATTTTATTGTAGAAACACATATTCTAGTTTAGCTGAATGTAAATGTTCATGTTTAGATATTGTAACTTCTGAATTTTAAATAGCATATACGGAAATTTGAGCTTGCTTTAATTATAAAAAATTGAGTTTTGAATTCTTACAATCTTAGGTTGAATCATGAATAAGAAACAAACCATCGTTTCTTTTTCAAGCGAAAAGAAGATGTTAACATCCAACAACCACATCCTAACAATGATACCTTGTGGAAAATGTAGTTGATATGTGTCAAATTCAGAGGATATCAACAATGGCGGATCCAGAAAAAATAATTGATGGGGGTCCGAGGAACAGACGATGAGGCGAACAACGAGAACAGACCAAGGAGTGTTTTCTGTTTTCAGGAATTGGAAAGGGGTTAAGGGGCCTTTGATATATTTTGTTGGGGTCCCAGAAGCTATACCAAACTAAAATACAAGTAATTTTTTTTAGCTGTCACGTACAGGGCTGGTAGGGGGGCCAGGACCCCTACCCCTCCTTACTGCATCTGCCCCTGGATATCAATATAGATAATTTGATTCGTGATCTAGGGGCACAAACTTCGATCTTAAACATTGCAAGTAACCAACATGGTGAAATTAGGTGAGCAGATATTAAACTTGGACCATAATAACTTCACATATCAAAGTATCTTTTATAAATCACGTATTAATCTAAGACGTAAGTTTCTTTTATGTTAAAGGAATTTTATTTAATCAAATACATCATTTATCATAATTATTCTAAAATAAATACGACATCACAACCCCTCTTCCCTAAATTCTTGGCTCCGTCCTGCCTACACGTATACTTTCAGTTATACCTTCAATTTCAACTAAATTTATGGAACAGACAGGTAGTTACATAAATCATTCATCTGGATTCACTTAAAAAATTTAAAACTATTCAAGTACCTTCAATGGTCGTTTTTAATCTATATAATATTCAAATACCTTTAACAAATTTCATCCGGCTTCAATACTCAAACAACTTGCTTCGTTCTCTTCGATTACGTTGAATGACATTCAATTTGCTTAACTACTTTCCACAATCGTTTTTAAATCATACTAGAAACGTACCCGCGCAATGCAGCGAGATACGTCACGATTTTAATGTTTCATTTTTTTTTTGTCGATTTACAGTACGATTTTGAATGGTTTTAAGAAAGTGATAATGTTTTTTTTATAAATTTGTTTAATTTAGGCTTAATAATATAATGTTTTTATATAAAAAAATTAAATATTTTGTTAGAATTCAATGATTATCTTATATATTTTAATGACATCTAGAAAAAGTAACCAATTACATATTTAATACTCCCTCCGTCCCAAAATAAATGTCAACAATGAAAAAGGCACACAGTTTTAGGAGCATGTAATTATTACACTTTTTAATTAAACAAAATACAATTTTACCCTTAATTATAGAGAGAGAAATTATTTCCACCACATAATTAAGGGTAAAATGGGAAAGTAGACATTTAGTTTTTGAAAGTGGACACTTATTTTGGGACAAACTAAAGTAGTAATGTAGACACTTATTTTGGGACGGAGGGAGTAATATAATTAAAACAAATTTATAGTAATATGATATATTAATTAATAGTGATACATGGAAAAGTCTGTATAAAAGAAAGATCCTGCACATACCAAATTGGTGAGTGTTAGAAGCCTGCAGTAGTAATATGTATCTTGTGTTTTGATACTTGTAAATTAAGAGATTTTTAAAATCTTGCATAAAATGATGGTACCTTGTGCCTAATAATTTGTATTTAAAAGTTTTTTATCCGTTTTTTATAATATAGTATAGATAATATTCAAATTACCTTATAAAGTTTATGTCCTTCAATTGCCTCAATATGTTCACCTTCCTTTAATTATCTTCATATATATATTCATTGAGAAGACGTCTACATAATGTAATTTAGAAAAAAAAAATCAAGTTCATTCAATGATTCTTTTTATATAGATTCAGATATATATATATATATTATTCCATTTTACATTCAATTACCTTTAAGTAAACCCAAACCTTCAACAACGTTCAATACATTGATATACCTTCATTTAAATGCAACTATGTTCCTTACAAAAAAATTTCATATTTCTAATATTAAACAAAAGGATTCGCAAATAAAAATGTTAATGTTACAACCAGACCATAAATTATTAAAGCTTCCATAAAAGCTAGACTAAGCAATAAGGTACCTCGTATTTTTCCCTGCGCCTCAAGCTGTCTCGCGATACCTTCTACGACCATGCCTAAGGGCATATCGGTTGAAGTAAACCCCTTCCCAAACTGTACATTCTGGGGTGACGAAGGGATCATATCATTCGAGCCTCTTTTCCATGTTTTTCCCCTAGGTCTGGAGAAAGTTGAAGTCAATAGGACTTCCCAGCAAGTTCCTTCTAACTTATAATAAAAAGATTTTTCTTCGATTTTCCACAAAACACGAGTTTGTCTTCCTTTCCTTATAACTTATAACGTATAATATATAAAAAAAAGGATCCATTAAACTTATCCAATTACTTCTCATTGATGGATTATTTCATCAAGATTCAATCCAAATCGTGATGTCTCTCACCTGGGGAATACGTTTGCAAGAATGAAACTCAAAGGAATTGACAGTGCCTGCAAAACCTCATTTTTATTTTAAAAAAAACTATGTAAGGTAAATACTACTAAATAAAGAAAATGAGCAATAATGCCCTTTTAATAAAACAAGAAGAAAGCTATTGCTCTTTTTTTTAGTTCAAAAACTCCCATATAATTAGATATGGGAATGGGGTGGAGACCCCAATCCCCGTCCCCGATCCCAATTTCCATCCCCATCCCCATCCCCTTCCCCAACGGGGAACGGGGATCCCCAACAGGTAATCGGGTATTTTTCCTCATCTATGTGATATATTTTAAATTAAACGTGTTGAGCACTATACTCGATCAATAATGGTCCACGTCTAAATCTTACATATTTCTAAAATTTGATTTTACGGACTATCAAATATTAATGTGAACAAAATCACATCATACATAATTGTTTGATCAAACGTTTTTGGCTCTCCATGTTTTTTATTAAAAAAAAATAAGACAAGTCAAAATACCATTTCTAAATTTAAAAGATACTACATCTAAATTTTTACAAAGTATATATTTGAAAATAGATATGCGTTATAATTAGTAAAAAATATACATAATATGTAGTAATAATTATATAATATATTTAATATACGGGGACAGGGCGGGACGGGGATCACGTTAACCGTCCCCATCCCCATCCCCGGTTTTTAACTTTTGGGGATCCCCGTCCCCATCTTCGATTCCTGATTTTGCGGGGAATCTCCGTCGAGACGGTTACACCGGGTTCCCCAATGGAACGGGTCTCATTCCCATGCCTACATATAATCAAACCTATAAACAACTATATAATGTCAATTATTCAACTCATTAAAAAACGGGGAGGGTTAATTACACCCTTAACATTGCTAAAGGCACTCCTAAACCTCTATTTCATCATGACCTTTTCTTGTTTTTTTTTAATCATTTTGTCTTTTTTGTCTTTTATGTTTTTTGTTATTTATATTATTGGTATTATATTTTATTTGTTTTAAATTATTAATTTTTTCTTTTTAATATTATTTATTTGTATTATATTTTAACTAATATAAACTATTAATAAATATTTATTTTTATAATATTTCATAATATTATTTTAATTAATTTAAATTATTAATAATAAATAAAATATTCAACATATACATTGAGTTCTTTTTTTGTCCTCTTTTTTACTCTTTGACTTTTATTTAAAAATAAATAAAATATTACTATTTTGTCTAATATGTAAAATATAAATTCAAATTAATATTATTGTTACTAGAATTTATGATTTTTATATTTTTTATTAACTGGGGAGTACATTTTTTAATAATATGGTCCAATCTATCCTTAATTTATTGCGATTACAACACCAAATTTATATTTTTATTATCAGTTTATAGTTTTCAATCATAAACTTATACAAGTAACCTACAATTTTGAACATAAAAAGTGTTCACAAATTTATTTTATATATATATATATATATATATATATATATATATATATATATATATATATGAAGCAGATTGTTATACAAACAAATCTAATTTATTTTATACCGAGTTCTCTCTTGAATTACCTCATGTGTGTGTAATATAATGTAGATAATATTAATATATTTTAAATTATCATAATATATATAAAATATAAGTATTTAATAATAATAAATAATATGAACTATATAATAATATTGATAAATCTTAAAAACTCATAATATATAAGATATATGTATTTAATATTATTAATTAATATTGTTGGTCCCGAAGGTGCTTAACAAGTTTTGTAGAAGGGGGGGGGGGGTGAATACAAACATAGAATTTTAAAGTTTAATAAATTGTTTATTGATAAATCAAAACACAATTTACAAGTTTGTTGGGGAATAAGATTAAGTAAAACATAATCTAAACAAACTTAAGAATCACTAAGAAGGTTACACTAGAAATAGAGAATAGGGGATTGAGAGAATATAGAAAACAAGAGTTTCTATATATTTAAAAGATGAAGGCAACACTTAGATGGAGTGTTGATCTTTCTATTTATACCATATGCATTAAATGCATGGCATAGTACCTTACACATGTCCTTCATCGATTGGTTGTAAGAGTCTGACTTTAGGAGACATGCTTTTGGTCGTATGATGAACAGTGTACTTGATAGAGTTGTTGTACGAATTGCTGCAGAGGTGTGGCCATTCTGACAAATTGTACTAGGTGTGCAAGGGTAAGACAAAAGAGACTTGAGGCATAAGCTAAGTGACCATCGATCGCTGAATATCTCTTCCTTCAGAGATACATAGAAGTTCAGCTATCGCGAAGCTTTTCCTCAAGTTTCTTCGCGTGTGTAGATTCGTCTTGGCTTCACTGATATCCGCATCAGGTCATGAGTAGACTTGTTTTGTTCAACAACTTTGTCTTCGATTCAGCAGTGAACATCTTTTGTCGCGAAACTTGTCGTCAGGGATTACGTCTAACTGTTTACATGAGAAATCATCAGCAATACTGAACATACTCAATATTTGATCGCTGATAGTGAAACACTAATACATATGAATGTTTGCAAGAAATATCACCAGTGATAACTGAACAGACTCAGTTTTAACGTTGATGATGAAACACTTATACATAATGTTAAACGTAATTTTCACTAAGTATAGAAAAGGGTAATTTTCAAATCACTGAGAGAGTATGGATCAACAATCTCCTCATATTTGATAATGACAAAGTAACTATGAAGAAAATTACTTTTAAATCAAAATGAGGAATAATCAGGACTCATAACATTCACGTCCCAATTACTATTTTGAGGAATCTTTTACAGTACTGATAGAGTTAAATACTTCACTGAATTTTCATTAATTCAAAGAAAGAATTACAAGAGAGATGAAAATATAAAGTACAAGTGAAGAACTAACTACTGTAAGTCTAACTAACAGATTACAAGAAGTAAGGAAATAATCTATCAGCTATCTAGATAAGATTGCAGGACCTAGATCATGTAATCAGGTACTTCTTCTCCTTTTTGCCTTCGATCAGTTGATTCTTGTTTGATGATTGTTTTGATTTGTTCAGCTAGAGGAGAGTAGGTACACCATAAGCACAGGAGATCCTTGAGATGATTGAGAGGACATATAGGAATCTCATAGACTCTTTGGAATCTAAGTTGACCTTCATCATCTTTGAAGAAGACTCCAAAAGGATTTTTCAGCACTTGTCCTGCAATGAATGTTCCACCAGGAGGCAAGGATAGGTCAATAACTGAGAGATCAGGAAGAGGCCCGAACAATGCTTCTTTTGAGAACCTGATGGAGGTGTCGTTCTTGATTGCAGCGACATTATTAGAGGAGGAGGAGGCAAGCTTTCTTTTGGGTTCCTTTGGCTTTGGAGGAAGAGCGGAAGGTACCTTTAGTACAGCAGTGACTCTGTTGATAAGGGCTCCAACGATACCTTCAACATAGCCTCTGTAGGCTGACTTTGATTTTTTCAGTGCTTCCTTAAACTCTAACCATTCCATGTAGCCAAACTTGCAAGTCTTGAGACGAACATAGCCTTTGAGCTTCCATCCTCTCTGGTTATCTCCATTATCACTGATGTTCGGTCCTTCTTCTTTATCCCAGAGATGACAACGACTATGATTTTCATCGAGTCAGAGCGATAGTCGATTTTTTGTTTACACCATTCAAGTGTTTTATCGCTGACCTCTTTTTCTTTTGTGCGCTCCTCTTCAATTTCTTTGAGTAGAGCAACCTGAACCTCCACTGGATTTTTCTTTAGTTTCTTGTCTTTGAACTGAGAAGACTGAACCTTGAGTGCTAGAGTTGCATCTTTTTGGCATTCAACAATCAGCTTCTCAGCTCTGACAGATTCTTCAATTTCAGCTTCAGTTAGGAAGTCGAGCTCTTTTGATGGGGTTTGAAGAGATATCTTTAGCCGTTGACTCTCTAGATGAGAGATCATCTATGTTCTTTTATTTAATTCTTCCTCTGACCATTGAGCTGGTCTAGAGGGCCTTCCTGGATGGTACATGTCTTCTTCGTCTTCTTCTTCTTCTTCTTCTTCTTCTTCTTCTTCTTCTTCTTCTTCTTCTTCTTCTTCTTCTTCTTCTTCTTCTTCTTCTTCTTCTTCTTCTTCTTCTTCTTCTTCTTCTTCAACCTCATTGAATGAGGTTGGGATTATTTGATCTTCAGCTATTGGAGCTGGGATCATTTGGAGTTTAATTCCCTTAAGTAGAGGAGAGAACTGACTGATCAAAAAAGAAGAAAGGAGTTAGTGTTTATTTATATGGAAGAAGAAAGATAAAGGCTAGAATGAGATAGGGGATTGGTAGGTATAGAAGGAAAGAGGGACAATGGATAGGCATACCTGAGAAGGATTCTCCCCCTCAGATGGTGAGACAAGTTTCAGGTTTCCCTCGGCAGCTATTCCCTTCTGCTTTCCTTGGGATGGAGCACCTGAAGTTGTTTCCTTTATCCCCCATGCTTCAGTAATGACAACTCCTTTGGAAGTTGTCGCTGATGAGGCATGGTAGCTGAAAACCAAAAAGATTGGTCCTCTTCATCATCTTCGTCATCATCAGCTTTGTCATTTTGATCATGAAGATCAAGATCTTCATCATCTTCCTCATCCTCCTCTTTATCTTCTTCTTCGAGAACTTGAGCTAGTGAAGAAGAGGGAGGGGCTTGAGTTTCAGCGACCTTCTCCCCCTCAACCTGAGAGGGAGGTTTTTCCGTCTGAACCTCAACTGCAATTACATCTGAATTTTCTTCTTCAAGAGTTCTCTCCCCCTCTTTGTCATTATCTACAAGGGGGAGTTCAACAGTTTCTGGTGCAACTTTTGCAGTGGCCAGAGAACGGACTTCAGCCTCCAAGCATTCCAAACGTCCTTCAATGTTAGGGATATCGGAAGTATCCTGATGAATAAATTCAACGGCTATATTCAGTGATGTGCGATCGTTCTCCGTGAATGAAGGTGTCGACGCTAGAGCTGGTTCATTCAGCTTTGTCAGGACTTGCTGGAGGACAGCTGTGCAGTAGTCTATTTTTAACGAGAGACCCCGGACTTCAGTGCAGACGGAGCCAAATCATCCCTGAATGTGTTGAACCTGTTGATGGTAGACAACCAAGTCCTCCTTGACTTTGACGATCTCCTCTTAAAGCGTAGTGATCTGAGAGGCTTCAGCTTTAGAAGTGGAGGCAGCGGTCAGCCTCTTCAGCACCTCTCCAGCTTGATTGACAACACTAGTGGTGTTGTTCAAGGAAGTGGAAAGAGTGTCCACTTTGTCTGCAAGTTTGTTGACGTGGGCGTCAACTATTCCCAAATTAGGACCTGAAATAAAAGTCAGTGGTTGAGCCAAACGTTGCTTAGGATTATATGGAGAGATGGGAGATGTGTATTTGGGTTGAGGAGTACCTGATATGTCAAACATGTTGAAGAATTACATATCGCCTTCAAAATTTTGAGTATCAGGTCCTACGGATGCAGCAGGAAGAGGTTGCTGCGAAATGATGGGAGGTTTATTGACCAAGAAAATAGGAGAAGATAGAGTAGTGGGGATAGAAGAAGAGACAACACTAGTGATAGTATGATTTACCTCAGTGTGCGAAGCTTGAGGCACTGAGAAAATCGGGGTGGTCACTGGTGCGGTGTCAGCAGTGGTCATCACTGACACGGTTGATGTAGCAACTGATGTGGAGGAGATACCAACGAAAGCATCTAAAGTAGTTTATTGAGAAACTACTTCAGGTATTGTTCCCGAAGGGGTTGACTCCTTGGTCTTTCTAGCCTTTTTTGAAGGACCAGAGAGAGTAGTTGATTGTCTTTTTGAAATGGTGGTAGCGGCAGGGGTAGCAGAAGAAGGAACCTCCTGCGTGGCCGCTGAAGAAGAAGAATGAAGAGAGAGGTGGGAACGTAGGGTATAAAGACTTACCTCATTGTCAACAGGCTTGATCTCCAACGTTCGTTGGCCTATATTTGAGAAAGTACCATCATTTGAAGTAGGGTACTTCTCAGCGTATAGAAACTGAAGATAGGTGCAGATGAAACGAACGTATGGGATCTTGGTATCCCTCTCAGTCTTATCGATCTTTGACTTTAGATCGTCAAAGATCACTCCATCATAGTCGTAGTGTTTTCCGGCTATCATTGAGTAACCCATATGGAGCTGCATCTTGCTTTCCTGGTCTAGAGATCCTATCTTCCCACTCATACTCTGAATGATGTGAGTGAAGATATAGTTTAGCTGTAAAGGCATGTTCGCCTTCTGAATCTTAGTCAGCCTTTTGTTTGGAATTTGAGAGCGAGGCTTGTTTTCCCATGAGTATTCCATGTCATCTAAAAACTTGATGAGCTCAGCGTCAGTTGGAAGAGAGTCGAAGCCAGCATTGGTCTTTGCAGGGAATCGAAGAGCCTTCCTGAGACCAAAAGCAGTAAGGAATCCGGGACCCAGTTCAGTAGTAAAAGAGATGGCAGGGACCACTTCACCCTTTTTGTTTGTCACAATGGTCTCATCAACTGTGAACCAGAATTGTTGAAGCAAGGTCTTTGACGGTTTGGGATCCACATTGAGAGCATAAGCAATGCATGATTGCTTCAGAAAAGTTGCGGCTTCCACCAGATGTGGGTACTTTTCAGCATCAAATTCCAACCTAGCCAGGTGGTTGTTCTTTGGGATTTCGGATTCAGTGATGGCGAACTTCACATTCTTGGAAGCAATTAGAGTAGCTTGGGCCATTTCTGAGTAGAAAAATTGAGAGTAGAAAAGATGGTTTAGAGTCTAAGAATAATGTGAGTATTTTACTAGTTTCTTTGTTTAGAGAGAAACATAGAAAAACAAAGTTGTTTTTAGAATAAAACAGTGTTCTTTGTGAAAAAGAAAGAACATGTTGAAAAAACAAATGTTTTTAGAGTTTAG
Organism: Arctium lappa; assembly: GCA_023525745.1. Lineage (NCBI taxonomy): Eukaryota > Viridiplantae > Streptophyta > Magnoliopsida > Asterales > Asteraceae > Arctium > Arctium lappa. The sequence continues at coordinate 52,316,684 of CM042047.1, forward strand.
ATAAAATCAAAAGAAATGATTTTATATTTAAGAAACATTTTAAAGTCCAAAATAATAGAATATTTAGGATTTAAGAATGTTTTGAAGATGAAAGAATGGGAAGAACAAAAACCTGAAAATCTTAAGGATTTGAAGATTTGAGTTTGAGTATTTTGCCTGCTTTGATTTCCTTGAGTGCCTTTTCTTGCTCAGTAAGTTTTAAGTGAGCGTAAAAAGATAAAAATGGAAAAAGGTGTTCCTTTTATATGAGGAGAGAGAAAGAATGAGGCGGAAAAACAAATGCTCATCATGACATGAACACGTCCTACGAAGTTGATTGGATAGAAGGGCAACAGACGGACATGTCAGAGAAAAAGGCATGTCATGGATTGTCGGTTCAAATGACATAATAGGAGAGAGAAAAAACGTTTCATTTGCCTTTTTAGAAAGTATCTCTGAAGAAAAGTCAGAGATAGGTTATCTTTTGAAAGAATATCTGATAGAAATTCAGAGATAATTTTTCTTTTCAAAGGATCACTGATGAGAAATATCAGTGATAAGATTTGTTTATCAAAAAGCTTTTAACCACTTGAAGAAAATCAGTGATTAAAGATTTGATTTTGAAAAACGTTTTACTGAATGAGATATTTAGTGATAGAGAATGAGAGAACATACCTGAGAGTCAAAGATATTTGGACAGAGAGCAGATGATGAATGGGAACTCTGTATGACTAACATAATGCGTGAAAGATGAAGAGTCAATCTTCAAGATTCAACATCCAAGTTCACTGATAAGAAAGTTGAATCTTGTCTCATCAAGAGGTTTGGTGAAAAGATCAGCGAGCTGATAGTCAGTAGGGATAAAGTGAAGTTCAATATCACCATTCATCACATGATCTCTGATAAAATGATATCTGATCTCTATGTGTTTCGTCTTTGAATGTAGTACTGGATTGTTTGCTATAGCGATAGCACTAGTGTTGTCGCAATAGATTGGAATCTTTGATAATTGAAGGTCATAGTCTAATAGTTGATTTCTCATCCATAAGAATTGAGCACAACAACTTCCAACGGCTACATATTCAGCTTCAGTTGTGGAAGTGGACACTGAATTTTGCTTTTTTACTTGTCCAACGTACCAGCTTTCCTCTTAGAAGTTGACATCCACCAGTGGTGCTCTTTCTATCGAGTTTACAACCTGAAAAATCACTATCTGAATATCCAATTAGATCGAACCCTAAGTCTTTGGGATACCAAAGACCAAGGTTAGGAGTTCCTTTCAGATATCTGAAGATTCGATTTACAGCGATCAGATGGGATTCCTTGGGTTCAGATTGATAGCGTGCACACAGACATGTAGAGTACATGATGTCAGGTCGGCTCGCTGTTAGATACAACAGGGAGCCTATCATTCCTCTATAGGCAGTGACATTTAATGGTTTTCAAGCTTGATCATTGTTTAATGTCAGAGGAGGTGCCATAGGAGTTTTCATCGCTGAGGTTTGAGTAAGATCAAACTTCTTCAGCATATCTTTAACATACTTACCTTGGTTGATAAAAGTACCTTTTTCAGTTTGCTTGATCTGAAGTCCAAGGAAGTAAGTTAGTTCACCCATCATACTCATTTTATATTCTTTCTTCATTCTTTTAGCGAATCGAGTACACAGAGATGGGTTAGTAGAACCAAATATAATGTCATCGACATATATTTGCACAAGAATAATGTGACCTTTTATCTTTCTGAAAAACAAAGTATTATCAATTTTACCATGTTCAAATTTTTCAGAGATAAGAAAAGATGAGAGAGTGTCATACCAAGCACGAGGGACTTGTTTTAGACCATAGAGAGCCTTATCCAACTTATATACATAATTTGGATGCTTAGGTTCAAAGAACCCTAGGGGTTGTTCTACATAGACCTTTTCATTCAGCTTTCCATTCAGGAATGCTGATTTTACATCCATTTGATATACAATGAAGTCTTTGTAAACTGCATAAGCTAAGAAGAGTCGAATTGCTTCGAGCCTAGCCATAGGGGCAAATGTTTCATCATAATCTACGCCTTCATCTTGTTTGTATCCCTGAGCAACAAGTCTAGCCTTGTTGCGGGTTACAGTTCCATGTTCATCTAATTTGTTTCTAAACACCCATTTGGTGCCTATAACAGTTTTATCAGATGGTCTAGGAACGAGATTCCAAACTTTGTTTCGAGTAAACTCAGTCAGCTCTTCTTGCATAGCGCTGACCCAGCTTGGATCTCTGAGGGAATCATCAGTCTTCTTTGGCTCTATTAAAGAAATAAAGGTGACAAAGAGACAAATATTACCTGAACTTCGTCGATTCTGAATACTTGCATCGAGATCACCAAGGATTTGATCTATGGGGTGATCTTTGGTCCATCGCTGAGCAGGAGCATGATCGCTCACTTCATGAGTTGGAGCAGCAATAGGAATGTTCACTGATGAATAAGCTTGAGGTTCATCAGCTATTAACTGTTGAGTGTCAGCCAGACCATTGTTTTCTGAGAGGTTTTCAGACGAGGGAAGATCTGATGGAGGGAGTGTATTTAGAGGATCAGCTGAAACCCATGAGGTGGATTCAACATTAGGTGGGATGATGTTTGGATCATCATCAGCAGCTGGATGATTTGTGTGCTGATGGTTTGAGAAGAAAGGTTATGTTTCTCTATAATGAGAAAACATCCAAGCATTTAGTTCTTCATTGTCAGCGATAGGTTTAGAGTTCGCTGAACGGGATTCATCAAAGGTGACATGAATTGTTTCTTCTACAGTTTGTCTTCTCTTATTGAAGATTCTGTAGGCCTTGGAGATGGAGGAATACCCAAGAAATATTCCATCATCAACTTTTGGGTCGAACTTTCCAAGAGAATATTTGTTGTTTAGAATGAAACACTGACAACCAAAGATATGAAGAAAACTGATAGAGGGTTTTCTTCCATGAAATAGTTCATAAGTCGTTTTTCCAAATCGCTTTACTATCAGAGACCTGTTTTGAGTAAAACAAGCAGTGTTGACAACTTCAGCCCAGAATTGAGTAGGGAGATGAGAATCGCTAAGCATTGATCTGGTAGCTTCAATGATTGTTTTGTTTCTTCTTTCAGTGACTCCGTTCTGCTGAGGAGTTCTTACATAGGAGAATTTGTGAGAAATTCCCTTACTCTCAAAGAAATTGTTCAGGGAACTATTTTTAAATTCAGTTCCATGATCACTTCTTATTGAGCGAACAGTAAGATTATTCAGCACTTCCATCTTTCTAACAAAATATATCAGTTCTTCGGGAGTATCACTTTTGCATCGAAGAAAGATAACCCAGGTGTAGCGAGAGTATTCATCTACAATGACAAGTGTATATTTCTTTCCAGCTATGGATTGGATATTGACAGGGCCAAACAAATCCATATGCAAGAGTTGAAGAGGACTTGTCACTGAGGAAACTTGTTTAGATTTGAAACTAGCTTTAATCTGTTTTCCTTTTTCACATGTTGAACATAGAGATTCCTTAGCATATGAGTGTTGAGGAAGACCAGAGACGAGTTCCTTAAAGGTGTGTTTGGTACGCAGACAGAACATGACTGGACAAGATGAAACATGACAGGACGGAACAGAACAGGACAACTGTTCAGTGTTTGGGAAGACATAACAGAACTGGACAGAACTGGACTAGACTAGTTAAATGACGAATTTACCCCTAATGAAAAATCATATATTACATCACATAAAACTAATTTACATCACTAATACATGTTGCAATGAATTATCAAAAACATAAAACTAATTTATCATGATTGGATTTTGGATATGGAAATCAAAACCCAAATTTTAAGTTTCGGATTTTAGGTTGTTTCGGGTTTGGGTTGGTCGGGTTTCGGATTGATGTCGGTCGGGTTCGGGTATTATATAATGCAAAAGTTATATATAAATTCAATCGTTTTTTAGGATGAATACAATCGATTGAAAGATTGATGAAATCGATAGCAAGTTTAAAATTTAGAAAATATTTCAACAGACTATAGTTTACGATTTTCAAAAAATAATTAAATATATATATATATATATATATAGTATTTAAAATATAAATTTATGTTATTTCGAGTTTTCAGACGGGTTAGGTAGCCAACGATCAAACCCAATCCGAACCCAGATATCCTCCCAAATGTCGGGTTTCGGATTATCGGATTTCGAGATATTCGGGTTTTGCAAAAACACCTTATTTTTGGTTCGGATGCGGATTCGGATTTCGGACTATTCGGGTTTTGCACACCCCTTACTTGGAGTCGTGGATGATGAGAATACATGTTTTATGTTTTTAACAAAGAGTATATTAGTCAAAATATTACTGTTCTACTTAGTTCCAGGGGGTTGGAGTGGGACAAGTGTGTCCCATGCTTGTTCCACTTGGTTCTAGTTTGTCCCACATATGGTCATGCCAAACATGGGACAAGTCTGTTCTGTTATGTCCTGTTCCACTATGTTCTGCATACCAAACACACCCTAGAAGAGAGAGAATTCAAGGTTTTGAAATTTAGATGAGAAAGCCTTTTATGCCATAGCCAGTTGACATCAGAGGAGGCTTTAGAAAGAAAACACACATTTTCAGTGGTAGTAGAGTCCATATCTATTACATAGACATTTTCCATACGGCAACCACTGAGAGCAAGTTTTCCATTCTCATTTACCACTGGACATGCTTTCTTAGTGAAGCGAACTTCGTAGTCTTTGTCACATAGCTGACTGATGCTTAGAAGATTGTGCTTCAGTCCGTCTACGTAAGCGACTCTTCTGAAGTAAGTTGTCCCATTGCTGAGGACACCAAACCCTCAGGTATATCCTCTTCCATTTCCACCAAAGGTTACTGAGGGACCTTTCTCTTCCTTGTATTCAGTAAGCAGGTCTTTTTGTCCAGTCATGTGTCGAGAGCATCCGTTATCTAGATACCAGATACCCTTCGATCCCTGGAAACATAAGGAAGATTAAGTTTTGATTGGTACCCACTTTTCAATGGGTTCAGTGGGGTTAGTGGAGATGGAAGGTTCAACAATCTTCACGGCAGTTGAAGATTCAGCTTCAGTGGTAACCTTCACTTTGGTTAATTTCTTAACCTTAGTGGTATTTTTCACCTTGGTAGATTTCTCAGCTTTGGGGACCTTCTCAGCCTTGGGGGCATTCATCTTCACTTTAGCTATTTTATCAGTTTTTGTGGCATTTGGACATTTACTTGCAATATGGTCAGTGAGTCCACAATGATGGCATTTTCTATATTTAATGGTGGTTTTAGGACCATGAGTAGTAAGATTAGAAAACTTGAGATGTGCATGGCCAACTCCAAGAATACCTTTAGCATAAGATCTGGGAGGAATTTTTAGTTCTTTAGATTTCTTAGGCTTAAGACCAACTTTCAGCTTTGGAGGACATATATAAAAAATTTCTATTTTAGAGCTAAAAGATTTGTTCACTGAAGGTTTAGAAAGAACTTTCAGTTTTGCTTTCTTGACAGCCTTCTGAGGATGGGAAATGGATTTCCCTTTATCTGCAGGCTTAGAGCCTTTTGATAATTCCTCAGGGATAGGATTAGAAGAAGAAGAACACTGAATAGAAGAGGTGTCAGGGATAGAAGAGACAAACATTCCAAACTTAAGCATGGAACTGTCTTCTTTAGGTTCATCCTGTTCTTTCCAAAATCCGAGACCAGTTTTATCACTGGCAGGGATTTGAGACCTGATGATTTCAGTGATTTTGGTAGAAGAGTTACACCAACCTTCAACAGTTGTCTTTTCTGCTTTTAAAGCAGCTATGGCTTGTTTGCGTTCAATGCTGATAATTTCGTTGACAATGACTTGATCTTTCAAACTTTCCTCTAAAAGAGTCAGTTTTCTGATCTTTTAATGACATTTTTCTAGCTGTTCAGTTAAATCAATATTTTTGTTTTCAGCTAGAGTTTTGCCATTAAGTGCATTGTACAGATCAATTGTCTGCACATCAACAACGCGACTTCTCTCAGCTTTAGAGAGTGAGGGACTGGTAGAGATAGATACCTGAGAGGAGATATAGCTCACAGAAGTTTCTATTGATTCTTCCACTTCTATAATCTCAGCCATAAGGCAGAGATTAGCAACTTCTTCTTCATCAGAACTAGATCCTTCTGATTCAGCCCAGTCGTGTTCTTCAGGGATAAGACCTTTACCTTTTCTTTTAAAGTTTTTCAACTTTTTATATTTCTCTTTCAGCTTAAGGTATTTGTTATCGCTGGAATTTCTGGAGGTAGAAGGTTTGAAGACTTTCTTTGACCTGAACTCACTTGCAAAATGTCCAATCTTTTCACAGTTATAGCAAGTAGCAATAGCCTTATTAACAGGGGTTGATTTTGGCTTGTCAGTTATAAAGAGAGGTTTATTTCTTTTGAAATTGTTCTTTCTTGCAAACCTTTTGAAGGAGTTTGTCAAGAGTGCTAAGGATTCATCAAACTCTGAAAGATCAGTGTCTGACAATTTCTCAAAGTCAGAATCTAACTCAGTGATAGTAAGAGTAGATCGCTGAGATAGAATGATCTCTGAAGAGACTAAAGCAACATGAGTGCTTTTGGAGTCTTTAGAATCTTTTACAATATTCTTCTTTAGGAGATTTGATTGCTCATAGTTGAGCAATATTCCATATAAAGTGCTAAGAGAGAGAGAGAGAAATTAAGTCTTTTGTCAACTTGAGACACATTGAATAACTGTCCTAGCTTTCAAGAAGACATTCTAAGAATTTAATTAAGACCTCAGAATTAGAATAGGTCCTACCAGCAGTTCTTAGATCAATGATTAAACAGTTCAATATCTAGTGAACATCAGATAGGGATTCGTTCTTACCAGCGATAAAACTTTCATACTGTCTTACCAAGTTAATCTTTCGAGTTTCTTGGACTTCAGTGGTACCTTCATATTGAACACATATAGTGTCCCACATTTCTTTGGCAATTTTAAGATGCATGATGGAATGGAAAACTTCATCAGGCAGAGCCATAGAGATAATGGTTTTTGCCTTTGCATCTAAGCCAACCTTCTTTTTGTCTTCATCACTCCAGTGTCTTATTTCCTTAATAGCATAACGTTTAGGAACAACATGAGTGGTGGCAGTAGCTGGAACGACAACTATGATTGTAAATGGTTCATAAGGGCCATTTGCTACGTATGCATGTATAGTAGGATCTACACCTTCTAGAAATAGCATCATTCGATTTTTCCAGAGAGCAAAGTTATCTCTGCTAAATTGAGGAGGTTTTGAGAGTGAACCATAATCATAGTAGTTTGTGTTTGTGTTAAGTGCCATATTAATAATAACAATGAAGAGAAAAAAGCAAGATCTTGTTTATGAGATTAAACAGTCTGCTCTGATACCACTTGTTGGTCCCGAAGGTGCTTAACAAGTTTGTAGAAGGGGGGGGGGTTGAATACAAACACATAATTTTAAAGTTTAATAAATTGTTTATTGATAAATCAAAACACAATTTACATGTTTGTTGCGGAATAAGATTAAGTAAAACCTAATCTAAACAAACTTAAAAATCACTAAGAAGGTTGCACTAGAAATAGAGAATAGGGGATTGGGAGAATATAGAAAACAAGGGTTTCTATATATTTAGAAAGATGAAGGCAACACTCAGATGGAGTGTTGATCTTTCTATTTATACCCTATGCATTAAATGCATGGCATAGTACTTTACATGTGTCCTTCATCGATTGGTTGTAAGAGTCTGACTTTAGGAGACATGCTTTTGGCCATATGATGAACAGTGTAGTTGACAGAGTTGTTGTATGAATTGCTGCAGAGGTGTGTCCATTCTGACAAATCGTACTAGGTGTGCAAGGGTAAGACAAAAGAGACTTGAGGCATAAGCTAAGTGACCATCGATCGCTGAATATCTTTTCCTTCAGAGATACAAAGAAGTTCAACTATCGCTGAAGCTTTTCCTCAGGTTTCTTCACGTGTGTTGGGAACTGAAGAAAAGCTTAAGTATGGTTAATGCTGCTAGTTCAGAATTACTACTGCCAGAGGACTTCAAAAGTTAATACTGCTGAGTATTACTACTTCTAGTAGAATTAATACTGCTAGTCAAAGTTAGTGCTGCTTGAACAAAGTTAGTACTGCTTAGCTAGTTAGTACTGCTAGAGGTTAGTGCTGCTTAGTAGTTAATGCTGCCAGGACTAAGTTAATGCTGCTTCTGAGATAATGTGAAGATAATGCTGAAGAGATCGTGTTCAGAGATAAACATGGAAAGCTGAAGATATTCATGGAAGATATACTGAAGATATTTTATTTATTGTAATTATCTTTTATTCAGTATATGTATAGAATTGATAGAATAGTTTAGAATAATCAATTCATTCTAAGTTTTTCTTTTAGAGAGAATCAACCTCAAGGCATAGTTCATAATTCTAGAGAAGTAGAATTCGTCTTGAAAGAGCTTGTTCTTCAAGATTGAGGTTGAGTGTGTAATCTTGTGATTTTAAAGCATTCAATACAAGTTTACAAATTATTCATCATATTTACTGTTTGTTTTACTGTTTCATTGAATATCAAAGTGTTATTCCGCAAACTTCTTTGATATTGTTTCTGAGTATTCATAATTCTTGTTGAGAATTCGATCCTGACAAGTGGTATCAGAGCTAGTGTATCTCAGAAATCAAAATCATCATTAGAACAGAAATTCAAGCACAGAAATCAAAATCATCATGGCTAAAGGTTCAGAGTCTTCAAGCACAAAAATTCCCACAGAGGTAATATCTAATATTTGCTCTAAATCCTGTATTGAAACTGTTAAAAGGTACAGGGATCACAATCAGGTTATGTGTGATGATCTTAAAAGATTAGAGAGAGATATAAAAGACTATGTAAGAATTGTTGAGAGTTTTGAAGAGCAGATTAAGAGTTTTCAAGCCAATGAGCTTCAACATTCTTATGACACAAACTACTGGAAGTGGGAGAAGAATGATCTAGAACTTCAGCTGAAAAAGTCTAAAGAGGAGAATGAAAAGATAAAGAGTGAGTTTGAGAAAGCCAAGCTAGATATTGAAAATTTTTTCAATGCTTCTAAAGCAATGGACTCCTTGCTCCAAACTCAAATCCATGACAAACTTAGAAGAGGAATAGGCTATAACACCACCCCACCACCATACAACAACAACTACATCCCTCCTATATCAGACTTGCTAGAGACTAAGGATAGGAAGGAATTATCTGATGGAGCCACTAAGGTAGATCCATTAGAAAAAGTGGTGGTTGAAACAGACTCTGAAGAAGAGAACTCTAGTGAAAAAAACAAGGAGAACACTGTGAGTGGTGAGATTCCTCTAGAAAATCACATTATCACCAATGAGGGATGTGGAAAGACTTGGGGTCAAATCTAAGAACATTGAGAAGACTGAGGGAAAGTCAACAAAGTCCACTACAAACAGACCACAGTTGTGAAACCTGCTCCTTGTCAACAGTGTGCTTGCAATAAGTCTGAGCCCCAAAAACATGATAAACCAATGGGAAATCAGAGAAATTGGAATAATCAGTGGGCACAAAAACAAGGGGTTGATCTGAGTAAAATCAATAGACCAAAACCTTGTTTTATCTGTGGAAAGCTTAATCATGCTGCCAAATACTGTTATTTCAATCCTATCAACCAAAGAGTTAATTTTCAAAGACAAACTCAAAACTCCTTTGGTTATAGGAAGCAAGGAAGGAATCAAATGGCTGAGAACAGAGCACCTAAAAAGTCTCATGTTCAAAACAAGTTTGCTAAAACAAAGAAAAATACTCCAAATAAGCCAAGGAGTACTTTAAAGACAAAGAAAGCAAACAACTTTGTTCAAGTTTGGGTTCCAATTGCAAAGAAACCTGTTAGTACTGCTAACAAGAATAGTGCTGCTAACTTGATTAGTACTGCTAACCAAGTTAGTACTGCTAACAAGGCTGGTGCTGCTTCTAGTAGTAATGCAGCCAAGCCTATAATGTTGACAAAGTATTCCATCCATGAGGTTCCTAAACAACTCATACAGACCAAAATGATAGATTATATAAATGAGAAAGGACAACCCAATACCACTTTGGCTTGGGTTCCCTCCAAGACTAACTGATTTATTAAGTGTGCAGGGCAACCAACAGCTCAAGAGGAAGAGCATTTGGCATGCAGATAGTGGTTGCTCTTGGCACATATCAAGTAACATGGACTGCCTTCAAAGCTTCAAAAGGTTTGATGGAGGACATGTTGCTCTTTGTATGATACTCCAGATGGAGGTAAGTTCAAAGGTAAGACAAGTGGTAAAAGAATGATGGAAAATGGAGAGATGGAATACAAGTGTGAGGTACAAATGAAAGGTTATGGACAACACAAGCTTAAAATGCGTAAGTGCAGTTAATGCTGCCAGTGCAGTTTTACTACTACCAGTGCATAGTTAATACTGCTAGTTCAGTTAATACTGCTAGTGGTTAATACTGCTTTCAGTTAATACTGCTAGTGGTTAATACTGCTCTCAGTTAATACTGCTAGTTAGTTAATACTGCTCTCAGTTAATACTGCTAGTTAGTTAATACTGCTAGTGGTTAATACTGCTCTCAGTTAATACTGCTAGTTAGTTAATACTGGTAGTGGTTAATACTGCTCTAGGTTAATACTGCTTATGTCCCGAATACTATAAATACCCTTTGCCCGCCTAAAAAGTTCATAACGACTCTTTGCATACTGTTCACTTGCGCTCTAAACCCTTTCTCTCTCAAGTTCAAAGTTTTCAGGCAAGAACGTTCAAGATCAATGGCATCAATGGCATTCATAGATGCGCACAATGAAATCGCGATGCTACAGAATCCCAAACAAGCCGCTGGTTTCCACCAGATTGTAGATTTCCTCAAGACAAGCCATATTGCCCATGCTCTCACTGTATCGCCATCAATCTATATCGAGCATCAAAGGCAATTCTGGGCAAATGCCACCATTGTTGCTGAGAATGGTGTGCAAATGATCAAGACAAGGGTATGTGAAAAACCTTTGACAGTTACTGAAGAGGTAATTCACATCAGTCTATGTCTAGACGATGCCTCTGGTATAACTTCTATCTCTAATGATGAACTATTTTCTACTCTTTCAAGAATGGGGTATGGAGGCCCATTGGGTGTGTTGAAGTTCTCAAAAGCCAAATTTTCACCCCAATGGCGTTTCTTTGTCCATACCCTTATGCACTGTATCTCTAAAAAGACTACTGGATGGAGTGAGTTCAGTAGCACCATTGCTTATGCTTTGGTGTGCTTGGCCACAGCCAGAAAGTACAATTTTTCTAAAATGATTTTCAGTGATCTTGTCTCAAACTTGGGAAGCAAAAAGAGCTTTTATATGTACCCCAGGTTTGTCCAAGAAGTTATCACCCACGAATTGACGGATATGCCTCATTTTGATGGGGTATATGTACATAAACCCCCTAAAGGCAAGGTTTTCTCAAATATGAGAAGATCTGCTGGGGACTCGGAAGGAGTAGACACCCCATTGTTCTCTACAATGATGGCGGTGTCCCACACTGATGAAGGTATGGCAGCAGGGTCAAGGCCCCCATTAGACCATCCCACTGCTAGCCAATCCCAACCTTCCCACTCTAAATCAATTCCTCAGTCTCTTCTTGATAAACCAACTTCACCAATCACCCAAACATACAAAAGGAAACAGGTAAAGAAGGCTCCTTCCCTTCTTGTACCTTCCCCCACTAAGCCTTTAAGCCCTCTAAGGGAGGATTCTCCCTTAGAGAATATCTACAGGGAAACCACAGGGGTGTCTCCCAACCCCAAGGAGTTGCTCACTGAGGAGAGGGTTGAGTATATGGGTGATGAGGCTGCCACTACTTCTGCTAGCATAGAGAAGGACAGTGGTAACATAACTAAGACCTCCCCCATGGCAACTTTGAATGAGCAATCATTCAAAGGTCCCAGGTGCCAAGAAACCACGGGGGTGGATAGTGCTTCTGCTAGGCAGAAGACTTCCACTACTAAAAGATCCCATGATCCTTCAATAGGGGGTAACACTCCTGGAGAAGGTGAGGACAGATATGACTATCTTGAATTGATGGACACAATGGCCAACATCAACAGGGATGTGATCAAACAGGGCCAAGATATAGAAGAATTGAAGCTGATAGTTCTGTCACAACAAGAGCAGATCCTCAACTTAAAGCAAATGGTCAGAAAATTGATTCTCCAAAAGAAGAAAAAGCAATTTGTGCTTAGAAGGAGGAACCCTTTGACTGATGCTTTCAACAAGGGGGAGAAGCAAGAGGGAGAACCAGAGAAAGAAAGTTCAGCTGAAAAGAGAGTTGAAGTTGAGAGGGAGACAGAGCATGGAATAGAAGAAGAAACTGTTAATGCTGCTACAACAAAAGAAACAGTTAATGTTGCTGAGGTAAATGAAGCAGCAGAAACAGAAGCAGCAGAAACAGGGCTCTCTGTAGAGGAAATGGAGATAGCAGAAACCTTGATTAAAGCCAAGAATTGTTGGTCCCGGAGGTGCTTAACAAGTTTGTAGAAGGGGGGGGGGTTGAATACAAACACAGAAATTAAAGTTTAATAAATTGTTTATTGATAAATCAAAAATACAATTTACAAGTTTGTTGCGGAATAAGATTAAGACAGACTTAATCTAAACAAACTTAAGAAACACTAAGATGGTTGCACAAGAAATTCAGAGAATGGGGAATTAAGAGAGATAGAAAACAATGGTTTCTATATGGAGTTCAAGGATTGAGCACACCTTCAGATTAAGGGGTGAACTTCCTATTTATACCCTATGCATTAAATGCATGGCAGGGTACTTTACACGTGGCGCTCACAGATTGGCTTTGGGAGTCTGAATTTTGGGAGACATGCTTTCGGCCGGGTCATGAACAGTGTAGTTGACAGAGTTGTTGTACGTATGGTGGCAGAGACATGTTCGTTCTGACACATAGTACTAGTTTGTGCAAGGATAGACAAAAGGAAACTTGAGGCATAAGCTTTGTGATCAATTGATCGCTGAGTATCTCTTCTTGCAGAGATAGAGGTTCAGCTATCGCTGAAGCTTTTCCTCATGTTCCTTCGCGTATTTGTAGAGTTGTCTTTGCTTCACTGATATCCGCATCAGGTCACTAGAAGACTTCTCTTTGTTCAGCAGCTTTGTCTTCGATTCAGCTATGAACATATGTTGACGCGAGACTTGTCTTCAGGGATTACGTTGGCTGTTTACTTCAGGAACTATCAGTGATAACTGAACAGACTCAGTCTAATCACTGATAGTGAAACACTAATACATAAAAAAATGTTTATAAGAAAGACTATCAGTGATAACTGAACAGACTCAGTCTGATCACTGATGGTGAAACACTAATACATATTAAAACGTAGTTTTCACTAAGTATAGAAGAGGGTCTTTATCAAATCACTGAGAGAGTTTGGATCAACAATCTCCCCCTATTTGATAATGACAAAGTAACAGGAGAAAATTACTTTATAATTCAAAAAGATGGAATAATAAGGACTCGTAACATACATGTCCCAATTACTATTTTGAGGGATCTTTTACAGCACTGATGGAGTTAAGTACTTTACTGAAATTTCATTAATCCAAGAAGAGAATTACAAGGAATGAAAATTACAAGTACAAGTGAATAACTACTTACTGTAAGTACAACTAATAGATTACAGAAAAGAAAACTAATCTATCAGCTATAAGAAGACTTAGGAGGATTTATCATATACTCAGGTATTTCTTCTCCTTTCTGTCTTCGTTCCAAAGATTCTTGGCTGATAATTTCTTTAATTTTCTCAGCAGCAGGGAAGAAGTCACACCATAAGCATAAGAGATCCTTGAGATGATTTAGAGGACAGATAGGAATCTCAGAGACTCTTTGAAATCTGAGTTCCTCATCATCATCTCTGAAGAATATTCCATAAGGATTGTCAATTACTTGACCAGCTTGAAAAGGACCACCAGTAGGCAGAGATAAATTCAGAACTAAAAGATCAGGAGGAGGACCAAACAGTGCATCTCTTGAAAATTTGATAGAAGTTTCATTCCTGATGATGGCGACGTCTTCAGAGGAGGAGGACCCAATTCTTCTTTTGAGTATGTAGATTTGGATTTCTTCAGCGCATCCCAGAACTCTATCCATTCCGTAAACCCGAAGCTCTCAAGTTTGGATACGTACATAGCTTTTTGGGTTCCATCCTCTCTTGTAATCTCCATGGTCACTGAGAGTTGATCCTTCTTCTTGCGACCATAGATAGTCACGGCTGATATTGGAAGAAGATCAGAACGATAATCCATCTTCTGTTTACACCATTCGATAGACCTATCGTTGATCTCTTGTTCTTTGGAGCGCTCCTCTTCAATTTCTTTCAGCAGTGCAACTTGAACTTCCACAGGTTTGCTTTTCAGCTTTTTGTCCTTGACTTGAGAAGATTGAATCTTTAAAGCGAGTTGGGCGTCTCGTCTGCATTCAGCGATCAGTTTCTCAGCTTTGGCAGATTCTTCTCGTTCAGCTTCAGTGAGGAAGTCGAGCTCTGAGAAGGATGTTTGAAGAGGGATTTTCAGCCGTTGACTTTCTAGTTGAGCGATCATTTCAACTCTTTTCTTTACCACTTCCTCTGACCAACGAGATGGTCGAGAGGGCCTTCCTGAATGGACCAGGGAATCTTCTTCTTCTTCTTCATCAATCTCAGCGATAGAGATTGGGATTATTTCTTCAGCGATAGTAGCTGGAATTATTTGTAGTTCAGAACCCTTAAGCAGGGGTGAGAACTGTCTGGATAGAAAATGAAGGAAAGAAGGGATAAGTGTATATTTTTAGAAAAAGAGAGATAAAGGCTAGAAGGAAATAGGGGTTTGGAAAGAGTAGGAGAGTGGTACAATAGAAAGACATACCTGAGAAGGATGCTCCCCCTCAGATTGTGATCCAGTCGTCAAGCATCCTTCAGCGATTGGTTGCTTGTCTTTGCTTTGCGAAGGAGCGCTTGAAGATGTATCACCTCTCACCCCTGCTTTGACAACCTCTTGCGAAGTTGTCCCTGATGCTACGTTCGGCTTGGAGAACCACATAGATTGGTCTTCTTCATCGTCGTCATCATCATTGGAGGGTTGATCCTTTTCTTGATCAACAAGATCTAGATCATCTTCCTCTTCATCGTCTTCTTCCTCATCATCTTCAAAGAGAAGAGAATGAATAGATGAGGGTTCTTTTGCCTTCTCCCCCTCTTTGTCATTATCAACAACAGGGGGTTGCTCAGCTGCTGGAGTAGCTGTTGAAGCTTTTAGCACTTGAACGTCAGCCTCCAGACGCTTGACCCTTTCTTCAACTGCAGGGATGTCACATGTGGCATCATGGATGAATTCCACAGCGATGTTGAGATTTGTCCGATCATCTTCAGTGAAGGAGGGAAGCAGCGCTGGAGCTGGTGCAGTCACCTTTTGGAGAAGTTGCTGAAGAAGGGACGTGCAGAGATCAACCTTTGAAGAGAGATCTCGAACTTCGGTGGTAAGAGACTCAAATCGCCCCTGAAAGAGTTGAGAGGACTCTCTGAGTTGGACGACTTGTTCTTCTACAGCTGAAAGTTGGGAGTTCTCAGCTTTGGATGAGCAGGTAGCTGTCAACCTCTTCAGCTCCTCACCAGCCTGATTGACGGCACTGGTGGTGTCGTTGATGGTGTTGGTGAGAGCGTCCACCTTTTCTCCCAGACTGTTGACATGCGTGTCAACAGACGCCAAACTAGGACCTGAAAATGATATTAGTTCAGATACGGGCTTATTTAGAGAGGTGGGGGAAAGAAGTGTTTAGGATAATAGGTTTACCTGACGTATCAAACATTTTGTAGAACTGCAAAGATTCCTCAAACGTTTGATGTTCAGGTCCTATAGGTAAAGAGGAGGTAGCGGGTTCAGAGACCAAAGGAGGAGAGGGAAGAGTTATAGGGATAGAAGTAGGGTTGGGGTTAATCTCAGCGAGTGAGATAGTAGGTGGGGTCACTGATGATGTGACAGCGATTGAAATCGCTGACACGGCAGGTTGAGTGACTTCTGGAGTTGTGGAGGAAAGACCCACAAATGCATCTAAGGTAGCTTGTTGAGAAGCTCCCTCAGGTATAGTACTAGAGGGTGTACTTTCCTTAGTATTTTTGGCCTTCTTAGAAGGACCAATCGGACTAGCTGATGGTCATTTGGAAGTAGTGGTAGCGACAGGGATAGCAGACGAAGGAACCGTCTGCGTGGTCGCTGAAAAAGAAGAAGAATGGAGAGAGAGACGAGAGCGAAGGAGAGAGATACTTACCTCGTTGGCGAGCGGTTTTACCTCCAGTGATCGTTGACCTATCCTGGCAAAAGTGCCATCATCTTTGGTGGGATAGGTGTTGGGATAAAGGAACTTGATGTACGTACATATGAAACGTACGTACGAGATCTTGGGATCTCGTTCAGGCTTCTCTAATCTCGACCTCAGGTCTTCAAAGATGGCAGTGGCGTAGTCAAAGTTTTGACCAGCGATAACGGAGTAGGCCATTTGCAGTTGTGTTTTGCTGGCTTGATCCAGCGAATCACTCTTCCCGCTCATGTACTGAATTATGTGCGAGAAGATGAAGTTCAGTTGTGAAGGCATCTGAGCTTTGAGAATCTTGGTGAGATTTTTGTTGGGAATAGAAGATCTCGGTTTGTTTTCCCAACAATAGCCCATTGCATCCAGAAAGGATATCAGCTCAGCATCAGTGGGGAGTGCGTCGAACCCACTCTTTGGTTTGTCAGGGAATCTCAAAGATTTCCTGAGGCTAAGAGCGGTCATGCTCCCTGGCCCCAAATCCGTGCTGAAGGAGATAGCAGGGACTCGTTCACCTTTTTTGTTGGTGAGTTCAGTTGCATCAGCAGTGAACCAGAACTGCTGGAGTAGAGTCTTTGAAGGCTTAGGATCCACAGTGATCGCGTAAGCTATGCATGATTGTTTGAGAAATTCAGCAGCTTCCACCAGATGTGGGTATTTGTCAGCTTTAAAGTCGAGTCTTCCCAGGTGATTACATTTAGTAATCTCAACTTCAGTAATAGCGAATCGAACATGCTTGGAAGCAACGATTGAAGATTGTGCCATTTCTGTTATGGAAAGAAGCATAATAGAAGAAATGATTATGATTAAAAATAATATGATTACCAGTTTCCATAGAAGAAGGGAAACTGGAAAAATATCAAGTTATTTTTAGGAATTGAAAAATAGTGTTCTGGGTAGAAAGAATGAAGAACACTTTAAAAACCAAAAGGTTTTTATTTAAAAAAAACATAAAATCAGAAAGAATGATTTTTAGTTTTTAAACAAAAACGTTTTATAAAATCCATGAAGAACAAGAATGAGTAGGATTTTAAAAAGAATAGAAAGCATACGAACAATGCACATAAACATGAAATAAACCTGTTTATTTTGAAGAAGAAGAGTTGCAGATTCAATATTCTGGGTTTACTTGCTTGAGTGTTCTTGAGAAAGAGTGTTTCTTGCTATGAAAGTTTTGAAAGCGTAAACCGTATAAAGGAGAGAAGAATTCCTTTTATACGAAGAGATAAAGGAGAGAGAAGGAATGAAGCGGGAAGAAAAATCATCATGACATTGACACGTTCCACAAAGTTGATTGGATAGAAGAGCAACGGACGAACGTGTCAGAAAAGGCGTGTTGTGAATTATCCGCTCAAATGACATCATAGGAGAGAGAGACGTTTTATTTTTCCGTTTTGAAATTATCACTGAAGAAAAGTCAGCGATAGATTTTCCTTTTTGAAAGTATCCCTGATGGTAAAGATAGGGATAAATTTTTCTTTTAAAGGATCACTGACCAGAAATATCAGTGATTAATGTATTTTTCAAAAGCTTTTAATCATTTGAAGAAAGTTCAGTGATTAAAGTTTATATTTTGAAGAAAAACATCTTAACTGCGTTAAGATTCAGTTGAGAGAACATACCTGAGAGTCAGAATGTTTATCAGAGAAAACAATGAGAGGGGAACTTTTGATTACTGGCATAATACATGAACGCTGAAGATTTACTCTTCGAGGTTCAGCATTCCAAGCTCACTGATGAGAAAGTTGAACCTTGTCTCATCAAGAGGTTTGGTAAATAAATCAGCAAGCTGAAAGTCAGTAGGAATAAAATGAAGTTCAATATCACCATCCATCACATGATCTCTGATAAAGTGATATCTGATCTCTATGTGTTTTGTCTTTGAATGTAGCACTGGATTATTTGCTATGGCTATAGCACTAGTGCTGTCGCAATAGATAGGAATTTTTGACAGCTGAAGGTCATAATCTAATAGTTGATTTCTCATCCACAAGATTTGAGAACAACAGCTTCCAGCGGCTACGTATTCAGCTTCATCTGTGGAAGTGGACACATAATTTTGCTTCTTGCTTGTCCAGCTTACCAGCTTTCCTCCCAGGAGTTGACATCCACCAGTGGTACTCTTTCTGTCGAGTTTACAGCCTGCAAAATCACTATCAGAATAACCAGTTAGATCGAACCCTGAGTCTTTGGGATACCAAAGACCGAGGTTAGGAGTTCCTTTCAGATATCTGAAAATTCGCTTTACAGCGATCAGATGGGATTCCTTGGGTTCAGATTGATAGCGTGCACATAAACAAGTAGAGTACATAATGTCAGGTCGGCTTGCTGTTAGATACAGCAGTGAGCCTATCATTCCTCTATAGGCAGTGACATTAACAGGTTTACCTGAAGGATCTTTGTTAAGTGTCAGGGGTGGTGCCATAGGAGTCTTCATCGCTGAAGTTTGTGTGAGATCAAACTTTTTCAGCATATCTTTAACATACTTACCTTGGCAGATAAAAGTACCTTTGTCAGATTGTTTAATCTGAAGACCAAGAAAATATGTCAGCTCACCCATCATACTCATTTTATATTCTTTCTTCATTCTTTCAGCGAAGCGAGTACACAGAGATGGGTTAGTAGAACCAAATATTATGTCATCAACATATATTTGTACAAGAATTATATGACCTTTTATCTTTCTGAAAAATAACGTATTATCAATTTTGCCACGTTCAAAATTTTCAGAGATAAGAAAAGATGAGAGAGTGTCATACCAAGCTCGAGGGGCTTGTTTTAGACCACAGAGAGCCTTATCCAATTTATAGACATAATTTGGATACTTAGGATCATAAAATCCTGGTGGTTGTTCTACATAGACTTCTTCATTAGGCTTTCCATTTAGGAACGCTGATTTTACGTCCATTTGATACACAATGAAGTCTTTATAGACTGCATAAGCTAAGAATAGTCGAATTGCTTCGAGCCTAGCCACAGGGGCAAAGGTTTCATCATAGTCTATGCCTTCCTCTTGTCTGTATCCCTGAGCAACAAGTCAAGCCTTGTTGCGGGTTACAGTTCCATGTTCATCTAACTTGTTTCTAAACACCCATTTGGTGCCTATAACAGTTTTGTCAGATGGTCTAGGAACTAGATTCCAAACTTTGTTACGAGTAAACTCAGTCAGCTCTTCTTGCATAGTGCTGACCCAGTTTGGATCTCTGAGGGCATCATCAATCTTCTTTGGTTCTATTAAAGAGAGAAAATTTACAAAGAGACAGATATTACCTGAGCTTCGTCGTGTCTGAATACCTGCTTCGAGATCACCAAGAATTTGATCTATTGGGTGATCTTTGGTCCATCGCTGAGCAGGAGCATTATTGCTTAACTCAGAGGTTGGATCAACAGTTGGAATGTTTACTGATGATGACGTTTGAGGTTCATCGGCAATTAACTGTTGAGAAGGTTCATCAGAGAGATTTTCAGACGAAGATAGATTTGATGGTAGTAGTGTGTTTAGAGGTTCTGCTGAAACCCATGAGGTGGTTTCAGCGGTAGGATGTATAATGTTTGGATCATCATCAGCGGCTGGAGGATCAGAATGCTGATGGTTTGAGAAGAAAGGTTTTGTTTCTCTGTAGTGAGAAAGCATCCAAGCATTTAACTCTTCATTGTCAGCGATTGGTTTGGAGTTCGCTGAGCGAGTTTCATCAAAAGTGACGTGAACTGTTTCTTCTACGGTTTGTCTTCTCTTGTTGAAAACTCTGTAGGCTTTAGAGATGGAGGAATATCCTAGAAATATTCCATCATCAGCTTTTGGGTCGAACTTTCCAAGTTGATCTCTGTTGTTTAAGATAAAACATTGACAACCAAAGATATGAAGAAAACGGATAGAAGGCTTCCTTCCAAGAAAAAGTTCATAAGCTGTCTTACCAAATCGCTTTATTATCAGCGATCTGTTTTGAGTAAAACATGCAGTATTTACAGCTTCTGCCCAAAATTGAGTAGGGAGATGAGAATCGCTGAGCATTGATCTAGCAGCTTCTATGATTGTTCTGTTTCTTCTTTCAGCGACTCCGTTTTGCTGAGGTGTTCTTACTGAAGAGAAGTTGTGAGAGATTCCCTTGTTCTCAAAGAAATTGTTCAGGGAACTGTTTTTGAATTCAGTTCCATGATCACTTCTTATTGAGCGAACAGTAAGATTGTTCAGCACTTCCATCTTTTTTACAAAAGATATCAGTTCTTCTGGAGTATCACTCTTACAACGAAGAAAGATAACCCAGGTGTAGCGAGAATATTCATCTACAATGACAAGTGTATATTTCTTTCCAGCTATTGATTGGATGTTGACAGGGCCAAACAGATCCATATGCAAGAGCTGAAGAGGACTTGTTACTGAGGAAACTTGTTTCGACTGGAAACTAGATTTTGTTTGTTTTCCTTTTTCACATGCTGAGCAGAGAGATTCTTTAGCATATGAGTGCTGAGGAAGACCAGAAACCAGTTCCTTAGATGAGAGAGAATTCAGGGTTTTGAAATTTAGATGAGAGAGCCTTTTATGCCATAGCCAGTTGACATTAGAAGAGGCCTTAGAGAGAAAACATAAGTTATCAGTGATAGTAGAGTCCATATCTATTACATAGACATTTTATCTGCGATGACCACTAAGAGCAAGTTTTCCTCTTTCATCTACCACTGAACATGCTTTCTTAGAAAAGCGAACTTCATAATCTTTGTCAAATAGCTGACTGATGCTTAGAAGGTTGTGCTTCAGTCCATCTACATAAGCGACTCTTCGAAAGGTAGTTGTCCCATTGCTAAGGACACCAAACCCTCGGGTAAATCCTTTTCCATTTCCACCAAAGGTCATAGAGGGACCTCTTTCTTCCTTGTATTCAGTGAGCAGGTCTCTTTGTCCAGTCATGTGACGAGAACATCCACTATCGAGATACCAGATGCCCTTTGATCCCTGCATACATAAGGAAGATTAAGCGTTGTTTGGTACCCACTTTTCAATGGGTCCTTCAGAGTTAGTGAATAAGGAAGGTTCAGCTTTCTTCTTAGCAGTTGAAGATTCAGCTTCAGTGGTAATCTTCACTTTGGTTAATTTCTTAACCTTAGTGGTATTTTTCACCTTGGTTGATTTTTCAACCTTGGTGACCTTCTCAGCTTTAGAGGCATTTTTCTTCACTTTGGCTATTTTATCAGCTTTAGTGGCAGTTGGACATTTGCTTGCAATATGATCAGTAAAACCACAGTGATAACATTTTCTGTATCTGAAAATGGTTTTAGGACCAGAAGTAGAAGGTTTTGCAAGTTTAAGATGAGCAGGGCCTGGTCCAAGAAGACTTTTCTCTTGAGATCTGGGAGGAATTTTCATTTCTTCAAATCTCAGAGGTTTAAGGTCAATCTTTAGCTTTGGAGGACAGAGATCAAATATTTCTATCACAGAGCTAGAGGATTGCTTAGCTGAAGGTTTAGAAGGAACTTTCAGCTTTGCTTTCCTGGTTGCCTTCTGAGGAAGGAGAATGGACTTTCCTTTATCCTTAGACTTAGTGTCAAAGGAGGTGACAAAAGTTCCAAACTTAAGCGAGGAACTTTCTTCCTTAGGATCGTCCTGAGGTGTCCAAAAACCAAGACCAGTTCTATCACTTTCAGGGGTTTGAGCTTTTATTATCTCAGAGATCTTTGTTGATGATTTGCACCATTTTTCAACATGAGCCTTTTCTGCTTTTAGAGCAGCAATGGTTGTTCACGTTCAATGCTGATGATTTCATTTATAATGACTTGATCTTTCCTTCTAAAAGATTTAGTTCATTGATCTTTTCATGACATCTCTCTAGCTCTTGAGTTAAATGTACGTTTTTATTCTCAGCTTGAGTTTTGTCGTTTAGAGCATTATAAAGGTCAATTGTCAGCACATCAACAGCACGACTTCTCTCAGCTTCAGGCAGAGAGGGATTTGTAGAGATAGATACCTGAGATGATCTGTTGCTCATAGAAGGTTCAGATGGTTCTTCCACTTCTTCTTTAATCTCAGCCATGAGGCAAAGATTAGCGACTTCTTCATCATCAGAAGATGATTCTTCTGATTCAGCCCAGTCATGTTCTTCAGCGATGAGACCTTTACCTTTTTGCTGATAGCTTTTCAGCTTTTGATATTTGTTCTTCAGCTTATGGTATTTGTCATCACTGGATCTTCTTGAGGTAGAAGGTTTGAAGACCTTTTTCGACCTGCACTCACTAGCAAAATGTCCAATTTTTTCGCAGTTATAGCAAGTGGCAGTAGCCTTATCAACCGGAGTTGATTTTGGCTTTTCAATAAGAGAGAGATGTTTACTTCTTCGGAAGTTACTCTTTCTTGCAAATCTCTTAAAAGAGTTTGTCAAGAGTGCTAAGGACTCATCAAACTCTGAAAGATCAGGGTCTGATAGATCCTCAGATTCAGAATCTAACTCAGTGATGGTGAGAGTAGATCGCTGAGATGGAATTATCTCTGAAGAGACTAAAGCAACAGGAGTACTTTTGGAGTCTTTAGAATCTTTTACAAGATTCTTCTTCAGAAGATTTGATTGCTCATAGTTGAGCAATATTCCATACAGAGTGCTTAAAGAGAGAGTATGTAAGTCTTTTGTCAGCTTAAGACATATTGAATAACTATCCCAGCTTTCAGTAAGACTTTCTAAGAATTTTGTTAGGACCTCAGAATTAGAATAGGTCCTTCCAACAGTTCTTAGGTCAATGATTAGGCAGTTAAACCGCTGATGAATGTCAGAAAGAGATTCATTCTTACCAGCGATAAAACTTTCATACTGTCTTACCAAGTTAATCTTTCGAGTCTCTTGGATTTAAGTGGTGCCCTCGTATTGAACACATATGGTTTCCCACATTTCTTTAGAAGTTTTCAGATGCATGATGGAATGGAAAACTTCATCAGGCAGAGCCATTGAGATAATGGTCTTTGCTCTTGCATCTATGCCTACCTTCTTTTTATCTTCATCACTCCACTGTCTTATTTCCTTAACGACATATCGTTCAGGGACAGCTTCAGTGCTGGCAGTAGCGGGAACCGCAACTATAATTCTAACAGGTTCATAGGGTCCGTTTTCTATATATTCAGGTATAGTAGGATCCGCACCTTCAAGAAATAGCATCATTCAATTTTTCCATAGAGAAAAGTTATCTCTGCTAAATCGAGGAGGTTTAGAAAGTGAACCATTATCATAGTAGTTTGTGTTTGTGTTTAGTGCCATTTTAGAATAGCAAGGAAGAGTATACAGCAAGATCTTGTTTATTAGTTTAAACAAACTGCTCTGATACCACTTGTTGGTCCCGGAGGTGCTTAACAAGTTTGTAGAAGGGGGGGGGGGGTTGATTACAAACACAGAAATTAAAGTTTAATAAATTGTTTATTGATAAATCAAAAATACAATTTACAAGTTTGTTGCGGAATAAGATTAAGACAGACTTAATCTAAACAAACTTAAGAAACACTAAGATGGTTGCACAAGAAATTCAGAGAATGGGGAATTAAGAGAGATAGAAAACAATGGTTTCTATATGGAGTTCAAGGATTGAGCACACCTTCAGATGAAGGGGTGAACTTCCTATTTATACCCTATGCATTAAATGCATGGCAGGGTACTTTACACGTGGCGTTCACAGATTGGCTTTGGGAGTCTGAATTTTGGGAGACATGATTTCGGCCAGGTCATGAACAGTGTAGTTGACAGAGTTGTTGTATGTATGGTGGCAGAGACATGTCCGTTCTGACACATAGTACTAGTTTGTGCAAGGATAGACAAAAGGAAACTTGAGGCATAAGCTTTGTGATCAATTGATCGCTGAGTATCTCTTCTTGCAGAGATAGAGGTTCAGCTATCGCTGAAGCTTTTCCTCATGTTCCTTCACGTATTTGTAGAGTTGTCTTTGCTTCACTGATATCCGCATCAGGTCACTAGAAGACTTCTCTTTGTTCAGCAGCTTTGTCTTCGATTCAACTATGAACATATGTTGACGCGAGACTTGTCTTCAGGGATTACGTTGGCTGTTTACTTCAGGAACTATCAGTGATAACTGAACAAACTCAGTCTAATCACTGATAGTGAAACACTAATACATAGAAATGTTTATAAGAAAGACTATCAGTGATAACTGAACAGACTCAGTCTGATCGCTGATGGTGAAACACTAATACATATTAAAACGTAATTTTCACTAAGTATAGAAGAGGGTCTTTATCAAATCACTGAGAGAGTTTGGATCAACAAGAATGATACTCCTAAGGCTACTCAAAAGGCCAAGGGAGTAGTTATCAATGAAGGAGGGATCTCAAAGAAGGGAAAAGAGAAAGAAGTCTTGAAGGATATAAAGGGAAAAGGAAAGGAAAAGATGGCTGAAGCTGAAATGCCTACAAAGAAGAAGACTCAAATTGAAATGGATGAGGCAATAGCAAAGCAGCTTCAAGATCAAATGGAAAAGGAGGAGCAGCTTCAAACAGAAACAGATAGAGAACTTGCAAAGCTCATGGCAAGAAAGTTAAATGCAGAATATCAGAAAAGTATAAAAGAAGCATCTCAGGCCAAGAAACTTCAAGTCAAAAAGATACCAATCCAAAAACAGAAACAGAAAAGACAACCCTCCAAGACATTTTTGGCCAATCAGGAAAGAAGAAAAATGATAAATTTCCTGAAAGGTGCAATTGGTGTCAAGGGGGAGATGTTCACCAACATGGCATACACTCCGGTTGAGGAGTTGTATCAGAAAGAGATGGCCAAGCTTCAAGGGGATTTAGCCCAAAGGGAAGAGGCTGAGAGAAGAATGAAGGAAAGGCATGACCTGAACATTCAAAGACCATTCCCTGAGGAGACCACACCCTCAAAAGACAAAGCTGAAGAGATGAAGGAAGAACATGAGGGTGATGGTGAAGAAGCCAAATCTGGAAAGAGGGTGAAGTCAATTGCTTCCAAAAGGCAGTCTAAAAGGGCAAGAGTGGAAGAAAAGACAGAAACTGCAGCAGATACTGAAGCAGAATCAGTGCAAAGTCCAGAGCAGTCTAATAAGCAAACTGATGAGAGTATGGATCTGTACATGACCATAGTAGAACCTATGAAGGCTGTTCCAATCTCCATGAAAGCTCCAGAGATCATCTTCTAGGACATTCTAAGAGATAGTGGAAAGAATTTCTTCAGAATCAAAAGAGTAGGTGATACATTTGAAGCATATTCAAAATGGGGGAGAGTTATCAGAAGTTGTTCAAGAGCAGATATAGAGGAAATGTACAAAGTGGGGATGAAACTCTATGAGCCTGTGTTGAAAGGTACTGAAAAAAATCTTCTCAAGGTAACAATGGAATACTTGTGCATGATGTTTGATCCAGAGAGAGTGGCTTATAGGATTAAAGATCATAATCATGAGTTTGTATTCAAGAAGATTGATAAATGGATATTGTTTGAAAACTGTGGAGTATACATGATTACTATTGACAACTGTTATCATGAATACTACCTGGTGGACAAAATCTATGAGCATAGCAAGGAGAAGCTAGTAGGAATGCTAAATGCCAAGCTAGTATGCACAAAGGATTCAGAAATGGCCAAGATTATGGTAAGAAGAACTGTAAATCAAAGTTTGGGCCTAGATCCAAATTTGGGAAATTGAACCTGAGGTGTTGAAAGCATCTTGAAGAAGATCTGAAGAACTTGACTTCTCTTCCTAAAAGTCAAGTTAGGGGGAGATTGTTGGGAACTGAAGAAAAGCTTAAGTATGGTTAATGCTGCTAGTTCAGAATTACTACTGCCAGAGGACTTCAAAAGTTAATACTGCTGAGTATTACTACTTCTAGTAGAATTAATACTGCTAGTCAAAGTTAGTGCTGCTTGAACAAAGTTAGTACTGCTTAGCTAGTTAGTACTGCTAGAGGTTAGTGCTGCTTAGTAGTTAATGCTGCCAGGACTAAGTTAATGCTGCTTCTGAGATAATGTGAAGATAATGCTGAAGAGATCGTGTTCAGAGATAAACATGGAAAGCTGAAGATATTCATGGAAGATATACTGAAGATATTTTATTTATTGTAATTATCTTTTATTCAGTATATGTATAGAATTGATAGAATAGTTTAGAATAATCAATTCATTCTAAGTTTTTGTTCTAGAGAGAATCAACCTCAAGGCATAGTTCCTAATTCTAGAGAAGTAGAATTCGTCTTGGAAGAGCTTGTTCTTCAAGATTGAGGTTGAGTGTGTAATCTTGTGATTTTAAAGCATTCAATACAAGTTAACAAATTATTCATCATATTTACTGTTTGTTTTACTGTTTCATTAAATATCAAAGTGTTATTCCACAAACTTCTTTGATATTGTTTCTGAGTATTCATAATTCTTGTTGAGAATTCGATCCTGACAAGTGGTATCAGAGCTAGTGTATCTCAGAAATCAAAATCATCATTAGAACAGAAATTCAAGCACAGAAATCAAAAAGTAGAAGACGATATCTAACCAGAAATCAAAATCATCATTAGAGCTAGTGATCCTGACACAATGCCACCACCGATCAACACCAACACCAACACCACCCGCTGAAGAATGAACCTCAAAAAGTAGAAGACGACATCGACTGCCAATCTGAGACATAATCTGCAGAGAAATCTTAACTAGAAGCGTAACTTTGGTGAGTGGATCGACATTGGTGAGGATTTCAACGAATCTAAACCTTTCCCCCTCTCCCATTCAACTTCTTCGTTTTTGTTCATCAAAGTTCTCTTTACATCTTAATATGTGTTAGGGTTCATCAAAGTTCTCTTACATCAAATTGTTCAACTTCTTCTTTAATTTTGCTCATCTGATTATGTTTTAGGGTTCGGTTTTAAAGGACTTCGATTATAAGGCTTGCTTTTAATGATTTGTAATTTAGGGTTTTGATTTTACATTGAATTTTGCATCTCAAATGTTTGTAATGAATTGATTCTAATTTGTTGTTTGGATTTATATTTGATTTAGGGTTTGGATCACATTTTGATTGATTAGATTTAGGATTTGGACTAAGAACAAAGAACAAAGAATCAATTCATGAAGATGCAATCGATGAATCAGATTAAGCAAACTAATAGATTCTTTTTTTTTAAATGATTGAAAGGTTAAAATGACTAACTTACCCCTAAAAGGAAGGGAATGTGATGCACTTAACGGACTCAAATTAATGGCGTTAAGTCGAGGGACTATTTTAGACTTCGAAACACGAAAAATAGACAACTGGTGTAGTTTATAATTTTTGGAACCAACAAAAAAAACCATACATAAGTGACCACAAATGTAATTCGCTCTTTATTTAATTAAAAGAGAGGAAAAATACAAAAGTTAGGAACGAAAAATGTACTTTACTAAAAGGTTGAATAAAATCTATTAGGGACGAAAAACGAACTTTCGATGAATTGACTTTTTGATCTAATTTCATTACCTTCAACTACCTTTATCTACTTTAACCACTTTCATCAATTTTCAACTACTTTAAACTATCTTCAATTACCTCAACTACCTCATCTACTTCTATCTTCATTTTTATTCACTTTCACGAACTTTTACACACTCTTAATCACTTTACATGCATGAATTTGTTAAATATGTCATGATGATAAAAATAGGTAATGAAGGTAGTTGAAGACAGATAAGGGTATATGAATGTATATGAAGGTTTTGTTTTCATATTCTCACGATAACTCTTATGTAACCCTAAAATTTGGACAAGAGTGACTAAGATAAAATGTTCGATAAACATAAAAAAAACACACGATTCTTCCAAAAAGATCACACTTACTTACTTACAACACAAAACAAGTTTAAAAGTTAACAATATAATCTAATTGCTTACAAGGAATAGATTAGAACTTGGTGTTACTAAAACCTAATAAAATTTGTTATCTCTAAAATGATACGAAAAACGTACCAATGAGCTAAGTTGTGTGTCCCAAAATATGCAATTCAATCAAGATTAACAACACAATTCAGATGCCAAATGCCATATATTGATCTTTAATCTTCACAGATTACAATACTCACAACTTTCTCTCTCACACAATATTTCTCTCTCTAAAATATATTCAGTCAAATAAACTTAATGATTCTACTAACAAAAACCTATTTATACTACGACAATTACAAAGACATAACAAGTAAACTAACAACAAACACTTTGACTTGCTTTGACTTCTTAACCTTCCTTTAATAGAAGCTTTGACTTTGACTTTACATTTGAAGGCTTTGACTTAGGCTTTGACTTTCAATCTCAATGATCTTGGATCCAATAAATATGCTCTAACAATCTCCCTATTTGGATTTAAGATTATCTTCAAAAAGAATTTCATCATCAAGGAACAATCTCCCTCTTTATGTCTCTGACAAACAATCTCCTCCTTTGTTCTCTTTAAGAATCTCTTCAAAATCTTTGACAATCTCCCCTTTTATTTGGAATGTCTTCAGATTTTCATAATCTCCCCCAAAGTCTGTGATTATCTTCTTCAAGAACTTTAACAATCTCCCCAAGGCTTAAAATAACCTCTTCTAGTCTTTGAAAAACAAATTATCTTCAGATTTAGCTTACTTTGCTTTAGCAAATCATCTTCAAAGAAAATTTCTATACTCTTCAACAAACTTTCTTGATTTCTTGAACTTTCTCCAAAGCTGCTTTTCATATCTTGAAAAATAAATCTCTCCCATGAATTGCTTTTTCATTTTATATCATCTCCCCCATAACTATCACAATCCATTCTCCAATAAACATTTTTTGTAATTATTTCTCCCTGTTTTTGATGAATGTGAGCAAGGACATAATCAAAACCTTTTCAAGAAATGCATCTTTCAATTTCTGACCAACTAATCTTTTCATATAAACTTCTGAATATCCGTCAATTCATATTGATTTCGAATATTTTCAAATTCAGAATGGAGTGGTAACCCTGAATCAACAAATGAATCAGTTAAAATGCCTGTAAGTAGCAAAAACAGATTTTCTGTGTGTACGTGCTTGTGTATGAAAGAATTTAAGCATTTTGTGCTTTATCAGGCTCAAAATTGTGTAAACTATTGAGACAACACTAGTATTCAACAGACTCAATATGCATGAACAAAGTACGAAGGTCGGGCAACTTTCGTTCTTTTTCAATATCCAAATCTTCAGAATGAAGACCAGATAGCATATGTGCTGCTTCCCAATGAAAATATGAAACATTTCTTTGTTGAGAAAGAAATGAGTAGCTGGTGTGGTTTAGTCAAGAGTTGGCATGGGCTAGTGCCTATTTTAATGAAGTTCACCAAAGAATCGTGAAACAGCAGTAATGTGGCTGCCCGACTCAGAAAGTGGTTGGTGCAGAGTTCTAATATTCTTTTAACTCTGTTCTCACACCCTCTTTCTTTTGAACAATTAATCTCACATCTAACCTGTCAGGATCTGAATTCTTAACAAAAATAAACACTCAGAAACAATATTAAAGGAGTTTACGGAATAACACTTTAATATTCAAAGATCAATGAAAGAGTGAATCAGAAATCACAAATTGTAAACTTTATTGAATGATTTAAAGCTACAAGATTTCACACACAACCTCAATATTGATGAACAGGCTCACCAATACGAATTCTACTTCCCTAGAACTAGGGTTCTAAACCTTGAGGTTGATTCTCTCTATAAAAACAAAAACTCAGAATAATGTCTAACTTATTATTCTAAACTATTTTCAATAAGTCTATACATATACTAAAGATAAAAGATAATTACAAAATATAAAAGATCTTCAGTATAATCTTCCATAGTTATCTCCAAGCTTTCCATGATTATCTTCAGTCTTGATCTGCACGTATCTTGATTATCTCTTAAGCAAGATTAAGTTGTAGCAGTATTAACACTCTGAGCAGTATAAATCTTCTTCAGCAGTAGTAACTGTGCTCAACAGTATTAACTTTGATCTGGCAGTACTAACTTCAGCAGTACTAACTAGTAGCAGTACTAACTTTGCTTAGCAGTAGTAACTTCATCAAGCAGTAGTAATCTTGGTTAGCAGTATTAACCATACTTGTGCAATTCTCAATTCCCAACAATCTCCCCCTAACTTGACTTTTAGAAAGAGAAGTCAAGTTCTTCAGATGCTCCCAAAACTCTATTATTCATAGCCCTGTATCAGCATTCAACCCCAAACTTTGATTAATTGTTCTTTGGATCAAATACCTTGCCATTTCAGAATTTGGTGCA
This sequence comes from Arctium lappa, assembly GCA_023525745.1. Lineage (NCBI taxonomy): Eukaryota > Viridiplantae > Streptophyta > Magnoliopsida > Asterales > Asteraceae > Arctium > Arctium lappa. Next base: position 52,347,243 of record CM042047.1, read on the forward strand.
CAACCAAGCTTTTTCTTTAACATAGCATGCAGCTTCAATCTGCTGTGGTTGTAAACTCTATCCACCAGGAAGTATTCTATGTGATTTATATCCATAGTCAGTGCATATACTCCACTAGTTTCATATAGAGTCCAATTATTAACTGTTTGAAACACATTTATGATAATATCCTTCACTTCTTCTGGCTTGAACAACCTACATAGATACTCCATCACAAGTTTTGTGATTGGTATCCCTGGAGCTTTCAGTTGATCAGCATACAATTTCATTCCTACTTCAAACATCTCCTCTAGATCAGATCTGGAACATGTTCTGACAATCTTGGCCCAAGTATGATATACTTCATACTTCTCATCTTTCCTCTTGAGCCTGATATACTCTGTTCCATCAACTTCTAGTGTATCCCAGTGAATGATCTCTGGAGGCTTAACACCAACTGGTTCAGCTGATATAGGCTCAGGAACTTTGTCCATCACTACTATGTACAGATTCACATCAGCAGTACTTGATGGTTCTTCCTGTTCAACAGACTTAGGTGCCCCTTCTTCTTCATCGACCCTCTGTTCTTTCTCAACTTCTCCCTTATCCACTCTAGATTTCTTTGCTGATTTTCTCCTAGCCATCATTTTTGTTCTTTTTAAAGTCCTCAGACTTTCACCTAGAGTAGCTTCCTTCCTTGGTGTTTCTTGCTCATCAGGGAAGGGTTTCTGAATTAGAAGATCATGTCTTTCTTTCATCTTCTTTTCTGCTTCAACTCTTGCTATGTCATTTCCTTGTAATTTGGTCATCTCAGCTTCATACAAACCTTTGATTTGTTCAAAAGACATCTTTGTGAACATTTCCTTTTTAACTCCCACAACACATTTGAGAAAAGTAATCATCTTCTTTCTCTCTTGAGTGCCAAGGAAGGTCTGTGAAGGTTGTCTCTTCTTTGTACCCATTCTGATCATTTCAGGCTTCTTTAGGGTTGTAGCTTTCTTCTTTGCTATTTCTGTTGCAAGACTCTTTTGATAAGCTTCATTAAGTTCTGCAGCCAGAGCTTTTGCCATCTCCCTATCTTTTTCCACTTGAACCTTTTCTTCTTGTTCAAGTTCAGCCTGAATCTTTTTGGCCAATGCTTCATCTGACTCAACCAACTTTTGCTTTTTAATTGGTTGATCAGTTTCCAGCATCTTAGCTTTGCCTTTGTCCTTGCTTATTACTTTATCATCACTAACTTTTTTGATAACTTCAACATTGTCTTTGATGACAACTCCTTTGGTCTTTGAAGTGACTTTAGGAGTATCATGTTTAGCTTTGATTAATGCTTCAGCTATCTCAAGTTCTTCCATATTGCTGCTAAGAAGGTCTGTTAATACCTCTTGAACCATTTCTGCTGCTTCATTCAATTCAGCAGTATTAACAGTTTCTGCTGCTTTGCTTGTTTCAGCAGCATTAACTGTTACTGCTGCTTTTTCTGTTTCAGCTACTTGTACAAATTTTGATTCTGTTTCTACTGCTTGCTCCCCCTCAAAATCAAATTTCTCCCCCTTATCTTTAGCATCTTCCATGTTTACATCAGCTTCTGACTCCCCCTTTTTGGGAGCATCATCCACTGGTTTCCTTCTTCTGAGCACAAACTGTTTCCTTTTCTTTTTCTGTACCAATCTCTTCACCATTTTCTTCAAGTTGGTAATCTGTATTTGTTGAGACAGAATTACCATTTTCAGCTCTTCTATGTCTTTGCCTTGCTTGATTACATCCATATTAATATTGCCCAAAGTTTCCATCAATTCATTATAGTCATATCTGTCCTCACCTTCTCCAGGAGTGTTACCCCCTTTTGAAGGATCATGGGATCTTTTAGTAGTAGAAGACTTCTGCCTAGCAGAAGCACCCTCCACCCCCTTGGTTTCTTGGCACCTGGGACCTTTGAATGATTGATCATTCAAAGTTGCCATGGGGGAGGTCTTATTGATGTTACCACTGTCCTCCTCTGTGCTAGCAGGAGTAGTGGCAGCCTGCTCACCCATATGCTCAAACATCTCCTCAGTGAGCACCTCCTTGGGGTTGGGAGACACCCCTGTGGGTTCCCTGTAGATATTATCTAATGGAGAATTCTCCATTAGAGGGCTTAAAGGCTTTGAGGGTGAAGGTACAAGAAGGGAAGGAGCCTTCTTTACCTTTTTCTTGATGTATGTATTGCTGATTGGTGAAGTTGGTTTTTGAAGAAGGGACTGAGGGATTGATATGCTGATTGAAGGTTGGGATTGGCTTTCAGTGGGATGGTCTAATGAGGGCCTTGACCCTGAAGCCATACCTTCTTCATTGTGGGACACCACCATCATTGTAGAGAACAATGGAGTGTCAACTCCTTCCGAGTCCAATGGAGATCTCTTCATATTGAAAAGACCTTACCTTTGGGGATTTTAGGTACATATACCTCATCAAATTGAGGCATATCCGTCAATTCATTGGTTATAACTGCCTGTACAAATCTTGGGTACATATAAAAACTCTTTTTGTTTCCCAAGTTTGATACAAGGTCATTGAAAATCATTTTAGAAATATTGTACTTTCTGGCAGTGGCCAAGCAAACCAAAACATAAGCAATGGTACTGCTGAACTCACTCCATCCAGTAGTCTTTTTAGAAATACAGTGCATTAAAGTATGGACAAAGAACCGCCATTGGGGAGAAAATTTAGCTTTTGAGAACTTAAAAACACCCAATGGGCCTCCATACCCCATTCTAGTCAGAGTAGAAAACAGTTCATCATTAGAGATATATGAGATACCTGAGGCATCGTCTAGACGTAGACTAATGCGAATTACCTCTTCAGAAATTGTCAAGGGTTTGTCACACACCCTTGTCTTGATAACTTGCACACCATTTTCAGTAACAATGGTGGCATTTGCACAGAATTGTTTTTGGTGCTCAATGTAGATGGATGGTGACACTGTAAGGGAATACGCGATATGGCTTGTTTTGAGAAAATCGACGATCTGGTGAAATCCATCAGCCTGCTTCGGATTTTGAAGCATCGCGATTTCGTTGTGCTCATCAATGAACGCCATGGATGCCATTGAGCTTGAGTGTTCTTGCCTGAAACTTACTAGGAGCTTGAGAGAAAAAGGGTTAGAGAGCAGATGAATAGTAATCAAAGAGTCGTTATGAACTTTTAGGCGAGCAAAAAAGGTATTTATACGATTCGGGACAGAAGCAGTATTAACCACTAGCAGTATTAACTAACTAGCAGTATTAACTGAGAGCAGTATTAACTACTAGCAGTATTAACTAACTAGCAGTATTAACTAACTAGCAGTATTAACCACTAGCAGTATTAACTAACTAACAGTATTAACTGAGAGCAGTATTAACCACTAGCAGTATTAACTAACTAGCAGTATTAACTCAGAGCAGTATTAACTACTAGCAGTGTTAACAAACTAGCAGTATTAACTACCTTAGAATAATTAAGTACCCAATCAAAACAACCTGAAACACTTAAACTGGTTGTACCTTAACTGCTCAACATAGAACACATCCTCAAAGGTCATCTTACCTTTTGTTACATCACCCTTACCACTGATCTTACCTCCATCTGGAGTATTACCAAAGGCAACATGTCCTCCATCAATTTTCTTGAAATTCTTGAGGCAAACCATGTTCCCTGTCATGTGCCTAGAGCAATCACTATCAACATGCCAGATGCTCTTTCCTTTGAGCTGCTGATTGCCCTGCACATAAGATAAATCAATTAGTATTGATTGGGAACCCAAGCCAAAGTGGTCTTGGGTCTCCCTTTCTCATCAAAGTATTTACATTTCTTTTTTATGAGATTTTTAAAATCAGAGCACTCTTTACTGGAGTATTTTGTCAAGATAATTGGCTTAGCAGCACAAACACTAGAAGCAGTACTAACTTTAGAAGTACTAACAGAGTTAGTAGCACTAACAGGTTTAGCAGTATTAACCTTCTTAGCAGCACTAACAGAGTTAGCAGTATTAATATATGAAGAAGTACTAACCATGTTAGCAGCACTAACATTGATAGCAGTAGTATTGCTTATAGCAGCACTATCTTTGTCAACAACACTATTTGTAGTAGCAGTACTAACAATTTTAGTGCTTTTGGGAACCCACATCTTGACATTCTCTCTTTCAGTCTTTTTCTTCATATGGCTTTTAGATTTAACATGTTTCTTAGCCACATGGTTCCTTTCATTCTTCCTATAACCAAAGGGTTTTTGCATAGTTCTTTGAAAATTCATCCTTTGGTTAACAGGATTAAAGTAACAGTGCTTGGCAACATGATTCAATTTGCCACAAATGAAACAAGGTTTTGGTCTAATGATTTTACTCAGATCACTCCTTGTTTCTGAGCCCACTGATTATTCCAATTCCTTTGATTTCCCCTCCTCTTATCATGTTTTAGGGGCTCAGACTTATTACCTGTACACTGTTTGCAAGGAACAGGATTCACAACTGTGGTCTGCTTGTAATGGACCTTTCTAGACTTTCCCTCAGTCTTCTCTATGTAATTGGATTTGATCCAAGCCCTTCCACAGTCCTCATTAGTGATTATGTTATTCTCTAAGGGAATCTCACCACCCACATTGTTCTCCCTACTCTTAACAGCTTCTTTCTCAGTCTTGTCCTCAACAACTACTTCATCTAAGGGATCTATCTCAGTGGCTCCCTCAGGCAAGTCCTTCTCCTATCTTTGGTTTCTAGCAAGTCTGATGTAGCAGGGATGTAGTTGTTGTTGTTGTATGGTGGTGGTGTGGTATTGTACCCAATTCCTCTTCTCAGCTTGTCATGAATCTGAGTTTGTAGTAAAGAGTCCATTGCTTTAGAAGCATTGGAAAACTTTTCTACATCTAGCTTAACTTTGGCTAGCTCTCCTCTCAACTTTTCATTCTCCTCTTTAGACTTTGTCAGTTGGAGTTCTAGATCCTTTTTCTCCCACTTCCAGTAATTTGTGTCATATGAGTGTTGAAGTTCATTGGCTTGGAAACCTTTAATTTGTTCCTCAAACCTCTCTACAATTCTCACATAGTCTTTTATATCTTTTGCTAACCTCTTTAGGTCATCACTCATATTCTGGTTGTGATCCCTGTACCTTTTAACAGTGTCTATGCAAGTTTTAGAACAGAGATTAGAACTTACCTCAGTTGGGAGATCAGATACCTCTGCCATGAGAGCTTGATTTTGAATAGCCTCTTCTGCTTTATCACTCCAGTCAAACCCCATTCCTTGTTGAGAAACAAGGGCTTGAGCAGAGTTTCTGTTCTGGTTGAAGCTACCAGTCTGAGCTTGTTGGTGGTTATTGTGAGACACTCCACTTCTGCATTCCCTGGCAAAGTGTCCCTTCATATGACATTTATAGCATTCTACCTTTGACTTGTCAAAGCCTGCTACATCTTCTCTTCTTTAGGAGAAGTTATTCCTCCTAGTCCTCTTGATGAACTTCTTTACTCTCATGGAAAGCATGGCCATTTGCCATTTAATATCCATCTCTTCAAGATCATCAGGATGAAGTTGTTCCAAGTCATCATTGATTAAATAAGAGTTTCCATGGCTAGACAGAAAGGCTTCAAAAACAGATTCAATACCTTTTTCTTGATTTACTCCATTAGCAGCATTAACTGATTCAGGGTTAGCAGTAGAATCAATTGATGCTGATAGGAGTGCAGCATTATGAACATATCCAGAAGGCTTCTTCTTTGCCTCCACCTCAGTTTCAAACACTCTAAGGTCATTGTACAGATCATCAAGTTCTTTTTCTTCCAATTGTTCATTCTGTCTGAATGAAACAGTATACATGGTCCATTCATCTCCAAGGGACCTTAAGAACTTTCTGTTTACATCATCTTGATCAATTTGTACTCCCACAGTAGCTAGTTCACCAATCAGCTTATTAAACCTGTCAAAAGTTTGAGTCATGGACTCATTCTTAGTTGACATAAAGTTTTCATACTGTTGCTTCAATATTGCCTTCTGATTTCTCTTGGTACTTTTAGTACCAGAGAATTTCTTCTCTAGAGCATTCCAAAGCATCTGTGCATCAGTGCAATTGCAGAATTGGTGTTGATACTCATTGGGAATAGCCAAGAGCAGTGTACTTAAGGCTTTCATCTCTGTCTGCCTTGTCTTCCTCTCTGCATCCGTCTTTGGTGGGATTCTTTTTCCATCTGCACCAATCTTTCCTTCATCAGATGGGCCATTCTCAATGATGTCCCACATAGAATAATCTGTGAGGAGAATGTATTGCTTGATCCTAATCTTCCACATATCAAATTCATTAGATCTGAGCATTGGAACCTTTGAGACAAGAGTACTGTTTGATTCAATTGTGTTTTCCATGATGAATAAAGGTTTCTGAGAAAACTTGCTCTGATACCACTTGTCAGGATCTAATTCTTAACAAGAATAAACACTCAGAAACAATATTAAAGGAGTTTGCGGAATAACACTTTAATATTCAAATATCAATGAAACAGTGAATCAAAAATCACAAATTGTAAACTTTATTGAATGATTTAAAGCTACAAGATTTCACACACAACCTCAATATTGATGAACATGCTCACCAATACGAATTCTACTTCTCTAGAACTAGGGTTCTAAACCTTGAGGTTGATTCTCTCTATAAAAACAAAAACTCAGAATAATGTCTAACTTAATATTCTAAACTATTCTCAATAAGTCTATACATATACTAAAGATAAAAGATAATTACAAAATATAAAAGATCTTCAGTATAATCTTCCATAGTTATCTCCAAGCTTTCCATTATTATCTTCAGTCTTGATCTGCACGTATCTTGATTATCTCTTAAGCAACATTAAGTTGTAGCAGTATTAACACTCTGAGCAGTATAAATCTTCTTCAGCAGTAGTAACTGTGCTCAGCAGTATTAACTTTGATCTGGCAGTACTAACTTCAGAAGTACTAACTACGAGCAGTACTAACTTTGCTTAGCAGTAGTAACTTCATCAAGCAGTAGTAATCTTAGTTAGCAGTATTAACCATACTTGTGCAATTCTCAATTCCCAACATAACCAAACTCTCTTTTCCATTTTATCTTAGCTCAATGAGAAACTCAACCCTTTGAGTATTCTCCTCCACTCTTTGATATTGACCCCTCGTCACTTGATCACTTAAGGATAACTTTTTGGGTAGGAAACACTGGTTATCGTGAATCCATAAAATTCTTTTAAGTTCTCACAATGATCCCGTGAATTTGTCCTAAAATCATAATGTTGCTCAATAGTTTAACTTCATTAGTTAGAGCACAATAGTATGAATTACACATGTCATATATATGTATGCTCGATAAGATAATCATGAAGATTTGAGCATTTTTAAACATAGAATATTTTCTCAAAACAAGGAAATTGAATGAACAAAGTGAAATCAGTAGATATGTTTTGAGAATCTGACAATATATGGAAAAGATCAAATATGAATGATTTAACAATAAAGGCTTAGGTCATGAAAAATTTGGAATTTGTCTATATGAACAAATATAGACATTCATGAAAGAAACGCTCAGTTTTGAATGCATTTAACGCTCAATAAACATTGAAATTCAAACGAGGTGTATTACCATCAAAAATTGTTTCAATTTGAGACATGGTAATAACAAAATCAAAGAAAATTACTAAACTAGTGTGTGTGAATACTTGACAGTATATGGAAAAAATAATACACAAGTATTAATCTTTGGAAACCCACAGTTAGTTAAACATGAAATCTCATAAATGAAAACATTTAAAATCACACTTCTAGAATCATAATTTTTTTTAATAATCGAGAAGTGGTTTGAACATTTAATAAAATTGTTTTCGTGTTTGAAAGTTGTCCTTCTTCCAAACATTCAAAGATTTAAGGTTAGAACATACAAACCTCAAATTTCACCACAAGTCATGAGTTATTATCGTGTAAGCTTCCCCTCAAAATCTGCATTCAGTCAAAAGGTCGTCAAATTAACAAAGTCTTATTCAAAAAACTTATTCAACAAGTTTATTGAAAGTAAAATATTGAAGAACGAGTTCTGATCTGACTTAATCAGAAGTCATTTTTCTTACTCTTACTCCCCCTGAAAATATGTATCATAAAGTTTGTCAGTACAAAATATATGCAAACATTCTAACTCTGCCTAGAAAGTAGATCATCTAATCTTTGTCTCACTCCCCCTGAAATCATGAGCAATCCTTCAGTGCAGATATCATTCAGACAAACGAATAAAGAAATGAAGAAAAGTCACAAAATAAACTGTACGAGGTAAATTCAGATCATGTTTTAAGATTCAACATGCCTAATTTCGAAATGAGAAAATTAAATCTCTTTTCGTCCAAAGGCTTGGGGAATAAATCAGCAAGTTGATAATCCATGTTTACAAAGTAGAGTTCAAATGTACCTTTTTTGACATTATTGTTGATAATGTGATATCGCACGTCAATGTGCTTCATTTTCGTGTGTTGAACAGGATTAGTAGATATCGCGATTGCGCTATTCGAATCACAATATATCGGTATCTGATTAAACTTGAAGCCATAGTCTCGAAGCTATGTTCTCATCTACATCACTTGAGAGCATCAACTACATACTCTACTTTAGTTGTTGAAGTGGATACATAAAGTTGTTTCCTTGATGCACAGCTTACGAGATTGTCTCCCAAAAATTGTATGTGACCCGAGGTGATCTTCCTGTCTAACATACAACCTGCATGGTCTACATCTGAATATGTCGTAAGTTCGAATCCTGTATCTTTAAGATACCATAGACCAAGATCTGCAGTCCACTTCAGATATCTAAAAATACGCTTAACAGCAGAAAGATGTGACTCTCTGGGTTTGGCTTGATATGTCGCACATAGACAACTTTCAAACATAATATCAGGACAACTAGCCGTTAAGTACAATAATGACCCAATCATGCCTCTATAGGTTCTAAGATCAACAACTTTTACGTTTAGATCAGCTCCGATCTTAGTTCTAGGTGTCATCGGGGTAGAAATAGGAGTACAATTTTCCATTTTAAATTTTCTCAAAATATTAGAATTGTACTTTGCTTGATTAATAAAAATCCCCGTTGAAAATTGCCTAACTTTTAATCCGAGAAAGAAATTCATCTCTCCCATCATACTCATTTGAAATCTTGACACCATGCGAGAAGAAAATTTTCTTACAATACTTAAGGTTTGTCGAACCAAAAATTATGTCGTCAACATCACTCTGTATAAGAATGATATCACCTTTTTCTTTCTTGATAAAAAGAGTAGTATCAATTTTACCTTTTAAGAATCCAGACCTAACTAGAAATTTTGATAGAACATCGTACCAGGCTCAAGGCATTTGTTTAAGTCCGTAAAGGGCCTTGTCTAGAATGTAGATATGAACTCGATTTTCAGCATTGATGAACCCTTCAGGTTGTGAAACGTATACCTCCTCCTTCAAGATGCCATTCAGAAAGGCAGTCTTCACGTCCATCTGGTAGACTGTGAAGTTTTTGTGTACAATATAGGCTAGAAACATTTTGATTGCCTCTATTCGTGCAACTGGTGCATACGTCTCATCTTAATCTATTCCCTCCTCTTGTCGGCATCCTTTCGCTACAAGTCTAGCTTTGTTACGAATCACGATTCCATCTTCATCGTTTTTGTTCTTAAACACCCATTTAGTGCCTAGATTGATCGTGTTAATCATCTAAGTATCCAATATGTTCTGATTGTGGTTCAGTTGAAGTGTTAGGTACAGAAGCTTTAGTTGGTGGAACACTTGATGTCTGTTGAGTAAGCAATGTTGTTCACCCAACTGAATGTGACACTTATGTCTGTTCATTATCTTGTTCAGCTTCAACTGATTGAGTAGGTATTTGAACTTGAGTTTCAGTTTGAACCGGGGAAACTAGTTCAGTTGAGACATCTGATGTGGTTGGTTGATTATCACTGGAATCTTCAGATCGAAGCGACAATGAATGATTGATCTATTATGTGTGTAACATACAGTCAAAACAGCTTCAGCCCACAAGAATAAAGGTAAGTCTGACTGGTTGAGCATTGTGTGTGTAGCCTCAACTAACGTTCTTTTTCATCTTTCAACTATCCCATTCTGTTCTGGCGTTCTGACAGCAGAATATTGATGTGTTATCCCGACCGATTCGAGATAATCTTCAACAGTTTTGTTCTTGAATTATGTGCCACTATCTGTTCTGATCAACTTTACTGTCTTCTGCATATTAACTTGGACTTTCTTGAGAAACGAGATTGTATGTCCCACAATATTGTTCTTATTACAATAATGATCAAGATGACAACACAATCAAAACAAGAAAAATAGTTTTCAATTTCAATCAATATGAATTCGTACAGGATGATATCTCAGAATAATTCTCTCTCTACAATCAATGTATACGCATAGCCTTATGAGTCTACAAACAAAAATAAAATTATTTATACTCACTACAAATTGCAAAGACAACTGAACTACAAACACATTGACTTTGACCTTTATTACAAGAAACTTTGACTTTAGCTTGAGAGACTTTGACTTGAGCTTTTGACTTTGACTTTCTCCTTTCAATCTCCATGATCTTGTATCCAACATATTTGTGCACTAACATTCTCCCCCTTCGGATTCAAGATCATCTCCAAAAAGATATGCATTGAAACTACCCCTTTGGATTCAGATTAAATTTCAGCATCAAAGAACAATCTCCCCCTTTCGGATAAACTTGCACTTTCCTTCAAAATCAATTTCATCTTCAAAGCACGTTCTCCCTTTTCAAGAACATTCTCTCCTTTTAAGATAAAAACTGATCTTCTCAGGTAATCAACATTCTCCCTCTATTGAGATGAAAATTGATAATCTTCACTTGAATATTGATCTCCCCTTCATGTGATCTTTAACATTCTCCCCTGAAGACTTTGACAAACATCATCATCTTTAGCAAAGAAACTATCTTCGGTTGTAGCTCACTTTTCTTCAGTAAATAATCTTCAAAGAAAATTTCAGTAAACGAAAATTTTTAAGCTTTCTCTTTCAGTTATGTGCAATCTTCTTATAACTTGCATTCCTTGACAAATCCTTGCAACGAACTTTCTCCAAGACTGTTACAACTGTTCTTCAAATAACATTTCTTGAAATATATTTCTCCCCCTTTTTGATTATAAGGCATATAGATCATCAAAACCTCCTCAAGAAATGTCATGAAATTCTAACCATGGATCTTTTCATATGAGCCTCTGAACATCCGTCAATTCATAATGTATTCATCCGAATCTTTTCAAATTCAGACAAATAAGAATGTAACACCTGAATTAACAAATGAATCCGTTAATAATGTCTGTCAGTAGCACGAAGCCACTATGTGTAACAAATACACATTAGAAAGGAGCGTTTTGATGTTCACTCCCCCAGGTCTTCCATTCAATCATCGAATAACACATGGTTAAACTATGAACGTTTAGACAGAAAAACAAAATTTCTATGTGTACGTGCTTGTGTATGAAAGAATTAAGCATGATGATTTCTTTATCAATTAGGCTAAAAAATGTGTAAACCATTGAGACAACAATAGTAATACATGGACTCAATTGTGCATGATCGAAGTGCGAAGGTGGGGCAGACTTCCTTCTTTTTCAATATCTACATCTTTCGAATGAAGACAAGATAGATTATGTGTTGCATCCCCAGAAAAATTTAAACATCTTCTTTTTAAGAAAAAGATGAGTAGCTGGTGAGGTTTAAATCAAGAGTTGGCATGGGTTAGTTGCCTGTTTCAATGATGTTCACGAAGAATTGTGAAACAACAGTAATATGGCATCCCGACTCAGAAAAAGTTGGTGCAGAGTTTGATATTCTTTTACTCAGGTCTCTCACCCTCTTTATTTTTAACATTGAGCTCACTTATAACCAAACTCTCTTTTCATTTTATCTCATCACATACTCACACTCAGATAATGACTCCTCGCCTCTCGATCACTCAAGGATAACTTCTTGGGTAGGAAACACTGGTTAACGTGATTCCATAGAAGTTCAATTAAGTTCTCACATAATAAGCCCATGTAGTTGTCCTATAAGCAAAATGTTGCTCAGATGGTTTAACTTTTTCAGTTAAAGCACAAAATGAAATACATGTCAGATATTTGTATGCTTATGAAGATAATCATGAAGATTTGAACATTTTAATCATGAACGATTTTTCAACACAAGTATATTGAATGAATGAAATGAATACAAGAAACTTGTTTGAAAATCTGACATTGTATGAAAATATCAAATATGAATGATTTAACAATCAAGGCTTAGGTCATGAAAATTGGATGTTGTCTATAAGAACAAATATAGACATTCTTGAAAGAAACGTTTTGAATGAATCAACGCTCAAATATCAATGAAGTTCAAATGGGGTGTCTTACCATCGAAAATTGGTTTCAATATGAGACATAGTAAGAACATATCAACAAAATACTAAACCGGTGTGTGTGAATACTTGACAGTATATGGAAAATATAATGCACAAGCATTAACTTTGGAAACACACGGTTTGTTTAACAGAAGCTCATAAAATGAAAACATTTAAAATCATACTTCTAAATTCACGAAATCATTTTGAGAATAATAAGTGGTTTGAACGTTTAAGAACATGTTTTCATGTCTGAAAGTCGTCCATCTTTCAAACATGTACGAGATTAAGAATAGAATTAAACCTTACGCTCATCTTAAATCTCATAAAGTCAGCTCGAAAGTGAAAACACAAAGTTGTTTCTTTGATGCCCAACTTACGAGCTTGTCTTCAAGAAAATGTATGTAACCCGAAGTGCTCTTCCTTTCTAACATACAGCCTGCATGATCTGCATCTAAATACGCTGTTAGCTCAAAACCAGTATCTTTAGGATACCACAAACCAAGGTCTGCAGTTCCCATCAGATATCTAAATATGCGTTTTACAGCAGACATATGGGATTCTTTAGGTGAACCTTGATATCTAGCACATAAACACGTAGAGAACATTATATCTGGACGACTAGATGTCAAGTACATTAAAGAACCAATCATCCCTCTATAGGTTCTAACATCAACAGCTTTTCCCGAAAGATCAACGCCGATTTTAGTTCCTGGTGCCACCGGGGTAGAAATTGGAGTACAATTTGACATATTAAATTTCTTTAAAATGTCAGCAATATACTTCCCTTGATTTATAAAAATCCCCGTAGAAAATTGTTTGACTTGTAATCCGAGAAAGAAATTCATCTCTCCCATCATACTCATCTGAAAACGTGACACCATGAGGTTAGAAAAATTCTTACAGTACTTTGGATTAGTTGTGCCAAATATGATATCGACCACATATATTTGAATTAAAATGATATCAGCTTTCTCGCATTTAATGAATAAAGTGGTGTAGATTTTACCTTTTGAAAAGCCAGACTTGACCAGGAATTTGGATAAAACATCATACCAGGCTCGAGGGGCTTGTTTGAGTCCGTAAAGTGCTTTGTATAGAATGTAGACGTGATCTGGTTTGTCTGCACTTACGAATCCTTTTGGTTGAGAAACGTACACCTCTTCTTTTAGCAATCCATTCAGAAAGGCTGTCTTGACATCCATCTGATAGACCGTAAAGTTCTTGTGTGTAGCGTAGGCTAGGAACATCCTAATTGCCTCAATACGCGCAACTGGTGCATATGTCTCGTCATAAGCAATGCCTTCCTCTTGTCTATATCCTTTGCCAACAAGTGGTGCTTTGTTTTGAATTACAACACCATCTTCATCTTTCTTGTTTTTGAATACCCATTTGGTGCCAATAATAGTCTTCCCTTCAGGTCGGGGCACCAATCGCCAGACTTTTAATGCTTCGAATTGATTGAGCTCTTCTTCAATGGCTGTAACCCAATCTGGATCACTAAGAGCTTCTGAAACGTTAGTTGGTTTTGTTTTGCTCAGAAAAGACTCAAATAGGCATTCATTTGCAGTTGCATACCTAGTTTGCACCGACTTAGATGGATCTCCAATGATTTGATGAACCAGATGCTCTTTGGTCCACTTGTATACGTTAGGAAGTGGATTAGATGTATATTGATCATGTTGAACATCTAGGTATCCACTCTTTTCTTGTTGTTCAGCAAGGGGTCAGTTGAAGTAATCGGTGCAGAAGATTCAGTTGGTTGGACATTTGATGTCTGTTGAATAGGCATTGTCGTACATCCAATTGATTGTGTACCTTATGGCTCGGTAGTTTCATTAGCAACTTCAACTGAGTGAGTAGGTGTTTGACTTTGAGTTTCTTCCTGAATCGGGGGAACAGATTCAGTCGAGACATCTGAAGTAATTGGATGATGATTGCTTGAATCTTCAGATCTGTCAATCACAATAGGTTTAGTCAATTTAGTACCAAGAAACTCATCATAGAAAAATTCAAACAATAAATATAATTTTGTTAGGTGAGATGTAGACGTTGATGGTTTATCAGAATTAGAAACAGTAACCGCAGGTTCTGGACTGATTTTCCCATAAGCTAATACTCCAGTTATCACGGCTTCTGAACTGTTTTGATCAGAAGCCAACTCTTCATCAAATGTTACATTTACGCTCTCCACCACGATCTTTGATTTCTTCAAGTAAACTCTATATGCAACAGATGTCTGAGAATATCTAATGAAAATGCCTTCATCGGCTTTCGGGCTGAACTTGTTCAAGTTCTCCTTGTCATTTAGCACAAAACACCTGCATCCAAAGATGTGAAAATGTTTAATACTATGTATTCTATGGTTTATCAAAGCATATGGTGTTTTACCAAACCGGCGATGAATTATGGACCGATTTTGCGTATAGCATGCAGTTGACACAACTTCAGCCCACAGAAATAGAGGTAGATCATATTGACTCAGCATAGTGCGAGTAGCCTCTACTATAGTTCTGTTTCGCCTTTCTACAACTCCATTCTGTTTTGGTGTTTTGGCAGTAGAAAATTGGTGTGTTATCCTGACCGATTTGAGATAATCATCTACAATCTTGTTCTTGAATTCTGTGCCATTGTCTGTCCTGAGAAGCTTGACTGTCTTCTGCAAATTCACTTGAATGATCTTTAAGAATGAGATGATGACATCGAGCGTCTCATCTTTCGATCTCAGAAATTTCACCCAAGGGTATCTTGAATAATCGTCCACAATGACCAACACATATTTCTTGTCGTTAATGCTTTGAGTTCGCATTGGACCACAGAGATCCATATGCAGTAATTTCAAAGGAGTACTTGTGCTTGGTCCAGGCTTAGACTTATGAGAAGCTCGTTTCATTTTACCTTTCTCACATGCTGCACACATATGTTCTCGTTCATATTTCAGCTCTGGAAGTCCTTTCACCAAGTTACCAGTTACCAGTTTGTTGATCTATCTGCCATAACCAACTTTGTTGCATAGAGGCTTTAGTGAGTAGAAACACAACATTATTAGTCTTGACTTTTGACAAATTGATCGTGTAGAGGTTTGACTTTCGTGTCCCAACCAAGAGTTCTTATCTGTCTTTAGTTCTAACACAACACCTCTTGGCCTTAAAATTCACCTCTAAGTCTTTGTCACAGAACTGACCAATGCTGAACAGGCTGTGTCCTAATCCTTCAACGTAGCTCACCTTCTTGATTGTGACATTTTCTTGCACAACATCTCCACATCCAAGTATTGGTGAAAACTGGTCATTTTCAAATCTAACGTTCTCGTAGAATTTCTCTGTATAATTAGACAAAATATCTTTCTGCCCGATCATATTCTTGGAGCAACCAGAATCCAAGTACCACATATGACGGGTCTACACAAGAAAAATCAAGGAACAACAGGTTTAGGTACCCATTTATAGATGGGTCCTATCGTGTTAGCACAAGATTTTGGCATCCATTTGAATTTGGACCCTTTGATCTTTTGAAAAACTTTTGAGACAAATGAATTATATACATGTTATGAACCAAACCAATATCAGAATATTGTCGAGTCACAAAATCATTTCGACCATGTGTAGACAACTGAGTAGTAAACGGAGATAATTGGAACAATTGCTTTATTGAGTAAGTCTTGTAAGAAGTTACAAGATTTGTTTTAGAAGAAGCAATATTACCAACTAAATCAGTATAACTAATAGAAATCCAATTACATTCAGAATCAGAAAATGATTTTGTAAGCTCTTTAACTTTCTTCTTAGGTCTCCATTCAGATCTCACTTCGGACTTTTTCTTGCTCAATTCTGAAACAAAAGATATAGTTCTGTTAGGAACATGAGATTTCTGAGTTTGTCTATTCTTTTGTTTACCTGTGTTGGTTCGTTTCTGTGAGCGCCTTTTCTTTTGCTTATTACCTTTAGAATAATAGGTACTCACAGGAACTAATATCAACCTTAGTTGATGATTCACCTTTCTCAAACATACAAGGTAAAGCATCAGAATTGATAATAAATTCAGAATGATCTGGAAGTTTTGCATTGAAATCAAAGACATCAACACTTTCATCAACACAACCATCAGAGTTTAAGAAATCATTATCATCCGCAAACAAATCATCAACATCATCATCAAATATTGCTGCCTTGGAAGAATTTAAACACATCTTTTGATAGGAAATATTAGCACAAGCTGAAGTTTTAGGAGTAGAGAAAACTTAAGATTTAAAATCAGTGTTCTTCATAACTATAGAAAACACAATCTTTTCAAGATCAACCAAAATTCTTTCATCAGCTAAAATGTTTTCAAGCTCGGTAATTTTGCTTTCTAAAACGAGTTAAGGAACGTAAATTTTAGCTTTAACAGGTTTTGCCTCCAACTCCTTAGTAGATTAGCTTTCAAAATAATAATTTGAAAGAAACTTTGGTTGGTCAGAAAGATAACTATCATTCAACTTTTTATAGCAGAATGGTAGTTGCATTTTAGTTGTGTTCTTTCTATTCTCATCTTCCTTAGCCTCAATCTCATCAGATGATTTAGTAATAAACTTGGATTTCAAATGAGGATGTTTGTCAGCCACTTGTAGAAAATCAATTTTTTATAAAGTTGCATGCTTTCTAATGGCTTTCTTCAAAAAATGTGGGTTATGGTAACCGAGTACTGCCAGGCTTTCAAGATTTGTCCAAGTGATTACTACTGCCAGACTTTCAAGATTACTACTGCTAGTAGAATTAATACTGCTTAAAGAGTTAGTGCTGCTACTTGAATAGTTAGTACTGCTTGGAGAGTTAGTACTGCTAGTAGTTAGTGCTGTTGATTGGTTAATGCTGCTAAAGATGGTTAATACTTCTGAAGATTATTAGTGTTGATTCTAATGATAAAGATGCCTTGGAGATAAAGACAAGATTTGATGATAATCATGGAAGGCTGAAGATAATTATGGAAGAATATACTGAAGATCTTTTATGTTTTGTAATTATCTTTTATTTTCAGTATATGTATAGGATTATTCAGAATAGTTTGATACGATGATTCTAAGTTTTTGTTTAGAGAAAGAATTAACCTCAAGGTTTACAACCCTAGTTCTAGAGAAGTAGAATTCGTCTTGGTGAGCCTGTTCATCAAGATTGAGGTTTTGTGTGAAAGCTTGTAACTTTAATCATTCAATAAAGTTTACAAGTTGTGATTTATATTTTACTGTTACATTGATAGTTTGAATATTAAAGTGTTTTTCCGCAACTTCATTAATATTGTTTCTGAGTTTCATTATTCTTGTTAAGAATTAGATCCTGAAAAGTGGTATCAGAGCCAAGTATTCTCAGAAACCTTCATTAATCATGGACAACACAGTTGAATCAACCAGTACTCTTGTTTCAAAGGTTCCCATGCTCAAACCTAATGAGTTTGACATGTGGAAAATTAGGATCAAGAGTACATCCTCCTTACAGACTTTTCTATGTGGGACATTGTTGAGAATGGTCCCTCTGCTGAAGGTAAAATTGGACAAGATGGAAGAAGACCACCTCCAAAAACTGATGCTGAGAAGAAAGTGAGACAATTGGAGATGAAAGCCTTAAGCACCCTGCTTTTGGCCATCCCTAATGAGTATCAACATCAGTTTCATCACTGCACTGATGCTCAGATTCTATGGAATGCTTTAGAGAAGAGATTTGCTGGCACCAAGAGCACTAAGAGGAATCAAAGGGATATTCTCAAGCAGCAATATGAGAATTTTACATCTTCAAAGAATGAGTCTATGACTTAAACTTTTGATAGATTCAATAAGTTAATTGGTGAGTTGGCTACTGTTAGAGTTCAGATGGAACAAGATGATGTCAACCGAAAGTTCCTCAGATCTCTTGGAGATCAATGGACCATGTACACTGTCTCATTCAGACAGAATGACATGTTGGAAGAAAAGGAACTGGATGATCTGTACAATGATCTGAGAGTGTTTGAATCTGAGGTGGAAGCAAAGAAGAAGCCTACTGGATATGTTCATAATGCTGCACTCCTATCAGCATCAACTGATTCTACTTCTAACCCTGAATCAGTTAATGCTGCCAGTGGAGTAAATCAAGAAAAAGGCAATGAATCTGTTTTTGAAGCCTTTCTTTCCAGTCATGGTAACTCCTCTTTAATCAATGATGACTTGGAACAATTTCATCCTGATGATCTTGAAGAGATGGATATTAAATGGCAGATGGTCATTCTTTCTATGAGGGTGAAGAAGTTCATCAAGAGGACTGGGAGGAACAACTTCTCTCAGAGAAGAGAAGATGGAGCAGGCTTTGAAGTCAAAGGTGGAGTCTACAAGTGTCATATGAAGGGACACTTTTCCAGGGAATGCAGAAGTGGAGTGTCTCATAACAACCATCAACAAGCTCAGACTGGAAGCATCAACCAGAACAGAAACTCTGCTCAAGCTCTTGTTTCTCAACAAGGAATGGGGTTTGATTGGAGTGATCAAGCAGAAGAGGCCATTCAAAATCAAGCTCTCATGGCAGAGGTATCTGATCTCCCAACTAAGGTACTTTCTAAACTTTGTACTCAAACTTGCATAGACACTGTTAAAAGGTACAGGGATCACAACTAGAGTATGAGTGATGACCTTAAGAGGTTAGAAAAGGATAGAAAAGACTATGTGAAAATTGTTGAGAGGTTTGAAGAACAAATTGAAGGTTTCCAAGCCAATGAACTTCAACACACATATGATACAAATTACTGGAAGTGGGAGAAAAATGACTTAGAAATCCAACTGACAAAGTCTAGAGAGGAGAATGAAAAGTTGAGAGGAGAGCTAGCCAAGGTTAAGCTGGATGTGGAAAAGTTTTCATATGCTTCTAAAGCCATGGATTCAATTCTAAAGGTTCAAATCCATGATAAGCTTAAACCAAGAATTGGGTACAATACCACACCACCACCATACAACAACAACTACATCCCTCCTAAATCAGACTTGCTAGAGACCAAGGATAGGAAGGACTTGCATGAAGGAGCCACTAAGATAGATCCTTTAGACAAAGTAGTTGTTGAGGACAAGACTGAGAAAGAAGCTGGTAAGAGTAAGGATAACACTGTGAGTGGTGAGATTCCCTTAGAAAAAAACATTCTTACCAATGAGGGTGATGGAAGGGATTGGGTCAAATCTGATGGTGTAGAGAAGACTGAGGGAAAGTCTAAAAAGGTCCATTACAAGCAGACTACAGTTGTGAATCCTGTTCCTTGCAAACAGTGTGCAGGTAATAAAAATGAGCCCCTAAAACATGATAAAAGGAGGGGAAATAAAAGAAATTGGAATAATTAGTGGGCTCAGAAACAAGGAGTTGATCTGAGTAGAATCATCAGACCAAAACCTTGTTTCATATGTGGCAAATTGAACCATCTTGCCAAGCACTGTTATTTTAATCCTATGAACCAAAGGATAAATTTTCAAAGATCTGTGCAAAAACCCTTTGGTTATAGGAAGAATGAAATGAACCATGTGGCTAAGAAAAATGTTAAATCTAAAAGCCACATGAAGAAAAAGACTGTAAACGAAAGTGTCGAGATGTGGGTTCCCAAAAGCACTAAAACTGTTAGTACTGCTACCACAAATAGTGTTGCTGACAAAGATAGTGCTGCCAGAAGCAATACTACTGCTATCAATGTTAGTGCTGCTGAGAGTATTAGTACTTCTAAAACTAACATTGTTAGTACTTCATCAAATGTTAATACTGCTAACTCTGTTAGTGCTTCTAACAAGGTTAGTACTGCTAAACCTGTTAGTGCTGCTAACTCTGTTAGTATTTCTAAAATTAGTACTGCTTCTAGTGCTTGTGCTTCTAGACCAATCATCTTGCCAAAGTACTCCAGTCAAGAGGATTCTAAATTTAAAAATCTCATCAAAAAGGAGTGTAAGTACTTTGATGAGAAAGGGAGGCCCAAGACCACTTTGGCTTGGGTTCCCAGTCAATACTAATTGATTTATCTTATGTGCAGGGTAACCAGCAGCTCAAGGGAAAGAGCATTTGGCATGTTGATAGTGGTTGCTCTAGGCACATGACAGGGAACATGGCTTGTCTCAAGAATTTCAAGAAAATTAATGGAGGACATGTTGCCTTTGGTAATACTCCAGATGGAGGTAAGATTAGTGGTAAGGGTGATGTAACAAAAGGTAAGATGACCTTTGAAGATGTTTTCTATGTTGAACAGGTAAGATACAACCTGTTAAGTGTATCACAGGTTTGTGACAAAAAGCATAGCATATTATTCACTGATTTAGAATACATTATCCTTGCTCCTGGATTCAAGGTAGTTGATGAAAAGATGATACTACTAAGAACTCCTAGAAAGGATAATGTCTATTGTTTGGATATGGAAAATGTTTCAAATGATTCATCCCTAAACTGTCTGGTTTCAAAAGCCTCTTTGGATGAATCATCACTTTGGCACAGAAGGATGTGTCACATGAACTTTAAAACAATGAATAAACTTGTTAAAAACAACCTTGTAAGAGGTCTGCCTTCAAAAGTATTTTCATGTGATGATCATTGTGTTGCTTGTCTCAAAGGCAAACAACACAAAACTTCTCATAAGTCCAAAGAGTTTAACACAATTTCTTCTTCTCTTCAGTTGTTGCATATGGATCTGTTTGGTCCTACAAATGTCATGAGTATAGGTAAGAAATCATACTGCTTAGTTATTGTTGATGATTACTCTAGATTTACTTGGTGTATTTTCTAAGGACTAAGGATGAGACAAGTGGACTGATCAAATCCTTTATTCTAAGAATTGAAAACCAAACAAATCAAAAGGTAAAAGTCATTAGGTCAGATAATGGTACTGAATTTAAAAATCTTGACCTAAACACCTTTTGTAAGGAAAAAGGAATTGAGAGGCAATACAGTGCTCCTAGGACTCCACAACAAAATGGTGTTGCTGAGAGAAGGAATAGGACACTGATTGAAGCTGCTAGATCTCTGTTAGTTGATTCAAAACTTCCAATTACTTTCTGGGCTGAAGCAGTTAATACTGCTTGCTATGTCCAAAACAGAGTTCTAGTACTCAAGCCTAAAAACAAGACACCATATGAGCTTTTAAATAAAAGAAACCCATTTATTGGATTTTTCAAACCTTTTGGGTGTCCTTGTACCATTCTCAATACCAAAACTCACTTAGGAAAGTTTGATAGCAAAGAAGATGATGGTTTTCTTGTTGGTTACTCATCTCAGAGTAAGGCATACAGAGTGTTTAATTCTTCTTCTAGAATAATTGAGGAAAGTGATAATGTCAAATGCAATGAGAACACACCAAATCCTATTGGTTCAGGTCCTCAGTGGTTATTTGACATTGATTCACTAACTAACTCTTTGGGTTTCAGTAGTGATGATCATGCAGGATCAGGAAGTAGAGGATCAGGGAAAGAACAAGTACAAAATATTATTCCTCAGTCTGTGATCTTTCCAATACCTACAATGGATCCTGTTGAAATATGTGAAAAGGAGATTGTTACTGAACCAATTCAGAGTGAAGAAGAAAGAAGAGATGAGGAGAATCCAGAGCATGAAGAGCCAGAAGCAGCTGATGAGATCCCCTCAGCTGACTTAAATGATTCCAATTTAGATGTGGGAATTAATGAAGAACCTAGTCTTCAGACAAGAACTCAAAAGAATCATCCTCTTGAGCTGGTAATAGGAGACATCTCTTCTCCTATGATGACTAGGAATCAAAGCAGACTTCAAGATTTGCAGGATCAACAACATACAATACTCTCTTGCTTTCTATCTCAGATTAAGCCTAAGAAGGCTTATGATGCAATGAAAGATTCAAGTTGGATAGAAGCCATGCAAGAAGAGTTGCTACAGTTTAAATTGCAAGATGTTTGGGACTTGGTGCACCTTCCAAAAGGTCATAAAGAAATTGGCACCAAGTGGATTTTCAGAAATAAAAAGGATGAGAGAGGAATAATAATCAGGAACAAAGCAAGGCTAGTGGCACAAGGGTACACTCAGGAAGAAGGCATAGACTATGAGGAAGTTTTTGCTCCAGTTGTAAGGGTAGAGGCAATTAGGCTGTTTCTAGCCTATGTTTCATATATGAAGTTCAAGGTATATCAGATGGATGTGAAGAGTGCCTTTCTATATGGAACAATTGATGAGGAAGTATATGTCTGTCAGCCCCCTGGATTTGAGAATCCATCATATCCTGACAGAGTATACAAACTTAAGAAAGCACTCTATGGTCTACATCAAGCCCCAAGAGCATGGTATGATACTCTCTCTACCTATCTCTTGGAAAATGGGTTTGAAAGGGGAATCATTGACAAGACCCTTTTCATTAAAATAAGTAAGAAGGACATCCTACTTGTTCAGATATATGTGGATGACATCATATTTGGATCCACAAAAGATCAGATGTGTAGAGACTTTGAAGAGTTGATGCACAAGAGCTTCAAAATGAGTTCAATGGGTGAACTCACTTTCTTCCTTGGGCTTCAAGTGAAACAGCAGAAAGATGGGATTTTCATAAGTCAATCAAAGTATGTGAAAGACATCCTAGATAAGTATGGTTTATCAGACTCAAAGCCAGCAAGCACACCAATGGAAACACACAAACAGATCACTGCTGATCTTGAGGGGGAGGATGTTGATGTCCATCTTTATAGATCAATGATTGGATCTCTCATGTATCTCACAGCCTCAAGACCAAATATCATGTTTCCAGTGTGTGTGTGTGCCAGATTCCAAGTCAAGCCAAAGCAGTCACATCTTCAAGTTGTTAAGAGGATTTTCAGATAAGGGCAACCTAGATTAGGTCTTTGGTATCCTTATGAATCTACTTTTGATTTGATTGCATATTCAGACAGTGACTTGGGTGGTGCTAATATGGATAGAAAGTCTACTTCAGGGGGATGTCAACTTTTGGGTGCAAGACTAGTATCTTGGCAGTGTAAGAAGCAAACCACAGTGTCCTTATCCACAACAGAATCTGAGTACATTGTTGCTGCAAGTTGCTGTTCTCAGGTTCTATGGATTCAGAATCAAATGCTGGACTATGGGGTAACCTTTCTTCACACTCCAATCTTCATTGACAATATAGCAGTGCTATTAGCATTGTTAACAATCCAGTCAAGCACTCCAAAACAAAGGACATTGAAATCAGGTATCACTTTATTAGAGACTGCAATGAAAAGAAGCTTATTCAAGTTGCTAAAGTTAATACTGATAATCAATTTGCTGATCTATTCACTAAAGCTTTTGATGTGGGTAGATTCACTTTCTTGGTCACAAGTGTGGGCATGATCAACTCTGAATGAGCTCATGTTTAAATAAGTGTTTGTATACCTGTTATTTGTTTATTTGTTTGGTGCTACTAATCATCTTTCTCAGGAAGTTTATTGCCCTGCTCAGACTAACACAATCTTCAACAGTGTAAGTATAGTTAATGCTGCCAGTGCAATTTTAATGCTGCCAGTGCAAAGTTACTACTGCAGGTTCATTATTACTACTGCTAGTCTGAGTTACTACTTCAAGTATGTGTTAATACTGCTAGTTAGTTAATACTGCTAGTTAGTTAATACTGCTAGTTAGTTAATACTGCTCTCAGTTAATACTGCTCTTAGTTAATACTGCCAGTGAGTTAGTACCGCTTTAACTGAAAATAGGGTTAATACTTCTTCTTTCCCGAATCATATAAATACCCTCTTTGCTCGCCTAAAAGCTCACAACGACTCTTTGAATACTGTTAATCTTCTCTCTAACTTTTTTTTTCTCAAGCAACCAGTGTGTTTCAGTCAAGAATCCTCAAGACCGATGGCATCCATGGCGTTTATTGATGAACACAATGAGATCGCAATGCTTCAAAAGCCGAAGCAGGCTGATGGATTCCATCAAATAGTTGATTTTCTCAAGACCAGTCATATAGCGTATGCTCTTACTGTGTCACCACCAATTTTCATCGAGCACCAGAAGCAATTTTGGGCCAATGCCACCGCTGTTACTGAAAACGGTGTGCAGTTTATCAAGACAAGGGTGTGTGACAAACCCTTGATAGTCACTGAAGAGGTCATTCGCATCAGTCTACGACTAGACGATGCCTCAGGTATTACTTCTATCTCTAATGAGGATTTGTTTTCCAATCTCTCAAGAATGGGGTATGAAGGACAACAGGGTGTTTTCAAATTTTACAAAGCTAACTTTTCTTCCCAATGGCGGTTCTTTGTTCATACTCTTATGCACTGTATTTCTCGAAAAACTACTGGACGAAGTCAGTTCAGTAGTACCATTGCTTATGCTTTGGTCTGCTTGTCCACTACCAGAAAGTATAATTTCTCAAAAATGATTTTCAATGACCTTGTGTCAAACTTGGATAATAAAAAGAGTTTCTATATGTATCCAAGATTTGTCCAGGCAGTTATCACCTCTGAATTGATGGATATACCTCAGTTTAATGAGGTATATGTACCAAAAATCCCTAAGGGCAAGGTCTTTTCAAATATGAAAAGATCTGCCAAGGACTTGGAAGGAGTTGACACCCCATTGTTCTCTATAATGATGGTGGTGTCCCACAACCAAGAAGGTATGGCATCAGGGTCAAGTCCCTCACTAGACCATCCCACTGAGAGCCAAACCCAACCTTCAACCACTATATCACTTCCTCAGTCCCTTGTTCTTAAGCCAACACCAGTTTTAACCAAAACATATACTAAGAGAAAGGTACACAAGGCTCCTTCCCTTGTTGTACCTCCTACAAACCCAGAACCTCAAAGCCCTCTAATGGAGAATTCTCCATTAGAGAATATCAATAGGGAAACCACTGGGGTGTCTCCCAACCCCAAGGAGGTGCTCACTGAGGAGATGCATGAGCATGTGGGTGAGAAGGCTGCCACTACTCCTGCTAGCACAGAGGAGGCCAGTGGTAACATCACTAAGACCTTCCCCATGGAAACTTTGGGTGAGCAATCATCCAAAGGTTCCGGGTGCCAAGAAACCAAGGGAATAGGTGTGCTTCAGCTTGGCTGGAGATCCCTATTAAACATTCCAATGATCCATCAAAAGGGGGTAACACTCCTGGAGAAGGTGAGGATAGATATGACTACCATGAATTGATTTCTGCCATGTCCAAAATGGCAACTGAACTGGATGCTCAAAAGAAGGTTGTCAATGAACTCAAGAAAGTCATCATCAACCAACAAGAAGAGATCAGCAGCTTAAAGAAGTTGGTTCAGAAGGTGGTTCAAAAGAAGAAGAAACAAAGATTTGTGCTCAGAAGAAGGAACCCAGTGGATGATGCTCCCAAAAAGGGGGAGTCAGAAGAAGCTGAGGTCAACATGGAAAATGCTAAAAATAAGGGGGAGAAACATGGAGATGAGGGGGAGTTTGTTGAAACAGAAACAGATTCAGTGTTTGAAAAAGCAGAAGTAACAGAGAAAGCAGCAGAAACAGTTAATGCTGCTGAAATAAATGAAGCATCAGAAATTGTTCAAGAGGTATTAACTGACCTCATTAGCAGAAATTTGGAAGAAATTGAGATAGTTGAAGCTCTAATCAAAGCTAAACATGATACTCCCAAGGTCACTTCAAAGGCCAAAGGAGTTGTCATCAAAGAAAAGGGTGAGGTTATCAAGAAAGCTAGTGTTGATAAGTTAGCAAGCAAGGACAAAGGCAAAAAGAAGATAGTGGAATCTGACCAACCAATTAAAAAGCAAAAGTTGATTGAGTCAGATGAAGCTTTGGCTAAGAAGATTCAAGCAGAACTTGAGCAAGCAGAAACAGTTCAAGTGGAGAAAGATAGGGAGATGGCAAAAGCTCTAGCTGCAGAGCTGAATGAAGTTTATCAAAAGAGTTTGACAACAGAGATAACATAGAAGAAAGCTGCAACTCTAAAGAAGCCTGTGATGATCAAAATGGGTGCAAAGAAGAGGCAACCTTCAAAGACATACCTTGGCACTCAAGAGAGAAAGAAGATGATCACTTTCCTCAAAGGTGCTGTGGGAGTCAAAAAGGAAATGTTCTCAAAAATGTCATTTGATCAAATCAAAGGGTTGTATGATGTAGAGATGACTAAGCTACAAGGGAATGACCAAGCAAGAGTTGAAGTGGAAAAGAGGATGAAAGAGAGGCATGACCTTCTAATAGAAAAACCCTTTCCTGATGATCAAGAAACTCCAAAGAAGGAAGCAACTCTGGTGAAAGTCTGAGGACTTTGAAAAGAACAAAAATGATGGCTAGAAGAAAACCAACTAAGAAACCTAGAGTGGATGAGGAAGTAGCTGAGAAAGAACAAAAGGTAGCTGAAGAAAAAGAGGCACCTAAGTCTGATGAAAAGAAAGCTTAATCTCAGGAAGAACCATCCAGTACTTATGATGTAAATATGTACATGGTAGTAATGGAGAAAGTGCATGTGCCTATAACAGCTGAACCAGTTGGTGTCAAGCCTCCTGAGATTATTTACTGGGATACCATGGAAGTAGATGAAAAGGAGTATATCAGGCTGAAAAGGAAAGATGACAAATTTAAAGTGTATCCTACTTGGGCCAAGATTGTAAGAGTATGCTCCAGATCTGATTTAGAGGAAATGTTTGAGGTGGGGATGAAACTATATGCTGATAAGCTGAAAGCTCTAGGGATACCAGTTACAAAACTTGTGATGGAATATCTATGCTTCAACATGTTATCAGAAATGTTTTCAAAACCATCAACAACTGGACTCTATATGAAAGAAGTGGAGTATATGCACTGGCTATGGATACAAGTCACTTTGAATACTTCTTAGTGGATAGAGTTTATAACCATAGCAGGTTAAAGCTGCATGCTATGTTGAAGAAAAAGCTAGGTTGTGCACCAGATTCTGCAATGGCAAGATACTTGATTCAGAGAACTATTAATCAAAGTTTGGGGCTAAATCCTGATATAGGTGTATGAGCAATAGAGTTTTGGGAGCATCTGAAGAACTTGACTTCTTTTCTCTAAAAGTCAAGTTAGGGGGAGATTGTTGGGAACTGAATATTTGTCTAAGTGATTACTACTGCCAGGCTTTCAAGATTACTACTGCTAGTAGAATTAATACTGCTTAAAGAGTTAGTGCTGCTACTTGAATAGTTAGTACTGCTTGGAGAGTTAGTACTGCTAGTAGTTAATACTGCTGATTGGTTAATGCTGCTGAAGATGGTTAATACTTCTAAAGATTATTAGTGCTGATTCTAATGATAAAGATGCCTTGGAGATAAAGACAAGATTTGATGATAATCATGGAAGGCTGAAGATAATTATGGAAGAATATACTGAAGATCTTTTATGTTTTGTAATTATCTTTTATTTTCAGTATATGTATAGGATTATTCAGAATAGTTTGATACGATGATTCTAAGTTTTTGTTTAGAGAAAGAATTAACCTCAAGGTTTACAACCCTAGTTCTAGAGAAGTAGAATTCGTCTTGGTGAGCCTGTTCATCAAGATTGAGGTTTTGTGTGAAAGCTTGTAACTTTAATCATTCAATAAAGTTTACAAGTTGTGATTTATATTTTACTGTTACATTAATAGTTTTAATATTAAAGTGTTTTTCCACAACTTCTTTAATATTGTTTCTGAGTTTCATTATTCTTGTTAAGAATCAGATCCTGACAGAATTCATCCTCAGCCATCAGTGCCTTTCCTTCCTCTTTTTGCTTTTCTAGAAGCATCTTATTCTTGTAGTAATATGAGTTCCTCACAGTCGGCTTCTGGCAGTCCTTGGCAAAGTGACCAAACTTGCCACAATTATAGCATTTGACTGGCTCTTCAGACTTCTTCTCTCCATAATCATTCAAAAACCTTTTCTTCTCTTCCGTCTTCCTTTCCACAAATTTCTTTTCCTCACACCTTCTACCTTCCACCCTTTCCTTATGATCAAAATTTCTCGACCTTGACGAGTACCTCTGACTATTAGATCTCGGCTTCTGTAGAACTTCTTCTGGAACGATCGGGTCAGCGGTAGCATAACTTGCTTTAAGTTTTCACCATCATCAAAATCAGAATCACCACCATAAGAATCATCAGAACTGGATATGACAACTTTATTTTTCTTTTTCTTGTCCTTCTTGTCCTTTTCTTTCTTTGCAACCACCAAGGCAGTAGGATCTGGTACTGGCTTCTCATTCTTCTTCTTCTCTTCTCTATCCTCTATCACCTCCTCCTCATTCTGTGTTAGTGTCTCGTATACTTCATGTAAGGGAATGTCACTAAGATCCTTTATCTGTTTCATCCTCCGAGTATGTTTCTTCCATTCTGGCTGAAGAATGTTTAAGAACTTGACGTTGTTTTCAATCTGCTTCTTCTTCACTTTGTTCTTAGCCAGTTCATTCAACAACAAGACAAGTCTCTCATAAGTTTCCTCCAGGCTTTCATTCTCCTTGTGTTTAAATTCTTCATAGTTGTTGATGTAGTTGGTCACTTTCATCTGATTGCCAACTTTGGATCCCATCATCATCTTCTGTAATTGATCCCACATCTTTTTAGTTGTTGCCTTGTAGCTGTCTATTTTGATATAGATCTCATTTGGTATGCATTGAAGGAGTAGATATCTAGCTTGCTTGTCAGCCTTGTATTTGTTTTTCTATTCTTCAGAATACTGAGAAATATCCAATGGAACCCTCTTTGTCTTTTGTTCTCTTTCCTGATTCCCATCTTCACTTTCTGATGATTCATCATCGGGAATTTCCATAGTTAAAGGTATCATTGGACCTTATTCAATAGACAACTTAATGTTATCACCATTTGCATGTATGTCTATGAAGTCTAAGAATCTGTCTTTCCACTACTCGTATTCGCCTTTGAAAAAAACTAGTGGTTTGACATCTGTTCCGATAGAGAGTGCATCCTTTAAAGTCATTCTGACAAAAACACTATACAATAAGAACTTGAAATGATCGTTAGTTCGACAAAAAAGAATCAACAGATGCAGGACTTAAAAATTTTCAGAAAACATATTTTTCAAAAAAGGATGCACTGAGAAGAAAACAATTCGCATGAAAACAAACATCAGAATTCACATGAATTGAGAAATTCGTACAATTAAAATCAGAATTCGCACACCATCCACAATTCGCATACAAGAGATGAGAGAAATCAACACAATTCGCATGTACCTATATGCGAAATCTAGGAATTCGTATATAGCTATCTGTGAATTCTTCACAATTCGTATATAACTCTAAGCGAATTCTTGCCTTTGAATTTTTTTTTGAAAAACTAAGCTTTTCGCACGAGCTTTTCGTATCACAGGGACATGCGTAATCTACATTTAGAAAAAATTTCAAGCTCAAAACTTTTCGCGTCAATATGAAATTTGTACTTAGAAAAGATTTTCAAAACATCATGCAAAATGCTCAAGAATTCATACTAGGTACATATGCGAATTCTTCACAATTCGTATCCTTCTATATGCGAGTTCTTTACTTTTCGCATGCTGGCATGTACAAATTCTTTCCTTAGAAATATTTTTAGTTCAAGCTTTTCGTATAAGGGACATATGCGAATTCTAACTTTTCGTACAAGAGCAAATGCGAATTCTGCACTTAAACAATTTTCAAGAAAGATTATGCGAATTTTAAGGCCTGCGAGTTCTTCATACGAAAAGAATGGATCTTGCGAGTTCTTCGAGTTTTGGTTCTAAAACTTAAAAATTTGTCCAAAATCCAATAAAATCCTCGAATTGGAAGTTGTAAACTCACATAAACAATCACGATTAGTGTTAGAACAGAATATGATCAATGAATTTCACTAAAAACAACTTGAACATCAAATTATGTGATCAAACAGTACGCAAACTCGTCGAACCTATATGATAGTTTTATCAAATTCCCTATATGATAGTTTTATCAAATTCCCTATATACTCTCCAAAAGTTTATCATACGGTCCAAAATGGACCAAAAACTAACCAAAATCAAAATTAAGTGATCAAAATCGGTTTAACAGTGAAATTCAATCACACAAATTCATTTTAATGCATAAAACGAACACTTTTCAACCACAAATTTGATCGAAAACACTTTTGAAATCAAAAATCACTCAAAAACTCAAGAACTCAATGTACGACCCATTTTTTCTGTCAATTTGTCGGATCTAGCTCTGATATAAATTGTGTATCCCACAATATTGTTCTTATTACAATAATGATCAAGATGACAACACAATCAAAACAAGAAAAATAGTTTTCAATTTCAATCAATATGAATTCGTAGAGGATGATCTCTCAGAATAATTCTCTCTCTACAATAATTGTATACGCGTAGGCTTATGAGTCTACAAACAAAAATAAAACTATTTATACTCACTACAAATTACAAAGACAACTAAACTACAAGCACAATGACTTTGACCTTTATTACTAGAAACTTTGAATTTAGCTAGAGAGACTTTGACTTGAGATTTTGACTTTGACTTTCTCCTTTCAATCTTCATGATCTTGTATTCAACATATTTATGCACTAACAGAGATAATAATTTCTGGAGTCTCGTCCTTTGATCTTAGACTTTGACCCGAGTGTATATGGAATAATCATCCACAATGACAAGCCGTATTTCTTGCCATTGATGCTTTGAGTTCGCATTGGACCGCAGAGATCCATGTGCAACAACTCTAATGGAGCACTTGCACTCTGTTCAGGCTTAGGCTTGTGCGAAGTTCTTTTCATTTTGCCTTTCTCACACACATCACATAGATGTTCTTTTTCGTATTTGAGCTCAGGTAGTCCTTTGACCAAATTTCCAGTCACCAACTTGTTAATGTACCGAAAGTTGAGGTGAGACAACCTTCTATGCCATATCCAGCTCTGTTGCGTAGAGGCTTTAGAAAGTAGACACAAAACATTATCTGGTTTGACATTGGACAGATTGATCGTGTAGATGTTTGACTTTCTCATACCAACCAAGAGTTCTTTTCCATCTTCAGTTCTCACACAACATCTCTTGGCTTTGAAGTTCACCTCTAAATCCTTTTCGCAAAACTGTTCGATGCTGAAAAGATTATGTCCTAGGCCTTCAACATAACTCACCTTCTTTATCGTTATGTTCTCTTGAACTACGTCGCCAAACCCCAAGATTGGTGAAAAATGGTCATTCCCGAATCTCACGTTGCCGTAAAATTTCTCTGTATAATTAGATAAAATATCTTTATGCCCTGTCATATGTTTGGTACAGCCTGAATCCAAGTACCACATATGATGGGTCTGCATAGGAGAAATCAAACAACAATCGGTTTAGGTACCCATTTATAGATGGGTCCTTTCATGTTAGCATAAGATTTTGGCACCCATTTGAATTTGAGTCCTCTTTTGCTTTGAAAAACTTTTGAATTAACCAGAATGATGTATATAATATGAACCAAACCAATTTTGAGAAAAACTGCGAGCAATAAAATCACTTCGTCTATAAGTAGAACAACTAATGTTGGCACGAGATAATTGAATCAATTGCTGAATTGTATAAACCTTGCAAGGGAATACAAGTTTTTGTTTATTTAAAGAAAATTGACCAACTACATTCGTACAAGTATTTGTTGTCATATTAAAATGAAAAGATGAACATAATTGTGTTGACTCTGCTTCTTTCTTTCTTCTCCATTCTAGTTTCCCTTCAGATCTTTTCTTTCTCATATCTGGAACATATGAATTATTCATGTTAGAACTATGAGATTTCTGAGATTGTTTCTTCTTAGACTTACCAGTGTTGGTCCGTTTCTGTGAGTGCCTTTTCTTTTGTTTCTTACCTTTGGCATAATAGGTGCTCATAAGAACTGTTTCATCAACCTTGGTTGATGATTCACCTTTTTCAAAAACACTTGGTAACTCATCAGAATTAACAACAAATTGAGAATGATCTGGAAGTTTTGCGTTGAAATCAAACTGTTCAACACACTCATCAAAACAACCATCAGAATTTAGAAAATCAACCTCATCATCAAATAAATCATCATCATCATCATCATCAGATTGAGGAGCTTTGGAAGCATTTGGAAACATAAAATCATTAAATTCTTTTGAACACTGCTTTTTGTAGGTCGTTTGTTCAAAATCTGAAGGTTTTGGATTAGCAAAAACATCGCCCTTGAAAACTTTACAAGATGATGCATCTGAATCAGTAGGGTTGTTTTCACAAGCTCTTTTTGATTCTGATTTATCACCTGTAGCTTCAGATTTGAAATCAGTGTTCAATAAAACATTATAAAACCATTAAAGAGTTTTAATCCATGGTTATTAAATAAGATGGCATTTTTGTAATATTAATGAAATTTATGTCTATATCAAATCTAAACTAAAAAAATGAAAGGGCATATTAGGGTTTTTAATTATAACACACCCTTTTTTACTTTAAACATCAAGGGTTGATTTTATCTTCAACAAAACCATGGCATCCCATTATCATCTTCTTCCATGTGTATCCTCCATCTTCACACTTAAACTTCTTTATGTCTGGCCAGAAATCTCTCCGACCTACGTTCCGCATTTGAGGTTCTTGACGTCGATCGTGACAGAAAGATCTCAAGACGTTATATGCAGATGCTGACGATGACGTCTTGAGACGTGGAGTGAACGGAAAGAAGAAACGGATGAGACGTGGAGTGATGGAGTCGTCTTTCTTCACCACCCACCACCCATAGTGGTATATTTCTTTACCATTGCTTCCTTTTTCAAATAATAAATCAAATCCAACACTCCATTAATCTCCTCCCATCTCTTCCATTTTAGATCTCATCATATCACTCTCCAACCGTTCCCACCTAAATCTACTCCATCCACACCCTTATTTCAATCAAATCCTTTCTCTTTCTTCAACTTATGCTCAAATTTCACTATTTCTTGCCAAAATATTGTACCAAAAAGTATGGAGTCGTGAAACCAAAAGCAAAAGTGGTACTAATAATAATAGGGTTTGTTTTTCTTTATTTTTATGCTGAAATTAACCTGTTTCTCAGTTGAAAATTTGGGATTTTTAATTAAATTTGATATTTCTTCATGGGGGTTCTTAAAGCTGCAAGTTGGATTCTTGGTAAAATAAAAATCGAGTGGTGACCTTAAAGCTACATCGGTTCGAATTTGGGTTCTGGTTCGAAGTCAAAAGGAATTAAGGGTGGTTCGATCTTAAATTGTATTTGATTTCATTATGTGAAATTAGATTATAGACCAAATTTGAGTTTAGATTCATATGCTGAAATAAGGTTAATATGTGTTTCATCTAGTGAATTTATCTATTACATTTGGTGAATCTGTGTGTTTCATATGGTGACTTTGTGTTTTTCATCTGATGAATGAATATGTATGTTTCATCTTGTGAATCTTGTTACCAAAATGATGATTATGCCTTTTTGATGTGGTGAATCAACTTTTAATTAAAACCATTGGATCAAAACCAAATTACGACTTAGATCAGTTCTCACGGTTCTCAATCTTTTTTTAGTTCTCACATAATTTAACCCCTATATATATATATATATATATATATATATATATATATATATATATAACATGGTATAGTAAAGAGTGAATTACACTGTTGTTGCATGTGGTTTGCTTAAATTTTGGATTTGATCCCTATAACGAATACCTACACTAATGATCCCTAACTTTTCAATTTCATAACACTCAGAAAACTCCTTTGCCATAGACTCTTTGAATTAGATTTTTTTTCTTCGGTTCGTATTGTTGAATCGAAAGCAATATTGGAGGCGAATTCATTCGAGAGGTTATAGGTTTCTAATTGTGGAGTTAACATTGTTAGTTAGCAACAGTTATGAGGGACAAATCAGTCTTTAGGCAAACTACAGAGACCAAAAGCATAATTTACTCTAAAATTAATTGTAATTTAGATCTTTTTCTTAAATGTCTTTATTATAGAAATATTTTATATATCCGATCATAAATCAAAATTGTTTATATTTATTTAAAAACTATTATATTGATAAAATGATTTTTGCGTTATAAAATCTTAAGTTCATAAAAACAAAATAAATTAAAAGAAATTCACTTATCTTTTGGGTTGGACATTGAAATATGCAAACAAAGTATTGAAAGTTAAGTACGTCAACGTGATATTATTAAATATATAGTCAAACTACAGATGATTAAAAATAATAACATAAGAATTGAAAAAAAACGTAACATTTTAGAGTGAATTACACTTTTGGTTCCTATAGTTTGCTCAAAGATTGATTTGTCTCTCATAAAGTTTGCTAACGAACCGTATTAACTTCAAAAACTTTGAATGTTATGAAATTGAAAAGTTATGAACCATCGATATAAATAATTTGTTTTAGTAACAAACCAAATTTTGATAGAAACCACATAGACCAATAGTGTAATTCACTCTTTATCTTTTTTGTAAGAAAGTTGTTTTTCATGTCCACATAAAATTCCTAATTTTATTTTTTTCGTTTCTTTTCAGAACTATAAAGTAAATTTGACATTTTTGGTGGTGAGTTATATTGCTTGAATTATCAATAATCTACTAAAAATACTGCTAAGTTAATTCAGGTCACAATAAATAACATTTTAAATAGCTAATTAGTTATCAAACAAATCAACAACATATATATATATATATATATATATATATATATATATATATTGAGAAAGGAGATAGTTTAAATGAAAACTCATTTTTCATTGTGCATATGAAGACAAATCTCACCTACTCGATTTCTTTTGATTCAACAACTCATAATAAATAAAGTTTTTAATTTTAAAATGCTTAGGGGTAAAAGTGGAAGAAAATTTAAACACACGCCTATCATATTTGACTTTTTATTTTCTTTTTTAATTAAAAACTTTTTACCCAATTAAAGTTTAAAATAAATTATCTTAAATATTACTAATATTTTAATCAAACAAATTACATAAAAAAAACGAGAATTTCGTGCTTTTCGATATGACATCCATCTCGATATAGTTTTTTTTGTCGTTTTAACCGTTTTTTTTGCGTGAAATGTTATATATGTGTTATATTCTTTATGAATATTTATGTACGTTCAAGTTTGTACAACGCCTCGACACCGTAAGTATGTAACTCGACATCACCTTCTTCAACACTTTCTTCAACGTCGTAAGACATCATGTTTCTTCAGCACCGTAACCCAATACCTACCAAGACGAATCGAGAACCTATCGAGTAATTCTGTTGTAAATCGGGGAACAAAAGAGAGTGCGTCACATCTCAACATCTTCACGGGTCATTCATGTGTTACTCATCATGAATAATGTATCATTCAGGATGAATAATACAACATTCAGGGTGAATAAATCACGATTCATGAATTCGTGTATTATTCATCATGAATGTTGTGTAATTCATCCTAAATACTATATTATTCATCATGAATAATGAATGAACGTTCACATTTGTTATTTATACTGAATATGGGACATCCGGGGATGCGCATATATATTTATAATGAATTAAACCAAATTTCGGTTGTGAATTGAGAAACAAAAGGGAGTGCGTCATGTGTTTACACCTTCATGGGTCATTCATATATTATTCATCATGAATAATGTATCATTCAGTATGAATAATAGAACATTCAGGGTGAATAATATATGATTCATGATAAATAATACATGAATCATGGATTCGTGTATTATTCATCCTTCATACTGTATTATTCATCATGAATAGGGAATGAACGTTCACCTTTGTTATTCATACTGAATGTGGACACCCGAGGACGTGCATGCATATTCATAATGAATATGACACATATATAGAATTTCACGTAAAAAAACGGTTAAAACGAAAAAAATCCTGAATATTGTATTATTCATCCTACATACGGTATTATTCATCATGAATAGTGAATGAGCGCTTATCTTTGTTATTCATACTGGATGTGGACACCCGAAGACGTGCATGCATATTCATAATGAATATAACACGTATATAGAATTTCACGTAAAAAACGGTTATAACGAAAAAAAACTATATCGAGATGGATGACATATCGAAGAGCACGAAATTCTCGTTTTTTTTATGTAATTTGTTTGGTTAAAATATTAGTAATTTTTAAGACAAATTATTTTAAAGTTTAAGGGGGTAATTTTTTTTTATTAAAAATAAAAATAAAAAGTCAAAGAAGGTAGGTGTTGATT
Source organism: Arctium lappa (assembly GCA_023525745.1). NCBI lineage: Eukaryota > Viridiplantae > Streptophyta > Magnoliopsida > Asterales > Asteraceae > Arctium > Arctium lappa. Next base: position 52,383,761 of record CM042047.1, read on the forward strand.
CAAAATTACAATTTTGTACTTAATCACTTCCCAATTAACCTTAATACGTATTAACCATTGATTAGTTTTCTAAGTTTTGATCAACGAAAAACTGAATGAAAAAGTATATTAATATGGATGTCAAATTAACGAGAAAAATATGATCGTTTATTTGGTGTAATTTATTTCGCTCGAATTTTGTTCATTTTTCGTATTTTTCGAATAAAAAATAGGGGGTGGAGGGTTTTTTAATTTTAAAAATATTGTTGTAACCGTCTGTTTAATCACATCATCAGATCATCTAATCTAACGGTTGATAAGATGTTTTTTAGTTTTTCATTTATTTGAGGTTTTCCCTTAAACCTCTGTCTATATATATATATAAGAAGGAAGAGGAGAGAGGGTTAAGAAAAGACTTTCCTTGGTATTTATCTAATTTTTTAAAAATTTGATTTATTTTTAAATAATAGTCATACATTAAATGACTATCATTAATTATTAAAATGTTTCATTTTTCATTTTAAGATATATAAAAATTATTAGAAAACTTTATTTTTATTTAGCTTTCACTTTTAAATTTTAAAAGTCAATTAATATATGTATTGAACTTTAAAATTTTCATGAAAATATAAAAAACCAATATTCTGTATATATTACATCAATATATATATATATATATATATTACAATAAATAATTTTATAACGAATTTATTTATTTATTTTATTTATTGTAGTAAGCTAACAACGATAATAAATAAAATTTTTTATTAAATGAGTCTATTTTTTTCTTAGTAAGATAACAATCAATATATATATATATATATATATATAGGGGGCGTTTCTTTTACAACCCAAACAATTTGTACAAACTATGCAAACCACTATATTAGGAAACAATAGAAATATTTATGGATAATGATTATGATTCATTAATAATGATTGTGATATATATGGAAAATGTTAAGTTTATTCATTATAATCATGATTTTAAATTAGGAAACATAATAAAATCATATATTAATTAGACTTGATGAACGGCTAAGATTGATTTGCATAGTTTGTACAAATTGCTTGGGTTGTAAAAGAAACGCACCTTATATATATATATATATATATATATATATATGGGTGGGTTCAAATGAAAACTCATTTTTCATTGTGAACATGAGGACAAATTTTAATCATTGATCAAAACTTAGAAAACTAATCAATGGTTAATACATAATAAGGTTAATTGGGAAGTGATTAAGGACAAAATTGTAATTTTGAATCAACACCTACCTTCTTTGACTTTTTATTTTTATTTTTAATTAAAAAAAATTTATCCCCTTAAACTTTAAAATAATTTATCTTAAAAATTACTAATATTTGAATCAAATAAATTACATCAAAAAAACGAGAATTTCGTGCTTTTCGATATGACATCCATCTCGATATAGTTTTTTTTTCTTCGTTTTAACCGTTTTTTACGTGAAATTCTATATACGTGTTATATTCATAATGAATATGCATGCACGTCTTCAGGTGTCCACATTCAGTATGAATAAAAAAGGTGAACGTTCATTCACTATTCATGATAAATAATACCGTATTCAGGATGAATAATACAATATTCATGATTTTTTCGTTTTAACCGTTTTTACGTGAAATTCTATATATGTGTTATATTCATTATGAATATCCATGCACGTCCTCGGGTGTCCACATTCAGTATGAATAACAAAGGTGATTGTTCATTCACTATTCATGATGAATAATACAATATTCAGGATGAATAATACACGAAGCCATGATTCATGTATTATTTATCATGAATCGTGTATTATTCACCCTGAATGTTCTATTATTCATCTTGAATGATACTTTATTCATGATGAATAATATATGAATGACCCGTGAAGGTGTAGACACATGGCACACTCTATTTTGTTTCTCAATTCACAACCGAAATTTGGTTTAATTCATTATGAATGTGTATGTGCATCCCCGGATGTCCCATATTCAGTATGAATAACAAATGTGAACGTTCATTCATTATTCATGATCAATAATATAGTATTCAGAATGAATTATACAACATTCATGACGAATAATACACGAATTCATCATGAATCATTAATTATTCACCTTGAATGTTATATTATTCATCCTGAATGATACATTATTCATGATGAATAACACATGAATGATCTGTGAAGATGTGAAGACGTGACACACTCTCTTTTGTTCCCCGATTCACAACAGAATTACTCGATAGGTTCTCGATTCGTCTTGATGGGTGTTGGGTTACGGTGCTGAAGAAACATGATGCCTTACGACGTTGAAGAAAGTGTTGAAGAAGGTGATGTCGAGTTACATACTTACGGTGTCGAGGCGTTGTACAAACTTGAACGTACATAAATATTCATAATGAATATAACACATATATAGTATTTCAGGTAAAAAACGGTTAGAACGACAAAAAAAACTATATAGAGATGGATGGCATATCGAAGAACACAAAATTCTCGTTTTTTTGATGTAATTTATTTGATTAAAATATTAGTAATTTTTAATATAATTTATTTTAAACTTTAATTGGGTAAAAAGTTTTTAATTAAAAAAGAAATAAAAAGTCAATTATGGTAGGCGTGTAATTAAATTTTCTTCCAATTTTACCCCTAAATATTTTAAAATTAAAAAACTCTATTTAATATGAGTTGTTGGATCAAAAGAGATCGAGTGGCTGAGATTTGTTCTCACGTGTACAATGAAAAACGAGTTTTCATTTGAACTTTCCCCCCCCTCTCTCTCTCTCTCTCTCTCTCTCTCTATATATATATATATATATATAAGAAGGAAGAGCGGAGAGAATTAAGAAGAGGCTTTCCTTGGTATTTATTTAATTTTCTAGAATTTTGATTTATTTTTAAATAATAGTCATACATTAAATGGGTATTATTAAATATTAAAACTTTTCATTTTTCATTTTAAGAAATATAAATGTAATACCTGTGTAAGACCCGGTTTTAAAAGCATATAATTATTTCTTACCCGAATTGAATTGTAATTAAAAATAACAACTAATGATAGTTGAGGGGTTAAAACCGTTATATATCCAAACTCTTAATAATTATAATATATATATATATATATATATATATATATATATATATATATATATATATTTAGTAAAAAAAAGAGAAGTAAACTACATTTCATCGTCCCTAGCTCATTCTCTCTCTCTCTCTCTAAAAGTTCATACTCAACTTCTCTCTACAATATCTATCGATCCGTCGAAAAAATCAACGAAAGAAGTACATATTCGGAATCTACTCGTCGAACCCGTCCTAGAGGTATAAATTTCTTCTTAAGTTATTTAAGTTGGTAAGTTAGGGTAGTTGTAGTTGGTAGGTAGATTATGATTATATAGTGTAAAGTTAGAAGCATTTACATGTATAGAAATGTTTGTTTTTGTCAAAATTACAATCGGGTAAAGTTTAGAATCAAAATGGTGAATTTTTGATTTGATTATGATTTTGTGTTAGAAGTATTAATTTGGGAAATTGGTTAGTTTTTGGTACCAAAAATGGGTAAAGGAAGGAACCATTGAAATGGTTATGAGCTCCTTGAAGTAATGCCCACAAGGTGTTTGTTGAAATGTCTTAAAGAAAATTTCAGTTTCTGTTGAGTATTTAGCTTGCTGTCCAGATATTGAAAAATTCGTATAAAATCAACCGTAGGTCCAATTGAGGTGTGTAATACGTTTTTGGAAACCCCAATGTGTCTAGTACAACTTTGTAGTTTAGACTGAAACCAAATTATGAAGTTAAGCATCTCCAAACAGTGATTTTCCAAAGCTGGTCCTGTGAAAAACGGGATCTGCACACTGTTTTTATATACTTCATATCTAATTGGTCGTTGCTCCAATCAGGGTGAATCCAAACCGTGGTGAATCATAAGAGATGTAGGTACAACTTTGTTTTTGACATGATCAACTAGTTTGGTCTCTAAGTCAGGTAATTAAGTAAAAAACTGAGGTGTAACAGCACGTGCTGTCATGTGCAGACTTGTTCGGAGTGATTGGTTAATTTCACATCCATGTTAACCCCTAGCTTTGTCTTATAAACCTACTAGGATTTATTAGAACTTAAATTTAAGTTATTTAGAGGATTAAAAAGGGTGTTAGACTTGTATTATCATGGGTATTAGTAAGTCAAAATTCTAAACGTATTGTATATCATATAGGCCTTCAATTTGTCGGAACTTGATCAATCGCGTGGATATACATTTCTCGAGACCCTTATATTCAAAGGTACGGATTTCCTTACTTCATTCTATACTAGGATAATCCCTTGATACGATTATCCATTCCATCATTAAATCATGACGCTACAAAAGTAAGTGCATGTAATTCGAATTTGAAATTCCTTTATCATCTTGAATTACGATATTCCTTTGTATAACAACATTCCTATGATTTTGTGTCTACTTTATAAACTTATTTTGGAAAAACGATACTTTGGAAGTATTCATGTACATTCAACTATTATTCTCATGTGAGGTTTGAAAAGTCATTTTAGACTTTAGATATTGAACATTTTCCTTCAACAATATTTTGAACTATAAAGGTCGTTTGATATATTTCATGGTGGTTATTTTCTTTTAACTCTCATGATTTTCACTTGATGTTATAATTTTGTATGACACAGTGGTCGGGGCATAGATCATTGTGACGCTCTGTGGTGCTCGTAAACCACAGCGTCCCCATACTGGTGCTCTATAGTGTGAGCTTTACCTAGGCATGGGTGGGGGCGTATGGACTGGTCCTAGGATATGCGCATTATGATACGCATTCGTTGCGTACGGGAATGGATGTGTGTGCCCACACTTCATCCCACAAACCATGTGGATTGATCCTCCCGTGGGATTTGTGACACATTGAGGGTTTCATCCGTTGAATCCTCTTTGTGATTATGAACTGGGAAACCGGTCTTGTAATTTATTTTTATACGATGTTTTACGACATTTATTCTTGTTTAAAAATATTTTATAACTCATGTGTTGACTTATACTTTGACTTATGTTATGTCAAACTATTATGATTGTTTCCGCTACGAATTAATTTTGTTTCCATTATTTTTCTTTATATTTGTATTTAATCCGTTCACTGAGCAATTGTGCTCAGTCGTGCTCTTTGTTTCTGACACGGCAGGTTCAGTAGAAAAGATTCGGAGAAATTCTGGGAACTGACCGAGTAGACCTGAAGTTAAAATCGGTGGATCTTTTGATAGTTTACTTGTTGTTCAAGTGTTATACGCTTTATATTTAACCGGTTGTGTTTATGTTTGAGGTTCCGCAAAATTTATCTTTTGGGTTGTGTTTAATTTCTTGATACCGACCTAGACAGAGGTTCAAAGGAAAACATCAAATAAATGAAAAACTAAAAAACACCTTATCAACCGTTAGATTAGATGATCTGATGGATGTGATTAAACGGACGATTACAACAATATTTTTTGAATTAAAAAACTCTAGCACCCAATTTTTTTATTCGAAAAAAGAGAAAAAAATAAACAAAATTCGAGCGAAATGAATTACACCAAAAAAACAATCATATTTTTCTCGTTAATTTGACATCCATATTGATATACATTTTCATCCATTTTTTCGTGGTTTTTCGGTTTTCTATTTATTTAAGGTTTTCTCCTGAACCTGACCCTACCGACCTATTGCTTAATTAGTTTATATTTGTATTTTGGGTCAAAAGTGTGACACGCACCCTGTCCTCAGCCACGCGGGACTGGGGGTGTTACAATAAAAATCATTAGAAAACTTTATTTTTATTTAACTTTCACTTTTAAATTGTAAAGGTCAATTAATATATGTATTGAACTTTAAAATTTTCATTAAAATAAATAATTTTGTAACAATTTTTTTTTAGTAAGCTAACATTGATAATAAATAAATTTTTTTATTAAATGAGTCTACTTCTTTTTAGTAAGATAAAAATGCTTATAAATCAAAATTTTTATTAAATTAGTCTATTGTTTTATTTATTTAGTAAGTTAAATGAGTCTATTTATTAAATTTTTTATTTTTTTAATAAGTTAACAAATGTTTATAAATGAATAAAATGAAATTAATCTATTATTTTTTTAAATATATATATATATATATATATATTTATATATATATTACAATAAATAATTTTATAATGAATTTATTTACTTATATATATTTTTTACTTTTTTAATAAGCTAACAATGATTATAAATATTTTTTTTATAAAACGAGTCTATTTTTTTTAGTAAGATAACAATGGTTATAATTCAAAACTTTTATTAAATGGGTCTATTGTTTTATTTATTTAATAAGTTAAATGAGTCTATTTATTTAATTTTTAAGTTCTTAATAAGTTGACAAATATTTATAAATGAATAAAATTAGAATCAATTATATTATTTCTTTTAGGAAATATTAGTTGATGGAATGTACATTATATAAATTAAATGAAAATTATATATATATATATATATATATATATATATATATATATATATATTATAATATCCTATGTTTAGTACCTAATTTTGTGACCGAAAACGAAATCGTGCTTAAAATAAGAGATCGTGTTTTAATGACTTGTACCTTAGTTGTTAAGAGTTGTACATTAGTCCGAGTCTATATTTATAGATTTCATTTATGGACTAATGTTGGATGAAACAATCTTGGTTAGGACCAACATTGTAAAGGAATTGTCAAGAAAGGGTTAAATTGTTATAAGCTAAAGATAAAGGGGTTGGATTATAAATGTTGAAAATATATATATGAAATTAATTGATTTTTTTTAATTCAAAATTCATAATCAGATTTATCACTCTCTCTCTACCCATCAATTTCTCCTCCTTCTCTCTAGAAACCCTCATCTCATCCCTAAAACCTCAAATTCTTTCTCAAATCCTTAATATTCTTGAAGATATAGTGTTAGAAATGGAACTAGGGGCTCAAGTTAAGGTATGTTCATGGTTAATTTTGTTGATTACTTCTACTTTGGGAAAAATGGGTTAAACCCTAAGTTTATCTATGAATAATAGGTTGAAGATTGAGGAATTGAAGTGGAAATTCTTCAAGTTTGGTGCTGTTGGAAGTGACAGATTCATTGTGGTAAGTTTAAAAATTCGTATAAAATCAACCATTTGTCCAAATGAGGTGTTCTTTATATCTACAGAAAGGTCTATGTGTGTAGTTCAACTTTTAAGTTTACACCAAAGTCTAGTTCGGACTTTAAGTGACTCGAAATCACTGATTTTTCATAACTGTTCTGCACACACTCGAAAATGCACACTGTTGGTATTAATTCTGTAGAAAATAGAGCAGAGCTCCAATTGATGTGAATCCAGTTTCTGTGAAATCCTAAGAGGATTATGCACAACTTTCATGTTTACAAAAAAAATTTGGTTGAACATATAAGAATGAGAAAAATGCTTGAACTTCAAGTGTACAGAAGTTGTTAGCTACTGTTTGAATGTGTAAATTTGGATTTTTGAAAATGTGGTTTAAGGCCCTAAGAATTGTGTTAAGTGTTTATTAAGTGTCCTAAGGGTATTGTAAGCATGTTTGAAGGTCCATAGAATCTTTCTAAGATGAAAGGGCTTGTAGGAACTTGAAGTTGATAAGAATTGTTACCGAAAACCATCTAAAAACATTTTACTAATAAGTGTAGGTAAACCGGAAGGAGAAAACCGTTCATAGGCATCAAGTTTCGTGTGATCGTTTCTAAAACACCTCCAAGGTACGAATATCTAATTCATTTCAATACGTGGGTTATCAATTGTGATGATTACGCATTCCATAGATCTTGTTCATGAAATACACCCACAAAAGTGGATGTTATCAAGTGGTTATCCGGAATATTTTTATGTTTTATATGATGTTTCGTTTAATGAATTTGAGTCCTTGGGAATTTTGACTCGAGACCGGTATGTTTTTAAATTCCTTCCGATTACTTGAATTATAAATATCAATGAGTTTGTTGAACTTGTTATCCAAAGTTTATTCATCAAATTTGGTTATTGAAATTCGTTTTGACTAGGCTCATCATTCGGGGCACGAATGTTGAGACGCCTCCATGATGGCTAAAATAGTCATGGCGTTCTCGTGAAGGCTATGGCCGAGCCATATAGAGAACGTTGGATGCATCCTTAGAACCGAATACCAATTATGTGTTGGTTACCGGATAGAACCGAATACCAATTATGTTGGTTACCGGATGGAACCGAATACCAATTATGTTGGCTACCAGATAGAACCGAATACCAGATACCTTTGGTTACCGGGGAATGAGGCGGTGTAGTGCCCAACACTTCCATTCCATTATGACGCCTGTTTGGACTGATCATCCATCGGGTACAATATATCTTAATGATATGGATGTTTATCTTGCTTTGAACTTTAATTATATTAGTTTCAGTTCTTGAGATTTACACTTAAATCGCTTCCAACTCTGTATCGTAAGGTTTTCTTTCAGTTACCTACTTCTTATTTGGTATTTCTTGTGTTATTATTTGTTCATTGGGCAATTTTGCTCAGCCGAGGCTTGTTTTGTTTTACCTCGGCAGGTTCAGGATCTAACCCAGAGGTGGGATGAACGGACGAGATGGTTTAGGATGCTTAAAGACTAGTTACTTATTGAAGGCTTTTGTTATGTAAATACTTAATATGTAAATATGTTATTCGTATCATTACTGGAGGATGTATTGCAATCTTTTGGGAGTTCTGTTAGAGCTCTGTACTGTGAATTGTAGACTTTTGATCCGTTTTCGGTTGTGACATTCCCCATCTTAGGACTAGTAGGAAGGGGGTGTTACATATATAATGATCATTTCATTTTTTTAATTTACATTAAAATTAAACTATATACATAAATGAAATAAAATTAGAATGAATTCTTTTATTTTTTTAAGAAATATTAGTTAATGAAATATATATCATATATTGATTATTTTCAAGAATTAAAGTCATTCATGAATTCAAAAAACGTTTCTCCTTTTTAATTATGAATCATTAATGTATATAAATGAATATTAAATAGATCAATTACCAATCTTGTTCACATGGTTAACAAGAATATGAAGGTTAACAAAAGAACTCAACCCTATTCTTCTTGTTAACTATGTGAACTAATCCAAGCCATCCATCTTGATATTGGATGGTTGAGATTAATACTTAATTTTTATTAAAAAAACGCCTCATTTATTACATATGAAGATGAACATGACTGGTCAATGGTATTATGGGAAAAAAAGGCTCATAGTATTAATCCATATGAAACGCTTAATTGAACATTTATTTCATTACAATAGAAACGGATGAACATTTATTACATTTATTTCATTACATATGAAACATTTATTATGGGAAAAATAAAATGATTTAATCATAACATACAATATAATTATGGAAACTTTATTTTTGTAACCCCCAATAAAAATTAATTTTAATTCAGAAAACACATGAACATCCCTTAAATGAACACAACAACGATGAACATCGATAGAGATGAACACAAATGTTCATCGATGAACATCTTACAAACATAAATATTAATAGATGGGAACATCGATGAACACCTTACAAACATAAAACATTGATAGAAGTGAACATCGATAAACACAAACATTGATAGATGGAAACATCGATGAACACCTTACAAACATAAAACATTGCATAAAACACATATGTTCATCTTAAATATATGAATGTTCGTGTGATTTACGAATGATGATTGATATATGATAAATTTCTTGAAAAGAACGACTATACGTTCTACTATTTTATCAAACATATGCACCGAAATATGTTTATCCTATTTATATGATGTAAAAAAATGTAGGATATGGAGATAATATAAGAATCGTAACCTACCATGTAATTATGGAAACTTGTTTTTTGTAACTCCTAATAAAATTAATGCAAAATTGTTAGAAATTAAATGACATATATACCCTTTAACATTAAGAATTTCAATAGTTTAAACATCAACAATCCTTGAATTCTTATTGGTTGAGCAAGGTTCATAAAGTTAACAAGAAATAGATGGTTAACAAATGATCCTCTCTCTCTCTCTCTCTCTCTCTATAAGCTTTTTTTGGTGCACATGAAACAATTTTGAGGTATACCTTTTCATTTCTTTAAAAAAATATTTAATACACATTTTTGCCCTTTATGAAAAATGTATGTTTCATTATAGTTTGGTTGTATCTTTGTAATGTTACTTGTAAAACTATGTTCAACATCCAACTATCCAACTTTATTCATCTCTACCTATCCATAAATTGAAGTTTTTTTTATTATCGTTCTTAATTTCTAATTTTTTATCGTTTATATTTGATTGAAAGCGTAATATGTAAAAGTGTATTATGCTAAAAATTTTGTTCTTTCCCTAACAAGAAAATCATGAGTGACAGAAGATAAAAGAACTGTCCACTTTCTTTTAAATAAGCAAATTTAACATATGAAACATTGCAAATGTGGCTATGAGGACCATTGTCATATATAGGGTTAATCTACAATTAATAGGCAAACATTTTTTTAGTATTGTTGTGGATCTCATTAATTTCATTTAAAGCAACCATATATAATAATTATTTTATGTTGTTTTTTTTCTAGGTTAAACTCAATTGTTTCGAAATTTGGGTATACTTCATTACCTTCATCTTTTTCATCAAAGTATACATAAAGTTCTTCATCAACATTTTACTTAAGAACTTTTTTACATATGTTGGGATTTTTCGGAATTCTGTCATTTGAGTTGTATCGATCTGATGTAGTTTGAACCGAACTTTGAATAATGAGGTTTGTTATATTTTATATTATTTTTGGTTTCTTAATACTTGGTTTTTGGTAATTTCAATGCATTGTTATTTTATTTTTCCTCATAGGGAAATGTTTTGTTTTGTTCCATGATTATATTTATATTTACAACCACATTTGTAAGCAACATAGATGTTACATGTTGATTGAAAGTGGTCATTAATTCATAAAAAATATGTAAATATGACATATATTTGGCATTCATTTAATTGGGCTTATTATGTTAATAAATTACATTGCAAAACAAATTTATAAGTTATGGAAAGATAAATTTTGCATACACTCAACAAAATCTTTAATATCAATAACCATTTTTGTAAATTAACTTCAACATCATAGCATTATTATTTGTAACAAAAATATATAAAAAGGATATGCAAGTCTCTTTGTTAATTAAAACAATATAGAATTAAATTATAACTAAGTAATAGTTTGTATTCAAAAGTAGATTTCTTATCGAGGTAAAGAAATAGCACAATGGCTAGGTGTGTATCAATTTTATTAGATAATGTTAGTTGTTTAACCACACCGGGTTATAGGAGATTGCGTTTTATTAATTCTCAATTAACGAATTACTTTTCATCTTAACTTTGTTACATACTAGTGTTCGACATCGCGCGTTGCGCGGTGATAATAAATTTTTTGAAAATATTGAAGTTAAATGGGCGATAATCACATATAAAATATTAAACTAATATGAATCGATATTACATTTGATTTGAAGTTGTTTTATCATCCTCGATTGTGTCTTTTGATATATATAATTAATTAACAAGTTTTGCATCATCAAGCTTTGTAATTGGCTCAAAATGATAAAAAGAAATGTGTGAGACTAATGATTATAATCATGAGGTGTATTATGAGAATTGTTTTGTTATAACTCATAATATATCGATTTATATTCTTACATATATTCTCATAAAATATTTGATTTACCATGCAAATGTGATGTTACCTAGTTTTGCATAATTGCGAGAAATTTTGATAATTTCCTTACATTTGTTGTAATGTACTTGTTTGCAACTCATGCAAATGTGATGTTGTTACCTAGTTTTGCATAATTGTGAGAAATTTTGATAATTTTCCTTACATTTGTTGTAATGTACTTGTTTTCAACTTGGACCAAAAACCCTTCTTGAAATCCTTCCTTCCCAAACCTAAGATTGCACGAAGAGTAACAATACTCGTTAGTATTGTCACCACTTCGACTCTAGGCAAGTCTGATTGAGTTGTTAATTTTTCATTTCATTTGTTCGAGTTTTTTCGATCTATATAAGATTGTTTCTTCATAGTTTTGTTTTCTCGATATATATAGTTTGATTTCAATTTAAATTAAAAAAAAAAACTAAACCAAAATAGTTTATATATTATAATTGTAATAAGCTATTATTTCTAATTTTATATATTTGGTTATTCTAAATTAATCTTTATATAACATTTTTTTTGTTTTTTTTACATATTGATTCTAATAAATTTTAGTTCTTATTATAGTTTTTATTATATATATAAATTCTAGATTTTTTATTTTATGTATTGAAAGGCTTCCTCGTTTCATAACATGATTTGCTAAAAAAAAAAGACTTTCTCCTTTGATAAACACAATTCCAACTTTCAAATTTCTTCTATCTCACCAATGTGGGATAAGTAAACTTAACTACATTTTCAAGATTTAAAGAAAACATTTTATAAGATTAGAGTGTTTACTCATTTGAGCCAACAACATGATTTGCTATAATGTGATGTATTCCTCCTTTCATATACACACTTTCAACTTTCATTTTTTCTTTTTCCCACAAATGTGGGATAAACAAAGTTAACCACATTTAAATATTTGTAGAATACTCAACTCTCATGATGCAAAGTCATCTTCTTTGGTTTTTCTTTTAATATATATAATTAACTCTCATGATACCAAGTCATCTTCTTTGGTTTTTTCAGATTTTTTATTTTATTTTATGTATTGAAAGACTTCCTCCTTTCATAACATGATTTGTTACAAAAAAAAAAGACTTTCTCCTTTCATATACACAATTCCAACTTTCAAATTTCTTCTATCTCACCAATGTGGGATAAGTAAACTTAATTACATTTTCAAGATTTAAAGAAAACATTTTGTAAGATTAGAGTGTTTACTCATTTGAGCCAACAACATGATTTGCAACTAAATGATGTCTTCCTCCTTTCATATACACACTTTCAACTTTCATTTTTTCTTTTCCCCACAAATGTGGGATAAACAAAGTTAACCACATTTCAATATTTGTAGGATACTCAACTCTCATGATGCCAAGTCATCTTCTTTGGTTTTTCTTTTAATATATATAATAATTAACTCTCATGATACCAAGTCATCTTCTTTGGTTTTTTCAGATTTTTTATTTTATTTTATGTATTGAAAGACTTTCTCCTTTCATAACATGATTTGCTACAAAAAAAAAGACTTTCTCCTTTCATATACACAATTCCAACTTTCAAATTTATTCTATCTCACCAATGTGGGATAAGTAACTTAACCACATTTCAAGATTTAAAGAAAACATTTTGTAAGATTAGAGTGTTTACTCATTTGAACCAACAACACGATTTGCTACAAAATGATGTCTTCATCCTTTCATATACACATTTTCAACTTTCATTTTTTCTTCTTCCCACCAATGTGGGATAAACATAGTTAACGAAATTTTGATAATTTCCTAACATTTGTTGTAATGTACTTGTTTGCAACTTTGACCAAAAACCCTTCTCGAAATCCTTCCTTCCTAACCCTACGATTGCACGAAGAGTAACAATACTCGTTAGTTTTGTCACCACTTCAACTCTAAGCAAGTGTGATTGAGTTGTTAATTTTTGTTAGATCACAGATTTATTGGATTCAAGATCATCAAGATTGAAGATGAAAGATTCAAGAAGTCTAAGCTCCAAAGTCAAACTCAATAAAAGTCTAGGTCCTTTGTAATAAACAGTTAAAGTTATTTCCTTGTATTTTTGTTATTTTTGTCTTTTCCCTAAATAGGTATAAGGTTTTATAGGTGCTAGGGTTGTTCGTGAGAATGTAGGTGTGCCAAATTAGAAACATTCAGCTGCCAACTTCATTGTAGAGAGAGAGAGAGAGAGCTTAGAGAGAAAATCCATTCAAGAGAGATTTGTAATCTTTTGTTTGAGAAATCAAATCAGGTTTGCTAATCTTTTGTTTGTGATTATATGTTTATGTGATAAGAAACTGAAATTTACAGGGACAATCAATTGGTATCAGAGCTTAACCATATTGAAATCAAAAGGATATACTGTTCGGTACTGTTTCATCGATTTTCAGATCTGTTCTTGAGTGATTGTGTTAAATTGGTTTGGTAATCGATTGTTTAGTGATCGATTAGTGTAATAGAAAGAGTTTGTATTGGTTTAATCGAGTATTGCACTGTAATCGTTTCTCTATTTAATGATTTTGGTGTTTTTGGTTTTCATGAGTTTACACAACACTGTTTCATTAATCGAATCCTCTTAGAGTGGTTGTTTTTGAAATTATTTGGTTGTAATCTGTTCTAGATGTATTTGTGGTCTTATTGTCAAAATTTCGAGTTGTAATTCGACGTCTAGATAGGTTTTTGGGTGATTCAGATACGTTTTTGAAGAATTCTTGAAGAACTCGCCAGATTTTCCACTTTGCGCCAGATTCAAGGGTTTCCAAGTGCTTAGCGCAAAGTTACTTTTGCGCGTTCAAAGTTCTCAAAATTAGCTTTTTGCGCCAGCTTCATTTGGCGAGAATTAGGTTTTTGCGCTAGCCTCTCTTAGCGCAAAGTATATTTCGCACCATTGCCTTTAGCGCATTTCTGAATTTCTCGCCAGCTTCTCAGTGCAAAGTCTGTTTTGTGCCACTGTTCTTAGCGTAAATCTGAATTTCGCGCCAGCTTCACCTTGCGCAAATTGCCGTTTGCGCTACTGCCTTAGCGCAATTCGGGGTTTTGCGAATTTTGTGCTAATTCTGTATAGCTTACGAAATTTATACTTAGACAAATTTTTGCAAACTGTAATATGGCCTCTAAATGTCAAAAAAAAAAATTCTCTAGGGGCGTTGCCCCCATACCCCCGCAAGGGCGTTGCCCCTTGACCCCACCCGCTAACCAGGTAGCGGGACCCCCGTGCTAAGTCTGCGGAGGGGGACAAAGTTCTGTTCGTGATCAAAAATTTCTGAATTTCATTCTAAGATTTTCAGTATTGTTTGATTTCATTTGGGCTTGATTTCATTTGGGCTAACGATCATTTTCAAGTTTCTTATTGCATATTTTTTCAAATCAGAATGACTTCTTGCGAAGCTCCTTCAATCAGTATTGATGAGAATCCACCAGTACTCTTCAAGGGAGAGTACGAGCAATGGAAAGAACGATTCTTGGATTTCATCGATCGACATGACTTGGGAGAATACATCAGAATATCCTTAAAGGATGGAATCATGACACCTTCGACCAAGACTCTCACTGTAGTTGGAGAAAATGGTGAAGAAGAACAGAGAGAGTATCCTGTACCGGTTGAGGAATACTCAGATGAGCAGAAAAAGAGACATAAGGGTGACAAACTGACAAAATCATTCATTCTCCAAGGCATACCAAATGAGATTTATGTCAAAATTGATTGATTGCTACAACGCTACTACTGGAAAGCAGATGTGGGATCAATTGGAGAAGATGATGCTCGGATCAAAGGTCGGCAACCAACTTAAAATATCCAACTGCCTCAATAATTATGGGGAATTTAAAGCCAAAGCTGGAATTATGGAGTAAAGAAGTCACAAGTTGAGCTTAATATGAAATTCCTCAGCGTCCTCCAGCCTGAGTGGAAGAGGTTTACTAGACAAATGAAGCAGATGAAAGATCTAAACGAAATTCCACTTCATGAGGTCTATGAAACCCTCAGGCAGAATGAGGAGGAAGTGGATGAGATCAAGGCTAAAAAGAAAAAGGCTGAGAAGACAGTAGCTGATCCGGTTGCACTCGTTGTGAAGAAGAAAAAGAAGAAGATGATAGTTTCTGAATCAGAAGAGGATGAAAGAGAGATTAGCTCTGACTCTGACGACCGTGATAACCTGAAGCAAGCTATGCTCATGTTAACCAAGGATTTTCAAAATAAGTTATACAAAAAGCCTAGCTCTAACAGTCAGAGGTATTCATCTGGTTCAAGTAACTACGATCACAAGGAGAGAATTGAAGGAAAGAGATTGGAAGAGAAGAAGCCAGAGGAAAGAAAGTTTAGAGCTGAAGAGACAAAGCATCCAGAACCTCCAAAGTACTACAACTGTGGCAAATTCGGACATTTTGCTAAGGATTGCAGAAAACCCAAAGTCCGAAACTTCGATTACTACAAGAACAAGATGCTTCTAGCCAAACAACAGGAGGCTGGAAAAGCATTGATGGCAGAGGATGAATTTTGGCTTGATCATTCTGAAGATGAAAAAGAAGAGAAGGAAGAGACAACACACTTGTGCTTGATGGGTCAGATGAAGACAGAAACCGAAGCTAATTCTGATGAAGAGGATAACGATAAGGTATGTGATTTAACTAAATCAGATTTCTTGAATCAAATGCATGCTATGATGACTAAACTCCAAGAATTAGAGTCTAAACTTAAGCGTGAAAAAGGTGTTATTAATGATAAAAATCAATCTATATAGAAACTTAGCAATGATATTGCTGAGAAAAATGTATTGATTGAAGCGTTGCATAAAAACATTGACACCAGCGCAAAAAAGAAGACTATAATTCATAAAGAGTTAACTGAAACAACTTCAAAATATAGAATGTGTGAGTTTGAATCTAAAGAGCTTTCTAAAATGTATTCTTCACTTTCAAAAGAAAAGAAATCTTTAATTGAAAAAGTGAATGCTTTGGAAGGAAAATTATATATTTTGGGTCAAACTGAACAAACCATTCATCTAAACAAACCTAAAGAGAATCCTGAGTGTTGGGGACTTGGTTACAAGAACCCACACCACCTCAAAAAGGGTATATCTGAAGCGCCTGCTCTTTATGATTTTGGATTTATAAAGCTGGCACCTCAATACCCTAAACTCAAAGTTTTCTGGACTAGTCTGTCTGAATAGGATAAAGCCAAGGAATATGCTAAAAGAAATAACACAATTAAAGTTCAACTTTCGTTTCGTTATGAGAGGTTGAATAATAGTTATAGTTATGATAAATCAAAATCCCTTTCAAATGACTATTTTGAGAGCTATTCTGCAAAAGAGTTGGAGGAAAAGCCTATTGAAGGAAAAATTTATGTTCCTCCTTTCGTTTTAGAAAGTAAAATTTCTGAACTTGAGAATACTCTGTCAGAAGAAAGAATTTTGATGAATTTAGAACAAAATGTGCTTTTAACTGTGATGAAAAATTCTGATTTTTCTAAAGCTTCAAATTCTGATGATATGTCTAGATTACTTAATGATGGGTTTGATTTCTTAAACTCTGATGGTGTTTTAGATGAATGTATTGCTCAATTTGATTTTAACTCTAAACTTCCTGATCATTCATCTTTTATTGTTAATTCTTTTGGATTACCAAGTGTGTACGTAAAAGGTGACACATCAACGAAAGTTGATAAATCAGTTCCTGTGAAAAAGAAAGTTGCCAAAGGTAAGAAGAAGAAATTTGGGCATTCACAGAAACAGATCAACACTGGTAAGACAAAAAAGAAGAATTTGGTTGATTCTCACCATTCTAACTCTAAAATTTCAAATGTTTCAAATTTGATAAAGAAAAAGCTTGGAGTTAAGTCGGAATGGCTACCAAAATAGGAGATAGACGAGAATGCTAAATCATTTTCTAGTTCTGATTGTAATAAGAAGACTAATAGTCTTCATGATTTGATTGTGAATGTTGCTATTTCTAAACCAAAGAGAGAAAGCAAAGAGGCAGAGAGAAAGAGAAAGAGATCGTGAAGGATCGATCGTTTTTGGTCAAATAGAGGTATGATTTTAGCTTAATACTTCTATCTGCATGTTATAGTCGGTAAATAGTCTTGTTAATCAAGATTTTAACCGTGTATTTGATCGGTTTAATCATCAAAAGTTTTCTGGGTTCGAACTGTAAGTCGCCGACTTAAGTTCTAGCTCGACCGGGAAGATGATGTATATCGGTAGTTTGCATTCGACCGATAAAGTGTAAAGGAGCGGTAGTTTGCATTCGACCGATAAAGTGTAAAGGACTGATAGTTTGCATTTGACCGATAAAGAGTAAAGACCGGTATGTGGTGTTCGATCGGTAGTTGGTATTCGACCGGTAGTTTGTTGTGGACTGATATTAATCGTTGCTCGACCTGTATAGAGGCTCGACCGATGTTTTGATTTGACCGGTGTTATACGGTGTATGGTTCGACCAATATTTTGTTAATTGGTCATAAGAGGTTTTGATCAGGACGGTTTCGTACCGGGATAGTAGCATTAGATTTCATTTTATGAGTCTTTTGAAAGAAAGAGTATTAATAGCGAGTTAGCTTACCTTTGTTTTTAATACCATCGTTGGTGGTGTTAATCAGTAGAAATCAGAGTTAATCAAGAAGAATCAGAGGTGAGTTTTCCAAACTAAATCTTTTATGATTTGAGCAGTTATTTAATAAATGTGGGTTTTATATACTGCACATTTATAGTATTGGAAGTTATGCAGAATTATTTCAAAAAATTGATTTAATCAGTTTGGCATGATTTAATCTTTTTGAGGATGTCTTAAATATCTAAGATTTGAGATATTTTCATAATATCTCAAATCTCAGTTCTCTCTCTCTCCTTTTTTCTCTCTTTTTTTCTTCTTTGATCTTCAAGACTAGTTTAGTTGCTAGTTTTCGGTGTTTCTAGCGAGGGGTCGGTGTTTTAAGCTTCACCTCTTCGTCGTGATCGTTATCTGGTTTTCCGGGTTTTATTCTGAAAACCTACCGGTGAGTTCCTACTATCATTTTACAAACTTTATACATGTCAAAACTCTTATTTGCGAAATCTGAAGTATTTCTACAGTATGATTTCATGTTCTCTACATTTTGATATAAATGAGGTTTTGGTGATTCTCGGGGTTCCCGATCAGTTTTGACTAAAATGACGGGTTCCGCCTTATTAGAAGTAAAATGATGTTTACTTGCCCATGTTTGTGGCTTATTGAAAGAATGTATATAAACTGGTTTTATGATTTTCTTTCTTACCAGCAGTTGGTCTGGAAAATGGCATTTTGAAATATAAATGTGTTGAAAGCTGTTTATCTAGCTTTGTTGGTCACATGAAATATTGTGACAAGTCCTGACTGTACTAGTGGATCCCTAGGTATCGAGTCGACTTATGGCTGGGAAGGATATGCCCCTTCCGTTCTTATGGCTGGGAAGGATATGCCCCTTCCGTTGTAGTTAGCTACATTTGATCCTCGGGGGCAACTTAGGTATGGTTATGTGAGACCCGATCCTAGCCATGGTTCAGATGTAGTCTAATGAAAGAGTATGACATGGTTCCTTGGGGGCCCTCCCTCACATCGTAGTACGGACTGAAGAGTTCGTGGCCATGGTTCCATGTATTTAGCTCATAACTCGGATTTGGTGGCCTACTTTGTGTTACACCACAATCCTTGGTAAAATGGTCCTTTTGTCATCGTTTAACGAGTTTTGGACCGAAAAGGCCCGGTTGTGGCGAAATTATCTTTTATAAATTAAACCTTTATGAAAAGATTTCCTTATGATACTGATGTTTATATCTCTGATTTTGAATAAACTGTATGTTCTCACTAGGCTTTAAGCCTAACACTTTTTCTCAAATGATATGTATAACAGGTTTCCCTTAGCGGTGGGTTGCCAGGGTTTTGAGAGACGGGCTTGGTCTCGAGGTTTTTTGAGATGACTAGTATTGTATCTGGGCAATTGTTAAGTCCCATTCTTTTGGTGAATTATGGAGGGACATCTGATGTAATCCAGATAGATGTGTCTAGATTAGTTTGTTGTTGAATTCTATATCTGTGCAGGTTTTGTAAAGTCTTAAGGACTGATCCCCTTTATGGGAGGTTTATATCAATACAAGTGTCATGTTGCCATAATTCCAGGTTTTAATTTACTCTGATTTTTAGAGTGTTACAAGTTGGTATCAGAGCTCTAGTTTAAGCGAACTAGGCATGAATGTAAGATGTCTAGACTTAGACTGAGTTTGATAGGCATTGATTGTGAGATTTGGGTAGAACTTCTAAGATGGGTTAGTCTTAGAATCGACGGAGGTTATGTTAATCAAATGTTGTGATGATGGTAACAAGAACCCTTATGTGTTATATGTTCATAATCTCACTTAGCTAATGTGATTATGAAGATATTTTACGTGAGTGTAATTGGGTTGCTAATGTTATGACAATTGGTAGACGTAACGGTACGTTTCTTTCGTGCGTATTTCAGTTAAACTCTTCCTTACCCTTTCTCGTGCTTGTGTTTATCTACTCTACCTTAGTATGTTGACCGTTAGAGTAGTGCAAAGGTTTCTAAGCGAGTAAGCTAAGGAATGATTGTTGTTTATAGCAATGTCTCTTCGGGATAATAGTAAGTGCGTAGAATGCATTAAGTTAATCATCTTGAGCCAGATTCGTTGGTGGAATTGGAGTTGTATCTTGTTATATCGATTCTATTTCGAGGAGATTTGTAAGTTAATAAATGGGATGGTTGCCCTATGATGCCTAAGGCATCCGGTTGATTATAGAACGTCGGAATATTGTGAAGCGTAGTATTAAGATGTGAGTGCCGACCGAATTCATGCATTTAGTTTATTTCTAAAATAAGGTTGCCTGAATTGCTTTTCATGAGCGTCAACCATGAAGTAAATTACATTATAACGTTTTGGCAAGACATTTAGCACTCATCATATTTTAAACTATGAGCATAAACATGCTTAAATTGGTTTTGTTGCACCTGATTTCAAATTATTATCAAAACTCTCTTTATTCAAGTCTAGTGTTTAAATGCTATTTGTGAATGTCGAAATAATTGTGTTTTAACGCTTGTTGAGTTAATGGGCAAATAGCCGTGGAATTTTGACCTTGACATTGGATCTCTTCCACGTATGTCAATGGTTTTAACGGAAAAGTTATCCCCATACTTTTGAGTCGGAGTTCTTGGAAATTTTGGTTTGTGTGAGTCTTGTTGAATTGCATGGAGTATTGTTTAACGAATTCTTTTAACGCGTGCGTATATTTTGAGATGCGTAAGTTAATTTAAATTGTGTGCAAATTTATGAATTCTTTGGGAATCGTGTCTCATCGGAATATTGTCTGAATGGTCACCTTACCTTATATTGAAAAATAGAAATTTTGACACCACTTGATCGTTAGCGTAAATGAGTTTTATAAAATCCAGTTGGATTATGATGTCTCATCTTACGACTTTTGTGTCGCGTAAATAATTTTGAGGGGCATGTGCGTGTGCATCATTATGTGTGTTAATCTCGGGGTTTTATTATCAAGTATCATATGTCGTGTACTATGTGCATTGGATTTAAGTATAACGTTGGTGTGAATGATTGCATAAACGATTTATGTTATTTTTAAAAACAGGACTTTCGTTCTGATCATATTCCATCATTAACTCTTACTGTTAAAATTTCCGCAAAGCATTTAGCGAATTAGCGGTATTTTTGTCGTTGTAGTTTTTATTCTGTCAAATGTGTTTATCTTTTCAACGTGAAGCTTCAAACTCGATTTGAAATTTTATTTACATCCCCGTTATTTTACCGCCCTTTGGGGAATGAATTATTGCATATGGGGTGAGTTGAAAATTCTTTCGTTGCAACGTCTCTTGGTTATATAGAGGAGAAATTTTAAAGATAAAACTGTGATTTTTCCCTTTGGAGTTGTACAAACCATTGTTGCACATGTTAGAGTGCAAGAATCTATTTTCACGTTCATAGTATAAATTGTTGCGTATGTTTTACTCGGTATTTCGCAAGGTGCGAGTATTTTGTTAAGTTTTCGTATTCGGTAACTTGGATTGTTTTAACAGCATAAATTACTCATGTCGAACTCGAATATTTCAACAAGTAAATAGTGTGATTTACATATTCTGGGTGATTTTGTACACGTAAAATCTACATTTTGATTTATGCATCTTTGATGATTTTGTGCATCTTAGTATAATTGCATTCATAAACTTTTGGAAAATCATTTGTCTCAATACGTGTTGAGTTTTGGAAAATCATGTCCTAGTGGTGTGTATTTTCATAAACATTGTTTAAAGACATTTCATTATTTGGGGAAACGTTAAATGTCGGTTAAATATGTTTTAAGGTTTACGAGACTTTCATTGGAAATTTACGTAAAGTGTCGGGACTTTGGCTCGGGTTTTGACTAAATGAGTCGTGTGGACATTTGTCCGGATTTATAACCGCAATGAAGGGTTTTAGCATGATGGGGTTTATTCGTGTTTTGGTAAGTTAAAGTTGAATTGTGAAAATAGTGTACATGCCAAAATGTTTATTTTAAAGTGTTTGTGTTTTACAATAAATTGTTAACTGCTGATAAGTTTTGGTTATTTTGGAATGTTTAATTTTATGAGCATGCGAGACACCCATTTTGGGATCTTTGGTTATTTTGGTAAATAAATCATGTTGAAGTGTTTCTCTGATGATTTTACATATATAAATTGGAGTTCAGTTGACGTAAGTGTCATTTGGTGTATCTGATCTTATAAACCTTTTTCAGAAAATGCATATTATTGTGTTATGAGGCCTTTTGAAAACATAAGGGTATGAGTTCATTTGGAAAACGGTTTGTTTCAACCAAAGATGAGATTTGAGTTAATCATACTTTTGGTCGTGTTTGCATAATAGTTGGCCAAACGTGTTTCAATATTTATTTCGGCTTTCATTTGAGTATTTGCGTAAACCGTTGGGTCGTTGGCTCAATTTTGACTAAATGGAGTCTTGAGGGCATTTGTACGGTTTAAAAACAGTTGTGGAACTTTGGAGTATGATGGCGATTATCCTATGCCATTAGGAGTCACATGTTTTGGGAACTTTGGTTTTTCAGTTGGAGTCATGTAATGTTAGACAGTCTGTCTGTTTTGTAAAGCCTGAGGTTTTGGGTTGCACTTAGTGACCGCTCGGGTTTACTAGCGAGTAGACAATAGGTGGCACGAGCCACTGAGTTGGAACTCGTCTAGATTGGGTAGACACCCGTGTCCGTAAGCCCTTGGAGTGGAACTCGACGGAGTATGGCTAGAGGCAATAAACGGTTTGAAGTTGTGATGTCTGGTATGGCATGGGAACTAAGATCGGGATACGTGGTGGAATCCAATAACATCACGGGTGGCCCCATTCATTTGTTCTCGCCACCCAAGATGGAAACGTTTAGAGGTCATGCGAGGAAGTTGTATGGGCTGCCTACTTGCGTGTCCTTCTATTCTCTTTGTGTACGGGTCTCTCCATCGTAGACTCGGGGTATTTTAAAAACTAATGTCATATTTTTACATGCTTTGGTTATGTGGAGTCGACGGTAAATAATGGCTTTAATATTGGGTTTTCCCCACGTATATTAAGGTTTGAATGAAATGTGTTATTCGTGCATGTTGATATTTAGTTTTCTTTTGTTTTTGGTCGTGTGAGTATTGGGTCTCTCCGTCGTAGACTCGGGGTATTTTAAAAACTAATGTCATATTTTTACATGCTTTGGTTATGTGGAGTCGACGGTAAATAATGGCTTTAATATTGGTCTAACCCTCGCTATTTCAAAATTTTAATCCTGTTTCAGGTTATCGAAAAGTAGCAGGTTCAGATAAGGGTAAAGAGAAGATATGAACTATAAGCAGGAGATAGAAGACTTCCTGCAATAGTTTTCTTTTTGAACTCAGTTGTGTAGTAAGATATAGTTGTACACCTTGTACTTTGAAATTGTAAGTCTGGGGAAGTATTTAGTAAGAAATGTTATTTTATTGTATATATAAATGTTCAGGTTGTTACAATTGGTATAAGAGCATTAGTTTAAGGGATCTAGGTGACCAGATGGGCCTAGACTTAAATTGAGATAGTAGAAGCTAAACTGAGTAGTAAGAAGACCGTAAGAAGATAACATTGAGGTAGTGAGGACTAGCATGTAAGGTAAATTTGGAATTCCATCTGGCCAGTGTAATTGTGAATTTACAAGTACATGCTTGTGCTTAAACTGCCGTAATGTGTAGCATGTTAGATTGAATATCTTATGTTTCTTCTTATCAGAAGTATGTCTGAGCGAGTAACCAGGAGTAGATCCATAGTGAATCTTGAAATGGAGCCAGATAATGAAGTCATTGCCGAAGAGCGAATGACTGATGTCAACCCGAATGCTATCCAAGGAAAAAGTCGCGGTCGACATATTCGTATAGCGCAACCAGGAAAAGAAGAGATAGTAGTATTTGGAGATCGAAGGGATAGAAAGTCATGTTTGATTTCCATGATTAAGGCTAAGAAATGTTTAGTAGAAGGGTGTGTGGGGTTCTTAGCTTATGTTATAGATGCTAAGAAGGAAAAGAAGGGATTAGAGTCAGTTCCGGTGGTAAGTGATTATCCAGAAGTATTTCCGGAAGATTTAACCACTTTGCCTCCTGATCGGCAAGTGGAGTTTCGTATTGATTTAGTTCCCGGAGCAGCGCCGATTGCAAGAACACCATATAGACTGGCATCGGCATAGATGAAAGAAATGATGACTCAACTGCAGGAGTTGTTAGACAAGCGGTTTATTCGCCCTAGTACCTCACCTTGGGGAGCTCCAGTATTGTTTGTTAAGAAGAAAGACGAATCTATGAGAATGTGCATAGACTACCGTGAGCTCAATAAGTTTACTGTTAAAAATAAGTATCCGCTTCCCATAATTGACGAACTTTTTGATCAACTTCAAGGAGCGAGTTACTTTTCGAAAATAGATCTTCGATCTGGATATCACCAGTTGAAGGTAAGGGAGGAGGATGTGCCTAAGACTGCATTTCGTACGAGGTACTGCCATTATGAGTTTTTAATTATGCCATTTGGTTTGACCAATGCGCCAGCAACTTTCATGGATCTGATGAATAGAGTGTGTAGTCCGTTTTTAGATAATTATGTCATCGTTTTTATAGATGATATATTGATCTATTCACGTTCCAAAGAAGATCATGAAACTCATTTAAGAGCAATTTTGGAATTGCTTAAGCGTGAGAAGTTGTACGCCAAGTTTTCAAAATGTGAATTTTGGCTGAAAGAAGTTCAGTTTCTAGGACACGTGGTGTCGAAAGATGGGATTAAGGTTGATCCAGCTAAGATTAAAGCCATTAAAGGGTGGGAAGCACCGAAATCACCATCTGAAGTAAGAAGTTTTCTTGGATTGGCTGGTTATTATAGAAAATTCATTCAGGACTTTTCAAGGATAGCTACACCACTAACAGCGTTAACCAGAAAGAATATCAAGTTTGTTTGGGCGGAAGCTCAAAAAGAAGCGTTCAGTAAATTGAAAGAAAGTTTAAGTAGTGCTTCTGTTTTGTCTCTACCCAATGGAACAGAAGGATTCGTAATTTATAGCGATTCTTCAAAGTTGGGTCTGGGATGTGTGTTAATGCAAGAAGGCAAGGTAATTGCTTATGCATCTCGACAGCTGAAAGAACATGAAAAGAATTACCCGACGCATGATTTAGAGTTGGCAGCTGTAGTCTTTGCTTTGAAAATTTGGAGGCATTACTTGTATGGGATCAAGTGTCAGATTTACACAGATCACAAGAGCCTTAAATATCTGTTTAATCATAAGGAGCTTAATATGAGGCAACGTAGGTGGATGGAGCTATTAAGCGATTATGACTGTGATATTCTGTACCATCCCGGTAAGGCCAATGTGGTAGCAGATGCTCTAAGTCGTAAGGAGCATGGAGAAATAATAGAAGTTGTAGCATTTTGAATTGATGTTGTTTCTAATTTCTTAAAAGAAGTTATAAAGTATCAAGAAGAAGTAGCGTCAAAAGAAAATTTGAAAAGTGAAAGAATAGTTGGAATTCTTAACTCGTTAGTAGTTGACAATCGCGGAGTAAAGTGTTTCAATAAGCGAGTATGGATCCTAAAAGCAGGAGATCTGAGGCAGAAAGTGTTGGAAGAAGCGCATAGATCTCGTTACTCAGTACATCCAGGAACCAACAAGATGTATAGAGATCTGAAACAAAGCTATTGGTGGCCAGGTTTAAAGAAAGATATTGCTCACTTCGTTGAACGATGTCTGACATGTTTAAAGGTTAAAGTTGAGCATCAGAAACCTTATGGGGAGCTTCAGTCGTTAGAAATTCCAGTTTGGAAGTGGGACGAGATTACGATGGATCTTGTTACTGGGTTACCACGATCACCTAAGGGGCATGATGCCATTTGGGTGATAGTGGATAGACTCACAAAGTCAGCTCACTTCTTACCGATCAAGGAGACGTACTCACTAGAAAAATTAGCTCGATTGTATATCGACGAGATTGTAACCAGACATGGAGTACCGTCGTCCATTGTATCGGACAGGGATGCTCGATTTACATCAGCTTTTTGGAGAAGTTTGTAAAGGGAATTAGGCTCTCAACTTAAGCTGAGTACGGCCTATCATCTGCAAACTGATGGCCAAAGTGAGAGAACTATTCAGACATTGGAAGATATGCTTCGTGCATGTGTTATCGATTTCAAAGGTTCGTGGGAAATTCATTTGTCGTTGATTGAATTTTCCTACAACAATAGTTATCATGCTAGCATACAAGCGGCCCCGTTCGAAGCTTTGTATGGTCGTAAATGTAGAACACCTCTATGTTGGAATGAGTTGGGTGAAAGACAGTTAGCGGGACCAGAAATTGTATAGGTGACAACTGATAAAGTTGACCAGATTAGAGTAAGATTAAAGAGTGCTCAAGATCGTCAGAAAATGTATACTGATAAACGAAGGAAACCGATAAAGTTCCAGATAGAAGATAAGGTAATGTTGAAAGTTTCGCCCTGGAAAGGGGTAGTCAGATTTGGAAAGAAAGGAAAGTTGAGACCAAGGTTTTTTGGACCATTTATCATCACGGGACGTGTTGGTGAAGTGGCCTACGAACTTGATCTACCAGAAAGTTTGCGTAGGATTCATCCCACATTTCATGTGTCAAACTTGAAGAAGTGTTTGGCAGAAGCAGATATAGTCGTTCCTTTAGAAGATATTCAGATAGATGAAAAACTAAGTTATATTGAGGAGCCCGTAGCAATTACGGACCTCAAGATAAAGAAGTTAAGGAACAAAGAGATTCGCTTAGTGAAAGTTCAGTGGAAATTTCACCAAGGACAAGAATCCACGTGGGAAGTAGAGGCAGATATGAAATCTCAGTATCCCCATTTGTTTAGCGATAGAATTCCGGGGACGGAATTCTCTTAAGGGGGAAGATTGTAATATCCAGATCCGAAATTTTTATTAATTTTGGAAGTTGGGTAAAAGTGAAGCGAGACTCAAAGTGCAGGGGGGTTAATTGGAAATTTGGTTTTATATAACCAATATTATCAGATATTTGTTCTCATTCTAATCTGAGAAAAATTTGAGTCGCCTTAGAATTCAAGAGAGAAAGAGAGAAAGCAAAGAGGAAGAGAGAAAGAGAAAGAGATCGTGAAGGATCGATCGTTTTTGGTCAAATAGAGGTATGATTTTAGCTTAATACTTCTATCTGCATGTTATAGTCGGTAAATAGTCTTGTTAATCAAGCTTTTAACCGTGTATTTGATCGATTTAATCATCAAAAGTTTTCTGGGTTCGAACTGTAAGTCGCCGACTTAAGTTCTAGCTCGACCGGGAAGATGATGTATATCGGTAGTTTGCATTCGACCGATAAAGTGTAAAGGACCGGTAGTTTGCATTCGACCGATAAAGTGTAAAGGACCGGTAGTTTGCATTTGACCGATAAAGAGTAAAGACCGGTATGTGGTGTTCGACCGGTAGTTGGTATTCGACCGGTAGTTTGTTGTGGACCGATATTAATCGTTGCTCGACCGGTATAGAGTCTCGACCGATGTTTTGATTTGACCGGTGTTATACGGTGTATGGTTCGACCAATATTTTGTTAATTGGTCATAAGAGGTTTTGATCACGACGGTTTCGTACCGGGATAGTAGCATTAGATTTCATTTGATGAGTCTTTTGAAAGAAAGAGTATTAATAGCGAGTTAGCTTACCTTTATTTTTAATACCATCGTAGGTGGTGTTAACCAGTAGAAGTCAAAGTTAATCAAGAAGAATCAGAGGTGAGTTTTTCAAACTAAATCTTTTATGATTTGAGCAGTTATTTAATAAATGTGGGTTTTATATACTGCGCATTTATGGTATTGGAAGTTATGCAGAATTATTTCAAAAGATTGATTTAATCAGTTTGGCATGTTTATGCTCAGGTATATAAACTTGTTTTATATACAATCAGGACTACGTGTATGCATACATTTGAGTTAGAAGTCTGACCTAAGTCGGGAAGTGTGACCCGCCTGCTCGTACCGGGGAGTGTGGCCCGTTTATGCCATTAGGGTGTGTCCCTAAAATAAGGCAGTGCGAGACAGACATACCGTCTTTGACGGGAATGTTGGTCAGTAGCTTAAGGTACGCTTGAAAAGCGTAAAAAGTGGTCAGTGTTGGCCAGTAGATTGAGTTATGCCTGCGAAGCACAAAGTGTTTTAAAGTTTGATTAAAAGAGCAAGTTATGTTTTGAGATATATAGCTTTGTTTAAATGTTTTAATTAATATTTGAACTGTTGCAGTAGTGATTGGAGGGGACTCACTAGACCATTGGTCTAACCCTCGCTATTTCAAAATTTTAATCCTGTTTCATGTTATCGAAAAGTAGCAGGTTCAGATAAGGGTAAAGAGAAGATATGAACTATAAGCAGGAGATAGAAGACTTCCTGCAATAGTTTTCTTTTTGAACTCAGTTGTGTAGTAAAAGATAGTTGTACACCTTGTACATTGAAATTGTAAGTCTGGGGCAGTATTTAGTAAGAAATGTTATTTTATTGTATATATAAATGTTCAGGTTGTTACATCGTCAAAGACGTATAACTCATAAAATAGACCTTACTTGTACAAAATCACCAAGAATACGTAATTCATGTTATTTAGTTGTTGGAAACCTTCAAAACCCAATAGAAGCATTTTAAGAGGTTAACACATCCCAAGTTTACTAAGTAAGAAAACTTATCAAAATACTCACACTTTGACAAATAACTAAGTAAAACATATTTTACTTCTAAATACGCAAAACTTATCAGCAGTTAACCATTTCATGTAAAACACAAAACACTTTAAAAAAATAAACATTTTGGCATGTACACCGTTTTCACAAATCAATTGAACTCACCTTGCTAGATTTAGGCTAAATCTAGATTTACCCACTTTGAGCTTTCTTGAAGAAACTTGGATCCTCAAGCCAAAACCTCCAAAAAAAACCTAGATCCATAAATTTCAACCGTAAATAAACATATCCAACCATATAGAAACATTCCCCAACATTTTATATCAAAACCTCAACATATACCCAAAACCCTAATTTTGATCTAACTCCTCCAAAATCTTCCAAACCGAAAATGGAGAAATCAAACACTAGGGAAACATCAATGAAGCATTTATAACTTATTACAAGGTTTAGAAATGGAAGGGATACACTTACCACTTAGATTTTGACGAAAACCTAGAAAACCCAACAATGAGCTTGAGGTTGAAGATGAAGATGGAGATGATGAAACCTTGACCATAGCTTTCCATATTACCACTTGATGGTGTTTCATCTTCAATAAAACACAAGGATTTGAGCCAAAATAAGCTAGGGTTTGAAAGGGGAAGAAGGGAAATGGTTTGGGAGAGAGTGGAAGAAGTTTAGGTGAGAAGAAATGAGGAAAATGGCTGAATTTCGTGACTTAACAGCCTCTGGACATTTTGGGCGACATTGCCCAGGGCAATGTCGCTGATCATAGTCGCTGGTTCTCCTAGTTTTCTTCTTGTTCACTGTTTTGGCCATAACTTCTTCGTTATAGCTCCGTTTTCACTCCGGAAAGAACCGTTGGACTCGTAATTAAATCCTTCATCTATCAAGACTATAAAATCAAGGATTCAAGTCCAACATCAAATATCTTATTTTTCCTTAATATATCGGTTTCTATATTAACTTGAAATGATACCTTTCGAAAATCGGGGTGTTACAGACAACTTTCAATCATAGAAAACATGTTCTTAAATGTTCAAACCACTTCTCGATTCTTAAACAGATTTCATGAATTGGAAGTGTGATTTTAAATGTTTTCAAGATCTATTTTTGTGCTTCAATGCTTAACAAACCGTGTGTTTCTAAAGATATATACTTGCGTATTATCTTGTCTATATACTTTCAAGTATTCACACACACCGGTTTAATTCTTTTGTTGATTAAGTTATCACCATGTCTCATATTGACCAAGTTTTCGATGGTGATACACCCCGCTTGTATTTCAAAGATTTTTAAGCGTCATTTCAAAAATGTCTATATCTTGTTTCATATAGACAATATCCATTATTCTTGGCTATAAGCTTTCAATGCTATATCATTTGATTCTGATAATTTTTCATGCAATGTCAGATTTTTCAAACAAGTCTCTTGCATTCATGTTCATTCATTCAATATACTTGTTTGAAAAGACTTCAATGTTTCAAATGCTCAAATCTTCATGATTATTTTATGAGCATACAAACATCTGACTTGTATTTGAGCTTTAACTGATAAAGATAAATCATGTGAGCAACACGTGCTTTCTAGGAAAATATGACATCTTTGTGCTAGGACTTAATTGAAACTTCTATGGATTCATGTTAACCAGTGTTTCCTACCCAAGAAGTTAATCCTTAATGATTGAGTGTGAGGAGTCAAAAAGAAATGAGTGTGGGATGTGTGATGAGGTAAAATGGAAAAGAGAGTTTGGTTAGATGTGAGCTTAATGATAAAAAGAAAGAGGGTGTGAGATCAGAGTAAAAGAATATTAAACTCTGCACCAACTACTTTCTAAGTCGGGCAGCCACATTACTAATGTTTCACAATTCTTAGTGAACATTATTGAAACAGGCAACTAGCCCATGCCAACTCTTGATTATAACCCCACCAGCTACTCATTTTTTCTTATAAAGAAAATGTTTCACGTTTCAAAGGGGAAGCAACACATTTACTATCTGATTTTCATTTGGACAATCTGGATATTGAAAAGAAGGAAGTCTGCCCCCACCTTCACACTTGAATCATGCACATTGAGTCTGTGTTTATCTACTGTTGTCTCAGTGGTTTACACAATGTTGAACCTTTATACGCAATCATCCGTGCTTAATTCTTTCTATCACTTGCACGAACACACAAGGAATTTGTTTTCTTGTCATAACGTTCATAGAAATTGCCTTTGTGGTGTTTCGATGATTGAATGGAAGCCCTGGGGGAGTGAACATCATAAAAGCTCCTTTACAATGTGTATTCGTTACACACAGTAACTTCGTGTTACTGACATGCATCTTTAACTGATTCATTCGTTGATTCAGGGGTTACACTCCAAATTTGTCTGGATTTGAAAAGATCTAGATGAATATCTCGGCAGATTGACGATGAATCAGAGGCTCAGTTCAAAAGCTCAACATGGTCAATGACATTTCTTGAAGAAACGTTTTGATGGAATCGTTGCTCTATTCATCAAAAGGGGGAGAACCTAAAGTTTGAAGAAATGTCCATTACAAGTTCTATTTCAAGAGACGTTTGAAAGGAGAAGAAGCGTTAACCAAGATATGGGGGAGAACACAAGTTTAGAGAAAATATTATGAAGATATGCTGAATTAAGAGAAATTTTCTTTGAAGATACTTCGCTAAAGCATTCTGAGCTGAAACTGGAGATAATTTCTTTCCATCATATGAAATAGATTTTATCTACATCTTTTGGGGAGATTGCTATATTTTGAAGACAAAGAAGGAGATTGCATCTTCTGAGCTTAAAGAGAAGATTGGATTGCTAAATCCTTTTAGTAATGATCTTGATCCAAAGGGGGAGATTGTTAGATCACAGATTTATTGGATTCAAGATCATCAAGATTGAAGATGAAAGATTTAAGAAGTCTAAACTCCAAAGTCAAACTCAATAAAAGTCTAGGTCCTTTGTAATAAATAGTTAAAGTTATTTCCTTGTATTTTTGTTATTTTTGTCTTTTCCCTAAATAGGTATAAGGTTTTATAGGTGCTAGGGTTGTCGGTGAGAATGTACGTGTGCCAAATTAGAAACATTCAGCCGCCAACTTCATTGTAGAGAGAGAGAGAGAGAGAGAGAGCTTAAAGAGAAATTCCATTCAAGAGAGATTTGTAATATTTTGTTTGAGAAATCAAATCAGGTTTGCTAATCTTTTGTTTGTGATTATATGTTTATGTGATAAGAAACTGAAATTTGCAGGGACAATCAAATTTTCATTTCATTTGTTCGAGTTTTTTCGATCTACATAAGACTGCTTCTTCATAGTTTGTTTTCTCGATATATATAGTTTGATTTCAATTTAAATTAAAAAAAAACTAAACCAAAATAGTTTATATATTATAATTGTAATAAGTTATTATTTCTAATTTTATATATTTGGTTATTCTAAATTAATCTTTATATAACATTTTTTCCTTTTTTTTACATATTGATTCTAATAAATTTTAGTTTTGATTATAGTTTTGATTATATATATAAATTCCAGATTTTTTATTTTATTTTATGTATTGAAAGACTTTCTCCTTTCATAACATGCTTTGCTACAAAAAAAATACTTTATCCTTTCTGTTGGGTCATCTAAAATTTAAAGATAACCTCTCCTTAGTTTTTATTGATGTTTGAACCTTGTACTTTGATGTATGGTTCTTTGGAAAAGCTTAGTTATGGTTAAACAGATCGGTGAGTCGAAAACTAACCGAAATCAACATGAAGGAAGTCTACAATGCGGATTAAGATGAACTTCAAAAGTGAACAAAGCCTAGTCTGCTAATTCCTTTTTGGCAGATCCTGTCCTTGCCGATTTCTATTCGGCAAAGTTTCTACATGTCGATTTCATATTCGACATATCCTTTCCTTGTTGTCGAATCACCTGTGTTCGGCACATACCTCATCTACCGAATTCCTTTTTCGGTAGTTTCCTTCTTACAGATTGCTCCTTTTATCTGTAAGAACATTTATGTCAAACCCTCATGATTTGACATACTTCCTCATTCCCAATGTTCTTCTGACATTAGGAATGGAAGCTTCCTTCTTTGAGAAGATATACACTTGGTCTTAATTTGATTGAGACGTTTATTTTCTATTTGATCTCAAAAAGATTTTTCCATGAATATTTTATTAAGATATTGTACTTTCATGGTACAAAAGTTACCTTTTGTATTGTGATAGGTCACATCAAATATCTTATAATTTATTGACAATATCTCAACCACCCATGCCTTTACTCCTACATGTCCTTTACACTCATTACATTGGATAGTATATAAAGAATAGAGGTAGCACCTTGCTACTTACGCTTTCAGCTCAAGATTTCATATTCACAAGATTTCAAGCAGGTTGATAGTTTTTCGTGTCTCTCTAAGTTTTAAGTCTTTGTGTTCTTAATTTCTTCTACGTGTTAGATTGTTTAGAGTAGTTCTTAACTATTCTTATTCCGCAACAATCTTTATTTCTCTTTGTGTAATTCTTCATATTCATTATCAATAAAAGAATTAAAGTTAAGTAATTTTGTGTTATTGTATTCAAACCCCCCCTTGTACAATACTTGTTTTACTTCTTTGGGACTAACACTTTCATATACACAATTCCAACTTTCAAATTTATTCTATCTCACCAATGTGGGATAAGTAAACTTAACTACATTTTCAAGATTTAAAGAAAACATTTTGTAAGATTAGAGTGTTTACTCATTTGAGT
The DNA here is from genome assembly GCA_023525745.1 of Arctium lappa. Taxonomy (NCBI): domain Eukaryota; kingdom Viridiplantae; phylum Streptophyta; class Magnoliopsida; order Asterales; family Asteraceae; genus Arctium; species Arctium lappa. The sequence goes on from CM042047.1 coordinate 52,417,488, forward strand.
CAACAACATGATTTAATACAAAATGATGTCTTCCTCCTTTCATATACACACTTTCAACTTTCATTTTTTCTTCTTCCTACCAATGTGGGATATACAAAGTTAACCACATTTCAATATTTGTAGAATACTCAACTCTCATGATGCCAAGTCATTTTCTTTGCTTTTTCTTTTAATATATATAATTAACTCTCATGATACCAAGTCATCTTCTTTGGTACTTCCTCCTTTCATAACATGATTTGCTACAAAAAAAAGACTTTCTCCTTTTATAAACACAATTCCAACTTTCAAATTTCTTCTATCTCACCAATGTGGGATAAGTAAACTTAACTACATTTTCAAGATTTAAAAAAAACATTTTGTAAGATTAGTGTGTTTACTCATTTGAGACAACAACATGATTTGCTACAAAATGATGTCTTCCGCCTTTCATATACACACTTTCAACTTTCATTTTTTCTTTTTCCCACAAATGTGGGATAAAGAAAGTTAACCACATTTCAATATTTGTAGAATACTCAACTCTCATGATGCCAAGTCATCTTCTTTGGTTTTTCTTTTAATATATAAAATTAACTCTCATGATACCAAGTCATCTTCTTTGGTTTTTTTAGATTTTTTATTTTATTTTACGTATTGAAAGACTTCCTCCTTTCAAAACATGATTTGTTACAAAAAAAAAAGACTATCTCCTTTCATATACACAATTCCAACTTTCAAATTTCTTCTATCTCACCAATGTGGGATAAGTATCTTAACCACATTTCAAGATTTAAAGAAAACATTTTGTAAGAATAGAGTGTTTACTCATTTGAGCCAACAACATGATTTGCTACAAAATGATGTCTTCATCCTTTCATATACACATTTTCAACTTTCATTTTTCCTTCTACCCACCAATGTGGGATAAACAAACTTAACCACATTTCAATATTTGTAGGATACTCAACTCTCACGATGTCAAGTCATCTTCTTTGGTTTTTCTTTTAATATATATAAGATTTATTTTATGTATTGAAAGACTTGCTCCTTTCATAACATGATTTGCTACAAACAAAAGACTTTCTCCTTTTATAAACACAATTACAACTTTCAAAATTCTTCTATCTCACCAATGTGGGATAAGTAAACTTAACTACATTTTCAAGATTTAAAGAAAACATTTTGTAAGATTATAGTGTTTACTCATTTGAGCCAACAACATGATTTTCTACAAAATGATGTCTTCCGCCTTTCATATACACACTTTCAACTTTCGTTATTTCTTTTTCCCACAAATGTGGGATAAACAAAGTTAACCACATTTCAATATTTGTAGAATACTCAACTCTCATGATGCCAAGTTATCTTCTTTGGTTTTTCTTTTAATATATATAATTAACTCTCATGATACCAAGTCTTCTTCTTTGGTTTTTTTAGATTTTTTATTTTATTTTATGTATTGAAAGACTTCCTCCTTTCATAACATCATTTGTTACAAAAAAAAAAGACTTTCTCCTTTCATATACACAATTCCAGCTTTCATATTTCTTCTATCTCGCGAATGTGGAAAAAGTAAACTTAACCACATTTTAAGATTTAAAGAAAACATTTTGTAAGATTAGAGTGGTTACTCATTTGAGCCAACAACATGATTTGCTACAAAATGATGTCTTCCTCCTTTCATATACACATTTTCATCTTTCATTTTTCCTTCTTCCCACCAATGTGGGATAAACAAAGTTAACCACATTTCAATATTTGTAGGATACTCAACTTTCACGATGCCAAGTCATCTTCTTTGGTTTTTTCATATTTTTTATTTTATTTTATGTATTGAAAGACTTCCTCCTTTCATAACATGATTTGCTACAAAAAAAAGACTTTCTCCTTTTGATATACACAATTCCAACTTTCATATTTCTTCTATCTCACCAATGTGGGATAAGTAAACTTTACCACATTTTAAGATTTAAAGAAAACATTTTGTAAGATTAGAGTGTTTACTCATTTGAGCCAACAACATGATTTGCTACAAAATGATGTCTTCCTCCTTTCATATACACATTTTCATCTTTCATTTTTCCTTCTTCCCACCAATGTGGGATAAACAAAGTTAACCACATTTCAATATTTGTAGGATACTCAACTCTCACGATCCCAAGTCATCTTCTTTGGTTTTTCTTTTAATATATATATATATATATATATATATATATATATATAAGACTTATTTTATTTATTGAAAGCCTTCCTCCTTTCATAACATGATTTGCTACAAAAAAAAAGACTCTCTTTTCATATACACAATTCTAATTTTCAAATTTCTTCTATCTCACCAATGTGGGATAAGTAAACTTGACTACATTTTCAAGATTTAAAGAAAACATTTTGTAAGATTAGAGTGTTTACTCATTTGAGCCAACAAAATGATTTGCTACAAAATGATGTCTTCCTCTTTTCATATACACACTTTCCACTTTCATTTTTTCTTCTTCCCACCAATGTGGGATAAACTAAGTTAAATTTTGATAATTTCCTTACATGTGTTGTAATGTACTTGTTTGCAACTTTTACCAAAACCCTGCAACAACCCCCAAACTAGCATAATAACAAATATAAAAGTCTTACGCCATAAACGACTCCAAATGTACATCAATAATTAAGATTTACCGACACTACTTATACATAACTGAGAACTTTAGCTTCTAAAATATGCGGAGTCTTCTAGGTCGGGAACCGCACACGCTTTCTCTCTGCCCTTAACCGATCCTTCTACCTAGCGCCTTCCTGAAAAGATTTTTTAGATTTTGAAAGAGCGAGAGTTAGACCAACGGTCTAGTGAGTCCCCTCTTACCACAGTTTTTAACTCAACAAACATTCAAGGATTTATCATAAAATATACCATTTTCAGCTTCAAGGAAAACATTTAAACTTTCAACAAACTTCTCAAATCACACTACCGTCACCCTAAGGTGACAGTGTGTCTGTGACTCACACTGCCTTTGTTGGGACACACCCCCAACGGCATAAACGGAACACACCCCCCGGTATGAGCACAGGCGGGCCACACCCCCGACATAAACAGCATAATCGAATGCTCTCTCTCCCTTCCCTGCTCGATTACTGAAATCGTCCCTTGTCTCTCTCTTTTTCTCAGCTGCCACTTGAAGAAAATGAGAGGTGTTAGGGTTAAAATCCCTTTTAATTCAATGATACATCTTACCCCCTTGTATCTTGGAGTCTTGGTCAGATACCCGTGTTAGGTCATGAATTAGCAATTAATTAATGATAAAAAGATTGAACAAAGGATTGATTGGGAAGGAAATGATTGTATTATTCACAATCTAGAGAGAGAAAGAGTTTCTCTCACTAGAAACACTTACAAACTTTAAAGGCTACATTGTGAAAGAAAGGTTACAAACAAATTAGAAACATCTCCTATTTATACCCCAATCACCCATGTTACACATTTTAGCCCAACCCATTATGCTAATGACAAAGCCTTTTTCACTAAGGATGACTTTACAAAACTTTCTAAAAACAGTACATTAACATTCTCCCCCTAAAGTTTTGTAAAGAAATCATCTCTTATCAGCTTCAGCTCTTCTCCCCCTTGATTTCTTTGAAAAACTTTAGCGTTGCTTAAACTTCAAACAGCTCCGGCTCCCCCTTGAAAGTAGCTCTTATCCTTTGAAATATCAACTGAAATATCAGATCTGATGTGAACAGTAACCTTGACTGAGTGCATATAAAGACAACTTTTAACTTTAGTAAACCCAACACATTCCTTAACACTCACAAGAATGATATGTGTGGATTATGACATGACATCCAAAATGCATCTTCAGTATATAACATCAAATCTGTCTTTGACCGCGAGTTGAATAGGAATTCAGCTTAAGAACTTAATCTGGTATGCTTGTCGGAGGATGCAACTTGTAGCAAACACTACTAGGCAAGGTAGAAGATTTATCTGAGGAAATATTTGACAGTTAAATCTCATAAGGCAACTTGTCGAAAAAAATAGGTGTGAACAGTAACTTGTCGCAAAAACTCAGAACTCGTAGAACAAGAAAACTCGCAGAACGTTAAACTTGCAAAGCACTGTTCATGTGCTTCGTGCTAAACGTGATGTGCGCGTTCATGAAACTCGCAGGCCATGACGTGCGCTTTTTATGCCTTAAAAAAATTTGACAGTATCAAAACTCGCTAAGCATGGAACTCGCAGACTGAAAGAAGATAATCGCCCAAACTCGCAAGCTTCGTCTTGCGCGTTTTCCAAACTCGCACGCCTCACCTTGCGCGTTTACTCAAACTCGCTAGCTTCATCTTGCGCGTTTCCAAAACTTGCATGCTTTATCTTGCGCGTTTTAGGACTTGGAAAAATTTGACAATGTTAAAACTCGCAGACTGCATTTGCACGTTTCTCTCTATCCTTGCGCGTTCTTTAGCTTGCGCGTTCTTCAGATGAACTTGCGTGTTCTTCAGTTGAAGCTTGCGCGTTTTTGAGATCTTGCGAGTGTCGAGTCTGAAATCTTAAAATCAATAAAGCTTCCACATTTCTTCGAATTTTGAGATGAAACTTTGAGAGTATGTTCGAAATTCACTTCTGAACAACTTTGTAGTTGATGAACTTGTCTAAAAACATCTAGATACACGAATTCGATCACAACACAGTGAAAAAAATAATTCGAACCAAAAAATCTCAAAATCGAACAATTCTTCTAAACTAATTGAAATTACACAATGTGATTGATTATATCTAATTCGACTATAATCTCATAATCAATCTATCATCAAATCTCGATTAATTAAGCTCCAAAAATGAAGAATTTGAAATTCACGATATTGTTCATGCGACCTGAACACTATTCCATTGAAAAAAATTACGAATTCGATCGTTTCGATGAAAGATTTCTTCGATTATGCTCTGATACCACATGTTAGGTCATGAATTCGCAATTAATCAATGATAAAAAAGATTGAACAAAGGATTGATTGGGAAGGAAATGATTGTATTATTTACAATCTAGAGAGAGAAAGAGTTTCTCTCACTAGAAACACTTACAAACTTTAAAGGCTACATTGTGAAAGAAAGGTTACAAACAAATTACAAGCATCTCCTATTTATACCCCAATCACCCATGTTACACATTTTAGCCCAACCCATTATGCTAATGACAAAGCCTTTTTCCCTAAGGATGACTTTACAAAACTTTCTATTCGGCAGAGTTTCTACATGCCAATTTCATATTCGGCATATCCTTTCCTTGTTTCCGAATCACCTGTGTTCGGCACATACCTCATCTACCGAATTCCTTTTTCGGTAGTTTCCTTCTTACAGATTGCTCCTTTTATCTGTAAGAACATTTATGTCAAACCCTCATGATTTGACATACTTCCTCATTCCCAATGTTCTTCTGACATTAGGAATGGAAACTTCCTTCTTTGAGAAGATATACACTTGGTCTTAATTTGATTTAGACGCTTATTTTCTATTTGATCTCAAAAAGATTTTCCCATGAATATTTTTTAAAGATATTGTACTTTCATGGTACAAAAGTTATCTTTTGTATTGTGAGAGGTCACATCAAATATCTTATAGTTTATTGACAATATCTCAACCACCCATGCCTTTACTCCTGCATGTCCTTTGCACTCATTACATTGGATAGTATATAAAGAATGGAGGTAGTACCTTGCTACTTACGCTTTCAGCTCAAGATTTCATATTCACAAGATTTCAAGCAGGTTAATAGTTTTCCTTGTCTCTCTAAGTTTTAAGTGTTTGTGTTCTTAATTTCTTCTAAGTGTTAGATTGTTTAGAGTAGTTCTTAACTATTCTTATTCCGCAACAATCTTTATTTCTCTTTGTGTAATTCTTGATATTCATTATCAATAAAAGAATTAAAATTAAGTAATTTTGTGTTATTGTATTCAACCCCCCCTTCTACAATACTTGTTTTACTTCTTTGGGACTAACAAGTGGTATCAAAGCGGTTGGTTTAATCTAATAAACCAGATCCGTAATGACATCTCCTTCTACAAAACCTAAGTCTTCTTCTCAAAACTCTTTCTACTCTGACAATGGATCTACTGTCAAACCTCCTAAGTTCAATTCGAACAACTTCTCCTTATGAAAAAGTAGGATGATGCTCTTCTTGGAAGGAGCTGACAGTCGTTATCTAACCATTCTTAGTGAAGGTCCTCTTATCCCAAAAGTCTGGGATAGATTTGTCAAAACTCCTAAGGATAAAGAAAAGAAAAAGGACGATCTTTTTCAAGTTTCCGATGACTCGTCAGAGGAGGAAAGAACTTCTGCCACTGGTCGATATGTTTTGAAAACGGCAAAAGAATTCAATGATGAAGATAGGCGCATTATTGGACTTGACTCCAAAGTACGAACCATTATTGCTCAATCACTTCCTGATGAAGTGTACCAATCTCTTGTCAGTCTTAAAACTGCAAAAGAGATGTGGTCAACCCTATGTGTTTTGTATGAAGGTACAAATGAAGTAAAGAAATCTAAGAAAATCTCTCTTGTTCGTAGATACGAATTATTTTCTCATGAAAAAGGAGAATCTCTTCCCTCCTATTACAACCGTTTTAACAATCTCCTAAATGAGTTAAAACTTATTGGAAAACTTTATGACAATAAGGAAGTCGTATGCAAATTTATGGATGGTCTTCTAGATTTCTGGAATACCCTTTCCACTTGCATTAAGACTTCCAGGGACTTAGAAAGTCTTCCTCTTACTTCTCTTTATGGTATGTTTCATAATCACGAACAAACCTGTCTACAAAGGAAGACCATCTTCAAAGAAATAAGAGCCCCCTCTATGGCTCTTATAAGTGATGGCTCCAAGAAATCTGTGTGTGTTCCTCGTATAACCTATCCTTCTGATGATTCAGATAGAGAAAGTCATGAAAATCTGAATCACTCCTCGGAGGCTTATCTAAGTGAAGCTGATGATGAAGGAGAAGATCCCTCTGTCGATCATTTGACAGAGGAGATGAGTATGCTTGCAAATTTCTCTAAGTTCCGAAAGAACTCTTCTAATAAATTTCAAAGCAACATAAATTTTTCTTCTTCCTCTAAAAACTCCTTGAACAAATCCAAGGAGGATTGCTATTAATGTGGTAAGAAAGGCCACTTTGCATCTGAGTGTAGAAGCAATCCTTCTAGGATTTCTAAATCTAATTCTTCTAACTCTTCTAAAAGAAGAAATCTTCGATCTAATTCTACAGGTAGATCGCATCCAAGAAAGCCTTCTCCGTCTTTTTCATTCAAAGAGTTTTCCGGCAAAGCTGACAAATACAAAGCCAAATACAAAAGAGAAAAAGAAAGAAATTTCAACTCTCAAAGAAGAGGCAAAGGCTTAATGGCAGAAACCTTAGACTGGGCAGACAAACCTACTTCCGACAGTGAGAAGGAAGTGTCGAGTAAATGCCTTATGGCTAAACTCGATGAAGAACCAAAAGACTCCTGCTCAAGGATGGACTTCACAGCTGAGTGCTCTTCTTCTTCCTCTCAGGTACATCCCTTCCACTCTCTCTCTCTAATGAAGAGAAGATTGAGACTTTTGACTCTCTAACTGTACTTTTTCACAATGAAAAAGATGAAAAGAAAAGAGCAAATGCTCAAGTCAAGTCTCTCTCCTCTCAACTCCAAGTTTCTCTATCTCAGTTAAAACAGTTTGATAAACTAAAAACTGAGTTAGAGGACTTGAAGACTTTAAACTATGTGCTTGCCAAGGAGAAGAACAAGCTTCTAAAGAAGCTTCAGAAAGAACAGGAAACCGTAAACAAATGGAACACTTCTTCTAAAAATCTTGAGAAAATTTTTCAAGATCAAGTTGTTGGTGAAACATATGGTTTAGGTTACTGGAAAGAGAATGTTGTGTGTACTCCTTCTGAAAACATTTCCTCTCCTACTCATAATATTCCTCTGTCTTCTAAACTACCATCATATTCTTCTGATTGGGATGATTCTAACTCAGAAGATTCTAACTCGGTTTACTCCATGGATCTTCGTGATTCAAGAAAGTTTGGTTACTCTGTATCCGCCAAATCTTCCAAGCCTCTTCTAACAGAAGATCAAGACTCAAATGAGTTAGTCAAACCTGTAAATGATCTTCTTATGCCCTTAAAACTAAAAGAAGTTTCTTCTTCTTCGTCTTCTTCTTCCCATACTCTTACAGAGGCTCCTCTCCTCTCTAAAGGAAAATCCGTTGTTGTTAATCTTCCTAACAAAAGAAAGATTACACCTTCTTCAAAAGGTAAATCTCCCATGACCACAACGGACTTCATTCCTAGAGCCTTAAAAGTAAAGAAGTCCAAAAGAATTTCATTCAACTTTTCTTCTTCTGTTTACAAAGGAATCCTTGGACCTGCTCCTCATAACCCTCACGTTCCGTAAAGTTATCCCATTCCCTCTCACCTCTCCAAACTTCCTAAATCCAAACCTAAAGGAAAGGTAAAAGCTGCTTCTCTTGAACCAAAAAAGAAATTCATTTATCGAAAGTGTTACAACTGCGGTGACACATTTCATTTGGCCAAAGACTGTCCAAAGGACCGTATTGAAAGATATAGTCAGACCAATCCTTCTTCTTCTTCTTCTAACCCTAAAGGACCCACCTCAAAACGGGTTCCAAAGGACTAATTTGTTCTTGTCTACAGGTCTATGGGCATCATCAAACTTGGTATCTTGATAGCGGATGCTCATGACATATGACTGGGAACAAATCTCTTCTTCTAGACTTTGTGAAAGAAAAGGGGCCATCCATAACTTTTGGTGACAACTCTTGAGGTTTCACTAAAGGTTATGGAACTCTCTCTAACGGTTCCATTACTTTCAACAAAGTTGTCTATGTGGAAGGTCTAATGCATAATATTTTGAGCATTAGTCAACTATGTGATTTAGGTTACTATGTGATTTTCAGAGAAATTGATTGTCTTATCATTGATAAACGGTTTCACACTGTCCTATCTGGCTTTAGAAAGGACAATGTGTACGTCATCAATATGAATGATAAGTCAACTGAAGATGAAAGCATCTGCTTTATTTCTGAAGACTCTGAAAAGAAGAACTGGCTCTGGCCTAAACGTCTTTCTCATCTCAACTTCAAGAAGTTAAATGCTCTCTCCAACAAAGAGCTTGTTGTCGGCTTTTCGAAAATTTCTTTCTCAAAAGAGAAGCTTTGTGCAGCTTGTGAGAAAGGAAAACTGACAAAATCTTATTTCAAATCAAAACAGTGTTTTTCTATCTCTACCCCTCTACAGATGATGCATATGGATATTTATGGGTCTGTCATCACACCCAGCCTAGGTGGAAAAAGGTACATTCTTGTAATTATTGATGAATACACACGTTACACTTGGGTATTCTTTCTCAGGTACAAAAGTGATACACCTGAAGAAATCATCAACTTTATCAAGAAATCTGAAGTTCTCAACGGTCAATTAGTCAGATCTATCAGAAGTGATAATGGGACTGAATTCAGAAATGCTACCTTGGATGCCTTTCTATGTGACAAAGGTATTTCTCAAAACTTTGCAGCTGTAAGATCTCCACAACAAAATGGTGTTGTGGAAAGGAAGAATCGTACGCTATGTGAATCTGCAAGATCTATGATAAGTGAATCAAATCTTCCAATCAATTTTTGGGTTGAGGCTGTCAATACAGCCTGTTTCACTCAAAATCGGTCTATCATTGTGAAAAGACACAACAAGACTTCCTATGAAGTCTTCTATGGATGAAAACCAAACATTGGTTTTCTTCATGTTTTCGGTTGTCTGTGTTTTATCTTGAATGATCGAGAGCATCTTGGGAAATTTGATCCCAAGGCTGATGAAGGTATATTTGTAGGTTATTCTCTCTCTTCTAAAGCCTACAGAGTATACAATCTATGAAGAAAATGTATTGATGAGTCGATACATGTGAAGTTTGATGATCACAAGACGTCTTCATTATCTTGTAATGATACTGAACTTCATGAATGGATTATTTCCTGTATTGGAGAAGAATCTCCAAATATTCTATCTTCAGGATCTCCATATGTTCCATTCTCGGTATCTTCTTCTTCCCTACATCATAGTTCGGCAGATCCATCTCCGGCTACCGAACCCATTGCTCCTACCGAACCCACATCTCCCACCAAACCTACCTTACATACTTCACCTATTCATCACATGCATCTTATACCCACTGATCCTTCACCTTCAAACACATTTCCTGCACCACTTCCCCCAGCTCTAAAATGGACCAAAGATCATCCGATAAATCAAATTATCGGTGATCAACAAGTAGGTGTCCAAACTAGAAGAGGTGTTGGAAACATTTGTCTTTATGTGAATTTTCTCTCTATTATCGAGCCCAAGAAAATTGAGGAAGCTCTAGCAGATTCTTGTTGGGTCACTGCCATGCAAGAAGAGTTGTCTCAATTTGAGAGAAACAAAGTATGGAGACTCGTGCCACGACCTTTCGGTAAGACCATAATCGGTACTAAGTGGGTTTTTCGAAACAAAATGGATGAAGTTGGTACTGTAATCCGGAATAAAGCCAGACTTGTTGCTCAAGGATATAGGCAGGAGGAAGGTATTGATTATGACGAAACCTTTGCTCCTGTCGCTAGACTTGAAGCAATAAGAATCTTTCTTGCTCATGCTGCTCACAAAAACTTCCGGGTCTTTCAAATGGATGTTAAAAGTGCATTTCTAAATGGAGAACTTGCTGAAGAAGTCTATGTGAAACAACCGCCTGGTTTTGAAGATCCAACTCATCCTTACCATGTGTTCAGACTTGATAGGGCTCTCTATGGTCTGAAACAAGCTCCTCGTGCGTGGTATGACACCTTGTCTGACTTTCTTCTCTCCAACCGATATACCAGAGGTAAAATTGATAATACTCTTTTTCTCAAGAAAACTAAAGGTAATATCATTCTTGTTCAAATCTATGTGGACGATATCATTTTCGGTGCCACTGATGAAAATCTTTGTTAGGAGTTTTCCTCTCTCATGAAAAGTAAATATGAGATGAGCATGATGGGTGAGCTTACTTTCTTTTTTGGTCTTCAAATTAAACAATATTCTGAAGGTTTTTTCATTAGTCAAAATAAATATATTCATGATCTTTTGAAAAAGTTTGATTTTGAAAATTGTTCTTCCATGAAAACTCCAATGGCACCTCCTCTTAAGATTCATGTTGATTCAGCCGGCAAGTCGGTAGATATCACGAATTATAGAGGAATGATAGGGTCTCTTATTTATCTAACTGGTAGTAGGCCTGATATAATGTATGCTACGTGTCTGTGTGCGCATTATCAAGCCAATCCCAAGGAATCTCACTTGGCGGTTGTGAAACGTATTTTTCGGTACCTAAAAGGTACTATGAATCTGGGTCTTTGGTATCCCAAGGACTCAGGTTTTGATCTAATTGGCTATTCAGATTTTGACTTTGCAGGGTCTAAGGTTGATATAAAGAGTACAACTTCCAGCTGTCAATTACTAGGTGGAAACTTGGTCAGCTGGTCCAGTAAGAAGCAAAATTCAGTATCCACCTCCACTGCTGAAGCTGAATATGTTGCCGCTGGAAGTTGTTGTGCTCAAATCTTGTGGATGAAAAACCAACTACAAGATTATGACAAGTTCTATTCTCATGTACCGATTCTATGTGACAATTCTAGTGCCATAGCCATTGCCAACAATCCGGTGTTGCATTCCAGATCTAAACATATTGACATTCGGTATCACTTTATAAGAGATCATATCTCTAAGGGTGATATTGAACTTCACTTCATTCCTACAGATCTTCATCTTGCAGATCTCTTTACAAAACCACTGGATGAGGCACGATTCAACTTCCTTGTAGGATCCTTAGGTATGTTAATTTTTTGTTAAAAAAAAATTGCCCAATAATTGACGGTTCCTCCTTTAAAATTTTGGGAAGGAATTGTATCAATATCGAATTTCTTCGGTATATATTAGGGGTGGCAAAAAGTGACCCAACCCGCCAACCCAACCCGAACCCAACCCAATAGTAGCAGGTTGGGTTGAGAATTTCAACCCATTTAAGTTAAATGGGTCAACCCGTCTAACCCATTTATTAATTGGGTTTGGGTTGGGTTGAAATTTTCAACCTGTTTTCAACCTGATTTCGACCCATTTACAACCTTATTTCAACCCATTTACAACCTGATTTCAACCCATTTACAACCTGTTACTAACCCATTTACAACCTGTTTCTAACCCATTTATAATATTACCTAATAATTTTTTTTAGTTATTAATAAATATAATATAATTTCAATATTAAAATTTGAAAGTTAAAGTTGAAACCCTAAATCACTAAAGGAAATAGGCGCCGCTTTCATCCTCATTTCCTCTCGAGTCTCCTCCCTCTTCGGTTCTGTACTGTTCACGCTTCACGGCGGCCGACGGCCCTTTTGGAACTATGATTTATTTAACTTTGTGGTTGTGGAAAACTTTGAACTATTTATTTTACTTTTTGGTTGTGTTTTATTAAACTTCGAACAATTTATTTGACTTTGTCGTTGTGTATTTGTCGTGGAATGAAGTAGTTTAAACATTTTTATTTCATTTACAATTTTAAATTTAAATGGGTCAACCCAGGTTCAACCCATTTATTTAACAGGTTGGGTTGATATAGTCATAAACAGGTCAACCCGCTACCAACCCATCAACCCAACAGGTTGGGTTGGGTTGAAAATCTCAACCCATTTAATTAAACAGGTTGGGTTGGGTTGAGATTTTCAACCCAATTAATAAATGGGTTGAACCCGAACCCAACCCAACCTGACCTATTTACACCCCTAGTATATATCTTCGGTATATATTCTTACCGAAGTGTCTCTAATATTTCGGTCTTACCACCGTTCGTTAATTCTTCTTTTTCGGTAACAAAAATCTTACCGAACTCTCTTCAAATTTCGGTCTTTTTGCATACCGAATTCATCCTCTATAAGTCTCTTCATACTTCGGTATCTCTATATACCGAATTCATTTACCGAAATATCTCTCATATTTCGGTATCTCTATTTTCGAATATAGTATATGGTGTGTCATCCTTATCCACATCTTACATACCGAATTCTTTCGGCACCTTCTCTTTATCCTATGAAATCATGCCACGTGGCATTACAGGGTTTGTGTGTCAGTTGATGGGACATTCACGACCTGACATTTAGCCGTTTTTCGGTTGTTCCACTCCCTAATAACGCACGTTTGCGTAATACCATCATTACCATTTTTTTAACGTTTTGAATTCCCAACGTTTCTCTCTTCTTTTTCTAACCTATATATACTTCTCTTCTCTTTTCTTTCATTCTTTACCTGTGTCCTCATCTTCTTCATCGAGTATCACTAAACCTGCAACCTACAACTCTTTTCTTCAATGGCGTCCTCCAAATCGACTAAGGCTTCCAAGGATACTCCTATCACTCGAGAATCTCTAACTTTCCCTACTTGCAACCAAGTTGCTCGTCTATCTGCGGATGCTGATCATCCGGAGTTCAACCAAGTCTCCATCTTCCTCCAAAGATCTCTCCTATGCCATGCTCTCACTGCCTCAACTAAGATGAGCAAAATGCTCCTTGGTAACTTTTGGTTAACCTGTAAGTATGACTCAACTACTCACCAGGTGTCTGCTTCTGTTCTATCCTCTGAAGAGCACCCCGATCTCTCCTTTGGGGTGGATGACATTCACTCGGTTCTCCAAATCCCAGAGTTTAATATGTATGCTCCATTTCCTACTCATCACGAGCATGATGAGGTCGTTGCCGCTCTCCAGTATGTGCACGAAGAAAAATCAAAGGGTTCCGGCACTCTCCTACGAAAGAATATGGGTGCACTATGGAACTACTTCTTTTCTCACCTCCTTTATTGTATTTCCCACAAGACTTCGGGGTGGGATCAATCTCCGGCGGCCATTACTCGTCTGGCTCATGCTCTCATTTTTATGAAGCGGATTGACTTTGCTCAGGTATTCTTCGACTCCTTGATCACTGCCATCTCTCCTCCCAGGAATCACAATGTGGCTCTTCCCCGCTTCATCTCTCTCATCATCAACCAAAAGCTATCTGCACAACTAAGTGCCGATGCTGCTCTCCCCGAGCCGATGATCAAGTTTGACTTGCCAATTTCTCAAATTAGCAAGCAAACTATTTTCAAACCAGTGAAGCAAACCGACTCTCCGCTCACCTCAGGTATGCTTTCTTTCATTTCTTCTCCCAATCCGATTTGGGGAACGCTTGCCGAAGGTGAATCCGAAAGTCCTTCATCTTCTCCCAAGCAATCCAAATTGGTGGGCCCTTCTTCCCCAAAACCTTCCCGGGCTAATTCGGTGGCTATTAAAAAGAAAAAGGCCACCGACAACGTCGCACTTGCTCTTATGACTCTGCCACTGACAAATCCGTCTGTAGCTACCCAGGTCATTACCCCCTCTGTTTCTGTTAAGTGACGGGGCTCAAAATCCCCTCCTAAGTCTCGCTCTAAGAAACTTAGGAAACTTTCGGCCGAACCAAACACTCCATCTATTGATTCTCAAAAATCGGCAGATGTTGAACTTCCCCCTCCAGGGCCACGGGGATCTGCTAAAAATTCTCCCACCTCCTCCAAACCTTCTCAACAAGATTTGGTTGTACAAACGGAGTCCCGTCATATTCCTTCTCCTCCTTCTGTGGTGGTTGAAGATGAGTCGGTCTCCTCCCCGGACCGACGTTCTGCTTCCTCACAACACAACCTATCACTCGGGGTCACTCCCGTTGATATTGCACAATCTGGGATTTTAACCCAGGAAATGTTACGAAACTTGTTCACTCCCCCCTCTTCACCAACAGGTTCTCCTATTCTTACACCGAAAAAGACCTCATCACCAAAACCTTTACCAAAGAAAACCCCCTCTCCTAAATCCTCCCCTCAGAAATCTCCCTCACCAAAACCCTACTCTGCCGAAAAGGGTGGGACTTCTGCACAGGTACCGATCATCATACCTGCCGAGTTTCTTGCTGAAATTGTTGACTCTAATCGGAAGGTACGGATGCTAGGTACTCAGTTTGCACAACTACGCAAGTCATTGCGTGAACCTGAGCTCCTTCATTCTCTAGATGCAAACAACATTTCTCTCGCCGAACTTCTGCATCTCGTCAAAGAGCAAAATTCTGAGGTTGTCGATCTTAATCGCAACATATTTTGGTGTTTGGATGTCCTGCATCAGCATATTGATGGTCTCTGTGCCCCTCTATCCGCAGCTATGGAATCTATTCTCAAGGAGGTGGTCAGGCTTAATGCTCAAAATACCTGCTTGACTTTGTCAGTGGCTGCTCTCAAGGCCGCCTCTGATGCTCGGGATTAAGATCTTCTTAGTCTACGGCAGCAGGATTCGGCTAAGGAGTCTATTAATTCTCAAATTCTTAGTGCCTTGCAGAACTTAAATAGGCGTCTTGACTCTATGCCTGCTGATGTTGCTCAATACTGTGCTCAGTCTCTACACATTGACATCACCGAATCTGCCTTCACTCCAGATGATCGCACAATGTTAGAGCGTGTTGATCGCCGTCTTGGCCGTGTGTCGGCTAAAACTGGTGTTTCTTCCTCGGCTCGTACTGAGGGGGAGAAACCAACTGAGGGGGAGCAACAAATTCAGGGGGAGTAACTCCCTCAGGTTCATATAGTCAGTACGAGTCAGGGAAAACCTTCTGCTGCTACCGAACCCACTGCTGTTGCTGCTGCCGAACCTTCTGTTACCAAAGAGAAGGGCACCGATCACCCCTTGGTGGTCGAAGAGTATGAGGGGGAGAAAAATCCCAAAAAGGATAAGGGCAAAGCTATTATGTCACCAGATGAAGTAGCTGCTGAAGAAAAGTGTCGTAAAGATGCTTCAATAAAGAAAGCTGCAGATGGTACTGGTCTTCACCTCCCTCCCCAAAGACTACCTCTCCTGATTTGGGCTTATCCGAAGAGGAACTGAAAGCTGCAAAGCTTGCCCAGATTGCTCAGGTGAGTGCTCTAGAGGACTCGACGAAGAAAAATGAAGAAATAACGTCTTTGTGTATCGATTGGTACCGCAAAGATCTAAATAGACGCCGGTCCTCTGCAAAAATCATAGATGTCAAAATTATCAAACCATCTTCAAGCTGCAAAGTCATTAGGCTAAGGATTATAAGGGATGATGCTTCAAGTTCTATGGACAGACTGGATTCTCTTGTTCGGTTTGGAGTTGCCGAATGGATGGAAATTGGTATCTGTTTGATTAATAGCCAAAATGCTCTCAAGCCTGAGGTTGAAAATTTTCTTACAAATCTCCAAACAAAGTTCAGGACTTACCGAAAGACATATAACATCGTTCACACTCCAGCCAAAGAGAAGCTCATCGAAAGTCTAAGGCTTGATCGTCCCCCTCCCAAATCCAAGCCAAGATCCAAAAAGGAAGATGTGTTTGTTCAAATGGCTAGAGAAGGAAAGGTTCCAAAATTTTCAAATCTGGATTTATCCTTACCGACTCCGGTTCCTTTTCCTTCAACCACTGTGATTACAGAGCCTACTCAAGGAATCTTCTTCAACGATGCATTTGGGCAGATCTCCTTCTTCAGATCAAGTCAAATCTTTATTGCCGACACCATCTTTCTTCATTGGATTATTCAATTAATTCCAATATCGGCAAAGGATCTCCATGTGGCTACAACCGATGAACTAAAGAAGAGGGATGCTGAACCGCATTTTTCTTTTGAGTAAACTCGGTGTAGTTTCTATGTTTGTATCTATTTACTGTTCCTCTGTATTGTAATCTTCTTAAAAAGATTAATACATTGAGTAGTTCTTGTTTATCGTAAATAGTTTGTATATATCATTATTTCAGTCTTTTATACTTGTAAATGTCGGATACTTAAAAAATCCAAAAAGAAACAAAAACAATGGTCTATGTGTAAAAGAACCCAAAAGAGTATGAGAAATGGTCAAAATGAATTATTCATTTACTTTATGTGTTATAAGATGTTATCATAAAATAGGGGGAGAATGTTGGGTCATCTAAAATTTAAAGATAACCTCTCCTTAGTTTTTATTGATGTTTGAACCTTATACTTTGATGTATGGTTCTTTGGAAAAGCTTAGTTATGGTTAAACAGATCGGTGAGTCGAAGACAAACCGAAATCAACATGAAGGAAGTCTACAATGCGGATTAAGATGAACTTCAAAAGTGAACAAAGCCTAGTCTGCTAATTCCTTTTTGGCAGATCCTGTCCTTGCCGATTTCTATTCGGCAGAGTTTCTACATGTCGATTTCATATTCGACATATCCTTTCCTTGTTGCCGAATCACCTGTGTTCGGCACATACCTCATCTATCGAATTCCTTTTTCGGTAGTTTCCTTCTTACAGATTGCTCCTTTTATCTGTAAGAACATTTATGTCAAACCCTCATGATTTGACATACTTCCTCATTCCCAATGTTCTTCTGACATTAGGAATGGAAGCTTCCTTCTTTGAGAAGATATACACTTGGTCTTAATTTGATTGAGACATTTATTTTCTATTTGATCTCAAAAAGATTTTCCCATGAATATTTTATAAAGATATTGTACTTTCATGGTACAAAAGTTACCTTTTGTATTGTGATAGGTCACATCAAATATCTTATAATTTATTGACAATATCTCAACCACCCATGCCTTTACTCCTACATGTCCTTTACACTCATTACATTGGATAGTATATAAAGAATAGAGGTAGCACCTTGCTACTTACGCTTTCAGCTCAAGATTTCATATTCACAAGATTTCAAGCAGGTTGATAGTTTTCCGTGTCTCTCTAAGTTTTAAGTCTTTGTGTTCTTAATTTCTTCTACGTGTTAGATTGTTTAGAGTAGTTCTTAACTATTCTTATTCCGCAACAATCTTTATTTCTCTTTGTGTAATTCTTGATATTCATTATCAATCTTTATTTCTCTTTAGAGTGTTTACTCATTTGAGTCAACAACATGATTTAATACAAAATGATGTCTTCCTCCTTTCATATACACACTTTCAACTTTCATTTTTTCTTCTTCCTACCAATGTGGGATATACAAAGTTAACCACATTTCAATATTTGTAGAATACTCAACTCTCATGATGCCAAGTCATTTTCTTTGATTTTTCTTTTAATATATATAACTAACTCTCATGATACCAAGTCATCTTCTTTGGTACTTCCTCCTTTCATAACATGATTTGCTACAAAAAAAAAGACTTTCTCCTTTAATAAACACAATTCCAACTTTCAAATTTCTTCTATCTCGCCAATGTGGGATAAGTAAACTTAACTACATTTTCAAGATTTAAAGAAAACATTTTGTAAGATTAGAGTGTTTACTCATTTGAGACAACAACATGATTTGTTACAAAATGACGTCTTCCGCCTTTCATATACACACTTTCAACTTTCATTTTTTCTTTTTCCCACAAATGTGGGATAAAGAAAGTTAACCACATTTCAATATTTGTAGAATACTCAACTCTCATGATGCCAAATCATCTTCTTTGGTTTTTCTTTTAATATATAAAATTAACTCTCATGATACCAAGTCATCTTCTTTGGTTTTTTTAGATTTTTTATTTTATTTTACGTATTGAAAGACTTCCTCCTTTCATAACATGATTTGTTACAAAAAAAAAAGACTATCTCCTTTCATATACACAATTCCAACTTTCAAATTTCTTCTATCTCACCAATGTGGGATAAGTATCTTAACCACATTTCAAGATTTAAAGAAAACATTTTGTAAGAATAGAGTGTTTCTCATTTGAGCCAACAACATGATTTGCTACAAAATGATGTCTTCATCCTTTTATATACACATTTTCAACTTTCATTTTTCCTTCTTCCCACCAATGTGGGATAAACAAACTTAACCACATTTCAATATTTGTAGGATACTCAACTCTCACGATGTCAAGTCATCTTCTTTGTTTTTTCTTTTAATATATATAAGATTTATTTTATGTATTGACAGACTTGCTCCTTTCATAACATGATTTGCTACAAAGAAAAGACTTTCTCCTTTCATATACAGAATTCCAGCTTTCATATTTCTTCTATCTCACCAATGTGGAATAAGTAAACTTAACCACATTTTAAGATTTAAAGAAAACATTTTGTAAGATTAGAGTGGTTACTCATTTGAGCCAACAACATGATTTGCTACAAAATGATGTCTTCCTCCTTTCATATACACATTTTCATCTTTCATTTTTCCTTCTTCCCACCAATGTGGGATAAACAAAGTTAACCACATTTCAATATTTGTAGGATACTCAACTTTCACGATGCCAAGTCATCTTCTTTGGTTTTTTCATATTTTTTATTTTATTTTATGTATTGAAAGACTTTCTCCTTTCATAACATTATTTGCAACAAAAAAAAGACTTTCTCCTTTCATATACACAATTCCAACTTTCATCTTTCTTCTATCTCACCAATGTGGGATAAGTAAACTTTACCACATTTTAAGATTTAAAGAAAACATTTTGTAAGATTAGAGTGTTTACTAATTTGAGCCAACAACATGATTTGCTACAAAATGATGTCTTCCTCCTTTCATATACACATTTTCATCTTTCATTTTTCCTTCTTCCCACCAATGTGGGATAAACAAAGTTAACCACATTTCAATATTTGTAGGATACTCAACTCTCACGATGCCAAGTCATCTTCTTTGGTTTTTCTTTTAATATATATATATATATAAGACTTATTTTATGTATTGAAAGCCTTCCTCCTTTTATAACATGATTTGCTACAAAAAAAAAGACTATTTTCATATACACAATTCCAATTTTCAAATTTCTTCTATCTCACCAATGTGGGATAAGTAAACTTGACTACATTTTCAAGATTTAAAGAAAACATTTTGTAAGATTAGAGTGTTTACTCATTTGAGCCAACAAAATGATTTGCTACAAAATGATTTGTTACAAAATGATGTCTTCCTCCTTTCATATACACACTTTCCACTTTCATTTTTTCTTCTTCCCACCAATGTGGGATAAACTAAGTTAACCAAATTTTGATAATTTCCTTACATTTGTTGTAATGTACTTGTTTGCAACTTTTACCAAAACCCTGCAACAACCCCCAAACTAGCATAATAACAAATATAAAAGTCTTACGCCATAAACGACTCCAAATGTACATCAATAATTAAGATTTGCCGACACTACTTATACACAACTGAGAACTTTAGCTTCTAAAATATGCGGAGTCTTCTAGGTCGGGAACTGCACACGCTTTCTCTCTGCCCTTAACCGATCCTTCTACCTAGCGCCTTCCTGAAAAGGTTTTTTAGATTTTGAAAGAGCGAGAGTTAGACCAACGGTCTAGTGAGTCCCCTCTTACCACAGTTTTTAACTCAACAAACATTCAAGGATTTATCATAAAATATACCATTTTCAGCTTCAAGGAAAACATTTAAACTTTCAACAAACTTCTCAACTCACACTACCGTCGCCCTAAGGTGACAGTGTATCTGTGACTCACACTGCCTTTGTTGGGACACACCCCCAACGGAATAAACGGAACACCCCCCCCCAGGTATGAGCACAGGCGGGCCACACCCCCAACATAAACGGCATAATCGAATGCTCTCTCTCCCTTCCCTGCTCGATTACTGAAATCGTCCCTTGTCTCTCTCTTTTTCTCAGCCGCCGCTTGAAGAAAATGAGAGGTGTTAGGGTTAAAATCCCTTTTAATTCAATGATACATCTTACCCCCTTGTATCTTGGAGTCTTGGTCAGATACCCGTGTTAGGTCATGAATTAGCAATTAATCAATGATAAAAAGATTGAACAAAGGATTGATTGGGAAGGAAATGATTGTATTATTCACAATCTAGAGAGAGAAAGAGTTTCTCTCACTAGAAACACTTACAAACTTTAAAGGCTACATTGTGAAAGAAAGGTTACAAAAAAATTAGAAACATCTCCTATTTATACCCCAATCACCCATGTTACACATTTTAGCCCAACCCATTATGCTAATGACAAAGCCTTTTTCACTAAGGATGACTTTACAAAACTTTCTAAAAACAGTACATTAACATTCTGCCCCTAAAGTTTTGTAAAGAAATCATCTCTTATCAGCTTCAGCTCTTGTCCCCCTTGATTTCTTTGAAAAACTTTAGCGTTGCTTAAACTTCAAACAGCTCCGGCTCCCCCTTGAAAGTAGCTCTTATCCTTTGAAATATCAACTGAAATATCAGATCTGATGTGAACAATAACCTCGACTGAGTGCATATAAAGACAGCTTTTAACTTTAGTAAACCCAACACATTCCTTAACACTCACAAGAATGATATGTGTGGATTATGACATGACATCCAAAATGCATCTTCAGTATATAACATCAAATATGTCTTTGACCGCGAGTTGAATAGGAATTCAGCTTAAGAACTTAATCTGGTATGCTTGTCGGAGGATGCAACTTGTAGCAAACACTACTAGGCAAGGTAGAAGATTTATCTGAGGAAATATTTGATAGTTAAATCTTATAAGGCAACTTGTCGCAAAAATAGGTGTGAACAGTAACTTGTCGCAAAAACTCAGAACTCGTAGAACAAGAAAACTCGGAGAACGTTAAACTTGCAAAGCACTGTTCATGTGCTTCGCGCTAAACGTGATGTGCGATGAAACTCGCAGGCCATGACATGCGCTTTTTATGCCTTAAAATTTTTTTGACAGTATCAAAACTCGCTAAGTATGGAACTCGCAGACTGAAAGAAGATAATCGCCCAAACTCGCACGCCTCACCTTGCCCGTTTACTCAAACTCGCTAGCTTCATCTTGCGCGTTTCCAAAACTCGCATGCTTTATCTTGCGCGTTTTAGGACTTAGAAAAATTTGACAATGTTAAAACTCGCAGACTGCATTTGCACGTTTCTCTCTATCCTTGCGCGTTCTTCAGATGAACTTGCGTGTTCTTCAGTTGAAGCTTGCGCGTTTTTGAGATCTTGCGAGTATCGAGTCTGAAATCTTAAAATCAACAAATGTTCCACATTTCTTCGAATTTTGAGATGAAACTTTGAGAGTATGTTCGAAATTCACTTATGAACAACTTTGTAGTTGATGATCTTGTCTAAAAACATCTAGATACACGAATTCGATCACAACACAGTGAAAAAAATAATTCGAACCAAAAAATCTCAAAATCGAACAATTCTTCTAAACTAATTGAAATTACACAATGTGATTGATTATATCTAATTCGACTCTAATCTCATAATCAATCTATCATCAAATCTCGATTAATTAAGCTCCAAAAATGAAGAATTTGAAATTCACGATACTGTTCATGCGACCAGAACACTGTTCCATTGAAAAAAATTACGAGTTCGATCGTTTCGATGAAAGATTTCTTCGATTAAGCTCTGATACCACATGTTAGGTCATGAATTCGCAATTAATCAATGATAAAAAGATTGAACAAAGGATTGATTGGGAAGGAAATGATTGTATTATTCACAATCTAGAGAGAGAAAGAGTTTCTCTCACTAGAAACACTTACAAACTTTAAAGGCTACATTGTGAAAGAAAGGTTACAAACAAATTACAAGCATCTCCTATTTATACCCCAATCACCCATGTTACACATTTTAGCCCAACCTATTATGCTAATGACAAAGCCTTTTTCACTAAGGATGACTTTACAAAACTTTCTAAAAGCAGTACATTAACAACCCGACCTCCAACTTTATTTTTTTATATTTTTTTAAGTTTTATACCCGGTTATTACAATACTCCCCCTTAAAAGGATTTCGTCCCCGGAATCCCTTCGTTAACAAGCTAGGGTGATGAGACCTCATGACCGACTCCAATTCCCAAATCGCTTCTTGCCCTTTGTGAAATCTCCATTGCACTTTCACCATATGAATTTCCTTATTCCTCAGTTTCTTCACCTTGCGGTCCAGAATAGTCACCGGCTCCTCCACATCACTTACCCTCTCATCTACTTGGAAATCCTCCAAAGGCATGACGACATCGTTTTTTTGCTAAACATTTCTTCAGATTCGACACATGAAAAGTTGGGTGAATCCCTCGCATGGATTCGGGCACTTCCAACTTATAGGTCACTTCTCCAACACGTTCGACGACGTCAAATGGGCCCACAAACCTTGGTCTCAACTTACCTTTCTTCCCGAAACGAATCACTCCTTTCCAAGGTGAGACCAGTAACTTTACTTTGTCCCCACTTAGGACTTATGCCTCATATTTCTCCATCTATCCAACTTAGTTCCATTCCCTTGTCCAAGCCATGCTGACCAACACATAGTCGTGCGTAACCATCAGAATTACCCCTCAATTAACCACAACTCCCTTGAATAATGAATCTTACTAGAATCAATACCACGACAACATGCAACACTGACTAAATATCCACCTAATTCACCGGCACAACACATCGTCAACCTTAGAGATCATCAATAACTCACAGTCACGAGTTTCTTCATCCTGTAACCTGCCATAGCAAAGCAACCTCTCTTTGTACGGCATGCGTCTAACGCAAAAGCATTTTCTTTCTCGAACCACATTAATCTCATCTCATAGGCATTATCCAAATCTTACACGCTAAATATACCTCGCCCCAACGCCATCAATCCAACTTCGTATAGATTGGAGGAAACTTCCACTATTTGACACCTTCGAACACCACCAGCCCCATCTAACCAAATAGCGCGACACATACCTTCATTTCTCATTGCTTCCACAAACGTCCAATCATATGCGCCATACAACCAAACTCCACCTGCTCAACCCGGGGTTACCAAACTCGTACAAATTATTCCGAATAATTTAACAACGAACAACTGAGTCACTTGGAACTCTTTCCACGTATTACCAAGGCTGACACTACGATACTCCACTCTGAGCATTATATCCAACTACCTATTCCTTCCTTCTCGAAGACTTGAAACCCACTTCTCACGGTCGACTCACTGATTTGCGGTGTGAACTTTTGGCCAACGACATGATGTAGATTATTCAACACCCACGCCGCACCGCCATAATCTCTTTCTCACCCCCCACGCTTGGAATTCATAAACTTACTACCGGCAGAATCGGAAACATGATTCCACACTTTCATCACTTACCAAACTTCCTACTCTCTGATTACCCACATTTCCAGCATGATATCTTCACTCTTTCCTCGTTGCATGAAACACGGCTCACCCAACATTGCTTACTCCATTCCTCGATGATCCTAAATGTGTCGAAACACATTTGCATTACCTTACTTGACCAACCAATTATCTACAATTCTTATGCGAGATAGTCAACCCAACTCTTCCAAAACATTACCCACTACTCGAAAGCATCACAAAATTTTGCTCTCCAAACAGGATTACTCAGTCGGCTAGAATTCCTTCACATCCTAATGAATAATTAGACATGCTCACGGATTTCCTATCTACTACACAACGTTTTTTACTGAACAATTCGACACTTCCACCAACCTTCCATGGGTATAAAGCAAACCTGTCCAAAACTCGCCGCAACCCAGAACCCATGGTTCCTCTCTTAGGTAGCCGCTACCTTTCAATCGAAAAGTATCTCCAACCTAGAATTCCCGATACCAACCAACATTCATACATTCCATCGACGTACTTGTCACATGCAAATCATTCCCCAGAAGTCTCTGAACGAGGACATTCATCCTATATCAATAACACTAACCTCCTCATTACATGTCTAGGTATGACATAAAACTTCACCAAATCAAGGATACAATCATCTCCCTACCACCTCCTCATAGAACAACCAGAATCTTCATGACATCTTGCACACATACATATTCTACCCTCTTCTCACTAATCATAACACCAATATCTGAATTTCAGGCATTTCACGACCTTGTCTTTCTTGAAGGTAACTAATTTTTAAAACCATGACCCTCTAAACCACTCAAGAAGATATCGCTCCTTGTCGGCTCAACGCAACGTGATGGAAACGAATTCCGACAACCTGAAATATTAAGTGTACTACCTCGTAGACTTAAATACTCGGAGCGTGACCCCCCCCCCCCCCGCTATGCTATAAAACTTCACCCCCACATAAACCATCAAAACCTCATCGAAGAAAAAAATCATCTGACCAGACTAGCGGTTTTCCCATTTCGTAATACTCGCACGAGGTGGTCCATCGACACATTGGGTATGCACCTTTTCCGAATAACTCTGTGCTTCATCACAAAAACTCAATGTGATTATTCAGCCACTTCTCCATTTTTAGCGTCCCGTCACTAACCACTGAGTGATCGCTGACTTCCTCATCATCGGTTGACATGGTGATACTTCAACCGCGTTTCCGACCAACAAGGATTTCCATTGGGGCTTACCTCTTCCAATGCAACAACTTACTAATATAAGAGTATCGTAACAACTTTGAATTTCCACTCTGGGTACAACCATCCGCCGCCATCCCCATTTCAAATCACCGATTAGGCGATTAAGCCCTTATAATACAAACATCCTACACATCAAAGATCAAGGCCTCCAATAACCACTCCTGTTGTTTATCATCTTTCCTTAACCGGAACACCAAGGCAAAGAATTGACAACCCTCTAAACGAGCGTCCCACTTCCATTCTCAAAACTTCCATCATTTTTAATTGCAACCTTTCCCCACGACCTAGAGAGTTCATAGCCTTCATGGATGAAACCAAAAAAATTAAACTCTTGACACATTTGATGATTTAGAAGATGCTACATTATGAAATGACTTGAGTGTTCATGACACAACACCGACTTAGTCATGCACAACGATTTCAAGAATCATTCGACCTTGACTTTACGACAATTACTCTTCACTACACCCCAATTTTGGTGTTGGCACGATTGAAATTATTTTCAATGAACCTTACTCACACGATCTATAAAATACTACATAATTGCTTACACTTAGTGTGTCAGACGACTCTCACCCTTATTGCCCTGGCAATACATGTCTGTACCAAACTCACTTATAAAATCATGCGATTAAATGTTGTTATTATTTCCACAACAAAAGTTAACTCATTTACAAAGAAATATCAAATAATTTCCCTCACACCAAAAATTGAAATTTATCCCTCAACGCCAAAAACTCGTCTTTTCATTCCAGACACACATTTGCACGCACGACACATTTTCAAAACAGATACTTTGTAAGGCACTCACACACCAAAATACCTGATATGCCTGGTATGAAAGGCTCCAACAATTTTGTTTAAAACACCATGCATGAGGCTCAACGACATTGAAGGATATTTACTCTAACAAGGTCAACAGTTTACACTCACTAAAATTTATCCCATACTCCTTACTTCCGATTAACCAGTCGGGGTCCTCTCATGTGCCACAACTCCCGGCATCAATGCTTCCCAACATCAAATTCCAGTTACCATCGCGACAGAAATCCGCAACTCGTACGTCCCCACTTGGACCTCCGACAAGCTTACCAACTATTGCTCAAATCCATCTGATTCGTACTACAATTTACCAGTCAGCACTGATATCATCTCTCAACCACCTTTCAATTAACTACAGCTCCAAAACCTCACTTCTATTCTTCGATTCTTGGACTGACACTCCCTAATTCCCACTAACCGACATAATAATCTGCCAAATCGAAAACGCCCTTGAACAAAAAACAAAAAGAAAAAAAAACTCACCTCCAGTCATTATTCTCTTCCTTATGGACCCAAGAAGTCCTTTCTCAACGAAGTATCTACATCCCACACTAAATCCAACTCAAACGGTGCAGACCTTACAACCACAAGCGAACTCACTCAACACGCTAGACCAACACTATAATCTCAACAATAGCCATCGAGTATACCCATGCACCTGTAAATTCACAATGGCATTGGCCAGATGCAATTCTGAATTTTCCTTACATGAGATTACTCACTGTCGTTATCACGCCTCTCGGCGATTAAGGTCTTCCTTAAAGGCTTCCTAAATCTCAGTTGTGTCCCACTACTCCTCAGTTTAAATTTAGGCCCATCCAGTCACCTAAATCCCTTAAACTTTGGCTCTGATACCAATTGCAACAACCCCCAAACTAGCATAATAACAAATATAAAAGTCTTACGCCAAAAACGACTCCAAATGTACATCAATAATTAAGATTTTCCGACACTACCTATACACAACTGAGAACTTTAGCGTTTAAAAGATGCGGAGTCTTCTAGGTTGGGAATCGCACACGCTTTCTCTCTGCCCTTAACCGATCCTTCTACCTGGCGCCTTCCTGAAAAGGTTTTTTAGATTTTGAAAGAGCGAGGGTTAGACCAACGGTCTAGTGAGTCCCCTCTTACCACAGTTTTTAACTCAACAAACATTCAAGGATTTATCATAAAATATACCATTTTCAGCTTCGAGGAAAACATTTAAACTTTCAACAAACTTCTCAGCTCACACTACCGTCACCCTAAGGTGACAGTATGTCTGTGACTCACACTGCCTTTGTTGGGACACACCCCCAACGGCATAAACGAAACACACCCCCCGGTATGAGCACAGGTGGGCCACACCCCCCGACTTTGAGCATAACACACTTATGACCATGTATGCATACATTTCCACCTTCGCAACAATAATAGAAAGACGTCTTTACATTTAAATAAATCTCATAGGTAAATATTAAAAACAACATCATTTCAAAGCTTGTATATATACTCACATACATAAAACATAATTTCTTCGTCACAAGAGTCTTTAGTTCACGAAACTCACCTGATGTCCTTTGCTTTAATCTTCGCGCCTATTTGAAACGAAACCTATAAGAAAACCATCGGTCGGTAAACTTCTGATACATTCTACATCGCAACGGTAACCGACCCTTAACTCACTACAATTTAAGCGATTGAATCCTACTTAAAAACCGAACCTATTCCCAAGGTCGAAATGCTCTCTAAGAATCTTGATCCACTAAATATACATTGACCCAACTCAAGATAGTAATAATCAAACTAATGAAATCTTGGCCAGAATCTAACTGACCAAGCCCAGCTGGAAACAGGGCATGGGTCGTGGCCCATGCAGTAGTCGCCCGACCCCAACGCTTGGCTGGGGCTTCCACGCGACCGGGTCTGACCTAAGCGGTCGCTCGGATTCCAATGACCGGGGTTGGTATCGACCGGGACCGGGGTGGACCGGACCGAGACACATTTCCCCCGGTGCCGACCGGTGCCCCACACCCCGGGTTCGGTCAGAATACATTCGCAAATGATTTCTAACGAAAACTCACAGGCCCAATCTTTAAGAACATAGAAATCCAACAATCCCCCTAAAGATTAGATGCAACATTAACAATTTTAACTTCAATCTCATCAATCTAGAAATCCCTAAATACCGATTAAACAATTGAACCTCAACTCCCCCAAAACCAAAATCATCAGATCATTCCAATTATCCCAACCCCATGGATTAAAACTAAAACAAAGTTAAGCAACCGATAATATCTATACAAAAACAAAAACAAACGTAAATCAAATCAATCAAGGCAAGAAATATTTAAAAGCTTCTTTTAGACATACCCGTGAGTATGGTGTCATTGTTCATACGGTCATTAACTGTTTTCTCACTTGCAAATTGGAACCCATACATAGGGATAGGTGGATGATGGGTACCAACTTTTTCAACCTTGGTGAATAGTGTAAATATAATCTTTAACTTTGACTCGACGACCTTGAAGGCTCCAGAATTCTCAGCTACCTTGAAATTTTTTAGAACGTACACATTTCCTTCTTCCAACAAATGGTTAAACTTATAGACCAAGTTCTTCCTAACCATTGCTGGCATGAGGGAACCCTATAAAACAAAGAAAAACAAAGGAATTAACCGTTTCTACTAATAAATGGTATAATAATAAGAATAAAATAACACACATTTTCATCGACCAAAACCATGTCCAAACTAATCAATTCCCCATTCATCTTGGTGTTCAAAGACTGCCATAACCTACATATTCTAATTCTCACAACCCAACTATCATTATCCAACACCAAATCTTTCAATCCAACAAACTCCATATGTAGAAAGATTTGTAAATTGGAAGTTGTGATTATAGAGTAATTAACAAAGTAAATAAACATAATAATCATGTGTATATATAAAACATATGTGATTATAGACTAATCATTGTGATTTGCTATCCCATCCTTAAATGAATTAAATGCAATTTAAGAGCTTGAATTAATTATGTAAATGCTACAAATTCTTATGATTAACTAATATCTACAAACATTGATTGAGACAATAACACTAACCATAAATGGAATTAAAACCCAATTAAAAGTTGAAGTTAGGAAGCTAGGTAGACAAAGTAAATTGCAACCAATTATAGTACATTACCCACAATATATAAATGAAATTAAAAGCCATTTAAGAGGTGAAGTTAGGAAGTTAGAAAGACAAAGTAAATTGCAACCACTTGTGGTACGTTAACCACAATACATTTCAAAGTATAATTAGCTTATAATATTATTTGCTAACATAATCCTAAGCTAATTACAATCAATATTAATTTAAAGTCATTTGGTGTCATCTGGGAATATTATCGAACACATGGTGTTTAAAAGACTTGTTATGCTGCATCAATTCAGCAGACTCGTTCTGAAGTGAACATTGTGTTAAGAACATTTATGACTTAAAAAATGTTACATTTCTGACTTAAAAACCTGACATTAGTTGCATAATCTAGGTATTCTCAGCAACCTTTATATCCAATATGTTGATGAATTTCATTATTTGTTTGTTGACTACATGACAGAACATTGTTTGAACCCAACTGTTGACTACATTCATGTTTTTCTCAAAAACTTCCTCATGTATATGGACATTTCTTTTTTGTAAACCCTAAAGAAAATCTGTGAAATAACTTTTCTTTCATTCCTCTTTTTTCTTAAATGGATGCAAGGCACAAAGTCTGTTTGCAGTGAGGCCACACTCAGTTAACCTAATATGCTTTTATTGGCTTCTCTTACAGTTTAACTTTTCAGTTCAGGTGTTTGGAGATCTTCCAAAACAATATCAATTATTGTCCCACCAAACCTTGGCCGCAATGTAAACAATATAGTTATCATACTAAATAACATAAGTATATCCTATTATTATGCATCATCAAGGATTTTAGGTTAAAGTTAAAAAAACAGTTAAAGAAATGTTTTCATACATTCAATAGATACATATGGTTCATGTCTATTCGTGTGTGCGTTTGTGAGATATAGGAGAAGATGTAGACTTACAGTAAGTATACTTGAGGTGGACGCAGCGATAGTACCACTGTTAAGTTATTATTAATTAACACCCCCGCGATAACTACACAAATGCGACATAATTCAACGTTTGAAAGCGACGAAATGACAAAATAACATTCACTTACTAGAGATACCACTCTAACGTAACTCACATTTGCAACCTGTATAATTTTCATAAATGAGTTAGAAAGACCTAATATCGAATTTCACCTATGCATTAAAACACCTGTCTAATTTTCATAATGATTTGCAACATTTGTAGGTGTAGGGTTGTTTGTTACAATGGTGTAGAAAACACTACAAATGTTGTTGAAAAATTAAAACATAAAGAATATGACTGTATGTTCAAAACCATTTAAACCAAAGTTCATGATATAAATAAACACAAAATCAATAGGGTCATTCCAAATTTTGTCAAATAGAAAAAACTGCAATTCATGATTAAACAAATAAGCTAACTTTACCTAACGAACAAAACGTAAATCATGTCCAAAAAATAATATAGAAAATCAAGAACATGCATACATTTTGTTCTTAAAGGATGTTGAAGTTGTAGCATGTAACATTTACAAATATGAAAGCCTTTTTTTGCGAATCTGCAACTTTTAGAACCTAGAGTTCATGATTCATCAAAAGAACAAACTCTAGTTTGTAATTATCAAACAAACAAACACAATCCAACTACAAACAAAAAATCAATAGGAAAAACATTTCAAAGTTCATCAAATAGAACAAAACCCAGTTCATGATTTATCAAAGGAAAAAAAATTAACCAATAGTTGGCATAATCATAAAGAGAAAAAGTGAAAGGGTAATTGTAAATTGCAATACATATCTACCATTACAAAAAAAAAATTTGCTTTTAAATGAAACGTGGAAGATAAAAAAGTGAGATAATTAAATTAGAAACCGCATTCCAAGTCCCTAACAATAACACGTCAATAACCTTAGGTTTTCCTTATATATATATATATATATATATATATATATATATATATATATATATATATATATATATATATAATTTGCTTGAAGAGCAGTCACCTTAATAATTATGATCAAGAAAGCATTGAGCTACACTCGATTGGAGAGGACATATAGTATATGTAAGAATATGATCTTAAAAATATATATTTTAACATTTTAAATATATGGTATACTAAAAGGTCGTTTACCTAAACGCTTACCCGGTGAGCGCTTACTTACCGGTAAAATCGACACTCTAAGGGGTCGTTTACAAAACGCTTACCCAGGTAAGCACTTACCCAGTTATATTACCTTAACTGATGAATATTACAATGACCAATAATCTTACCCAGTAAGAGCGAAAACAATGTCGGGTAAGTGTTTGAGTAAATGGCTGCTAACTTACTTTACCGGGTAAGATTGTAGTCCATCAAAAAGCTACCGTGTGCAAAAATTAACCGGTAAGCGCTTACCGGATAAGAGTTGTCACCTCTACTTACTGGGAAAGACTCTTCATCCTTATATCGCTCTTACCGGGTAAGATTCTCAGACCATGCGATATCCATCCGATAAGGTAAATGAGACGGTCAGCACTTACCGGGTAAGTGTTTAATAAACGGCCTCTAAGTTTCTACTTTGTTGGTGGTTACCCTTACTCTCGAAAGTAGGCTTCAATACAAAGATCAAAATATTAGTCTTATGTTTTTATAAAGATTATCTCAAGATAATTATCCTACCTTCTAATCCTTAATTTGTATCGTTTATTTGTTCAACTCTAATGGGCTCAATGAAATTATTCATTACTTCTATGATACCTGTACCATTTTCTAAATCGCCACCCAGACTTTGTGTGTGTATCCCCTCTCCCTCTTTCTCCCGTATTAATTCTTCAGTCCACATTTTATGTCGAGCAAATGTCAAGCAAATCAGGAGATGACATATTTTATTATAGTAGGTGTATTATAAAAAAATGTACTATATGTCCAGGATTTAGATGAAGACTAACCTTACAAACCCGTATGTCCATTGTTTTGTTGTTTTCTTCAAGATTGAGCTAACAAAATAATAGCAGACATGAAGATGAAAAATAAAACTAACTTTTCACTGATTCTTGTTGTTGTGATGCAGGTCTATTTCCATGACATACCTGATGAGGTCATTGATAAACTGGTAATGTGTAAACGTTACATGCTTGTTCTCGGTATATTTCACAAATCGCAATGTTTAATTAGACATGATCTAAAAAGAAAATGTTTGATTAGTAGCTGAAAATACCATCAATAACACAAAATAAAAGAATCTAGTAGTTGTGATGCAGGTCTATTTCCATGATATACCTGATGAGGTCATTGATAAACTGGTAATGTGAACATTACATGCTTGCTCTCGCTATATTCCACGAATTGCAATGTTTAATTAGACACGATCTAAAAAGAAAATGTTAGATTAGTAACTGAATGTCTTGAAATACCATCAATAACACAAAAAGAGGGGGAAAAAGGGGAAAAGAGATACCTGAATTTTGGAGGTTGGAGATGGAGAGTTGAAATTTGAGTTGGATGCAATCATTTCTATTCTGCATTTGCATTTGCATCGAAGAGTCCAAAACTGTAAGGCGTCAAAACCAATTTAAAAAACATGTTGTATCATGTGCAAAAACGATAAAAGATCAAGACCACCCTTTTTTCACTTCCATATATCAGTGGATAAAAAAGTTCAACTCGCTTGATGTTTATAGGCGAATAACTATTCGACAGTATTTAGAGTTGATGGAAATCCTTATCTAGTTCGTTCACGTCAGTTAAGTCATTTTCTACATTTCATTTTTCAGTACTTCAAAGCATTTGAGTTTGAACAACATTTCAGCAACTCGGATTGAGCTTCTGTTTCTTCAACGTCTCATTTTAGAACTTTTGATCCTTCAACACTTATCAGATAAGGATTAATAAACGGCCTCTAAGTTTCTACTCTGTTGGTGGTTACCCTTACTCTCGAAAGTAGGCTTCAATACAATGGTCAAAATATTAGTCTTATGTTCATCATCATTTCTATTCTGCATTTGCATCGAAGAGGTGTACCAAGAACCTGTATAAAATACTCCATTCTTTTGATATTGCAGAATCCTTATCATCTCAAGAAGTAACACAAATGGATATCTGTTGAAACTTTTTTAGATTATTTCAGATGTTTGACAAATATTCAAACTATTGTAATTGAAAGTTCAAGAAAATAGGTGGGTATAATTTACCTTCCAAGAGGACGCAATCGATTCATAACCCTAACCCCGACTTCGCCTCTCGATTCATAACCCTAACCCCGACCTCGCCTCACCACCCCCTACACACCACGACCAACGTATCCTTCCCTTTGCAGAAACTCCATTCCACCCTCAATACAGATCCAGATCCAGATCGGCCATCTTCTCAAACCCCAACAACGATCGATAGGGGAAAGGGGTATTCCGTATGCTCGAGAGCAGCGACCTAGAGGATGGAGGAAGTCGATAGTCGATGGTAGACGCTAGTAGTAGACGTGATGGGAGAAAGTGAAAAGGCAGATGATGGTTATGAATGGGGAGAAGAGAAATTAGGAAAATCTTGGTTGAAGGAGAAAATAGAAAATAGGGATTGTTGGGCTAAGGGGAGGCTTCTACTTTAATATATATATATATATTATTACCTAATATTTTAAATAACAATAACAATTAAATAAAATTATAACTTTTATTTATATTTAATTAATTTTTTATTATCATCCAACTTATATTTTTATTGAATTTTTTCCTTATCTTTTACACAATCAAAAAATTAGTAGTAATTTAACAATGATTATAATCAAAACTTTTGTTAAATGAATCCCACATTTTTTATATCAGCTAATAAAATTATCAATTTTATTCATTTTTTCATTTTTTTACCTTTAATAACTATTACTTACATTTTTCTATTAATCAAATATTAGTACCTTACATTTTATAACTTTATCATTTCTTCAATTTTTACATCTAACAACTATTACTTACATTTTTCAACTCCAAAAAGAAGAAAAAAAAACACATGCAATGTCATCATCAATCATACAAACAATGCATAAATTAGACCAATCGATCATTTCTGACATTAATTTGGAAAAAACCCTATCATTTATATATATATATATATATATATATATATATATATATATATATATATAGGGTTAGGTTCATTTGTTAACCATATTTTTTGTGTTAACTTTATGAACCAATCCAAGCCCTTGATCTTGGAAATCAACGGTTGAGATTGAATTTTTTTAAAAGCTATATTAAATGTACAATTGAAAAAAAATGGGGAATGAACCATAGTGATAAGGGTATTTTGAGAAAAAATCAATGAAATTTAATGACTTTATTATCTCTCAATTAATGTTTCTTTCAATTGAATAGTAACCCCCGATTGAATTTCTTTTAAAAATTGTAATTTTGAACAAATAATGAGATGCCCTTATGTTTGTATTTTAGTGTTCACATATGTTATCTGATACGCTAGAGTACATCATAATGTACAAGTTGATTCAAAGGGTTCATTAGTGTTCATGTTCATTCTTTGAAAAAAAAAATATGGTGCACACTATGGTTCATTAGAGTTCATACTTTAGAAAAAACTATGATGAACACTAATGAACACATTCTTTTCAAAAAAAAACTATGGTGCACACTATGGTTCATATTCAAATGAAAAAATATGAACATTATTTCTTTTAAGTTGAAATTTTGACCAAAAATGCGGTTCCTTATGATTTTATATTATAGTTCACATAATTTCGTCTGAGTGGTGTAAACTGTAAAGGGACAATCATACCTGGATTTGCAAAAATCATCATACTTAATCGGTGGACAAAAAACTTGAATTGAAACAAGTAGCCACTAGACTTCTTGTGATGTTCATACAATTTTAGCAATTGATTATAGAAAATATTTTGTTATCAAAGAATTAGCTAGAATTGTGCAATTTCAATTTTTATAACTCCCACACAGTTATAATAAATATTGTATATATTTAGATTTACCTTTCTACCCTTTGTCATTAATGGTTAAAAAGAATAAAAACAACATATCAAAGTGCAATTCTATTGGTTGGAGTGGTTCACAAAGTCAACAAGAAAATGTTGGTTAACAAATGAACCTCTCTCTCTCTCTCTCTCTCTCTCTCTATATATATATATATATATATATATATATATATATATATATATATATATACACACACACACTAACAATGTACCCGCACAATGCGCGGAATACATCTCAATTCATGAGTCGATAACTCGAAACAACAATCCCGCGTTTCATTTTATTTTTCGTCCCTCTAGATGCCAATTTTCTAGGGCAAGAATAGCCAATCCAAAAAATTCAAATTGGACAGCCACATAATCAAACCAATCATAGACAACTTAAATAGAAGACCAAAAAAACAAAAATATATTTTCTTTCAAGGCTGCCCTTATTTATAGCAGCTTCCATATAAACCAAATCCCAAAAAAACAAGAACTTTCCACACATGAAGCTTCTAAATCCATAATTTAGATCAGCTAAACCTATTAAAACAATAAAAAGGAGCAAAGAAGAACCCCAAAAAGGTACAAACAACAGCTGGATCAATGATCAACAACTGAGGTGAAACCAAAACAACAAGGGTGGGGAAAACAAAACAGAGAGATTATTGATCAATCTCCATTTTACAGCCCAACATAAAGACCAACAAAGGGGGAATAAAAAAATACAAATTTTGAAATGAGAAAGAATTATCCCAAACAACCAAATACTCACCAGAAGCAGCAACAACCGCCAAACATAAACCAAATAAATCTGATCCAAACGAGTTGATCACGTCTCTGTTGAAATCCATTTTTGAATTCAGTACCGTCCTTAATACTTATCCCTCCATTGTATTAATGTTAATATTAATATTAACATTAAAGGGCACAACAGACTATAGGACAAACCATCTATACCATACCAATTGGATTTTAAGCCCATTCCTTGATTACCCATTTTTATAGAAGAATCCAAAAGATAGATCAACATAAAACCCCTAACATTAGACCCATCCTTAATCCATATCAGCTTGAATTTCACTTGCTTCTTGCAAGGTTTTCCTATACAAAAGGGTAGATCTGATTCAACTCCTTGAAATAAAATAGAAAAACATAAACGGGGTCTAATCAGCAAGAGAACAACTTCCAGCTCCAAATATAGAAGAAAACAAAATAGCATAGAAACATGGCAAGATTCTTTATATTTATTAAACCAAGTAATACCTCTACTC
This sequence comes from Arctium lappa, assembly GCA_023525745.1. Classification (NCBI taxonomy): domain Eukaryota; kingdom Viridiplantae; phylum Streptophyta; class Magnoliopsida; order Asterales; family Asteraceae; genus Arctium; species Arctium lappa. The sequence goes on from CM042047.1 coordinate 52,454,024, forward strand.
ATACAAATGCATAATGGTTGCACAATCAAGGTATATGCAAGATTAGAGATATAAACTACTAAAGAAAAAAAAATCCCAAACCAACCTTTTCAGTGCAATATTTACCTACATTGCAAATTGGAAAAAAAAACTATAGAAGACTACATGATTTGAAAAATGACCAAACTCAAACCTTAGACAGTGAAGCTCTTCTTCAAAAGCTTTTTTACAATCTACAAAAAGATACCAAGGAAACAATAATTAAGGTTTAGAGAGGTCCAACACTGAAAAAAAAAGTACAATAGATAAATACAACATTAAGGTCATTTACTAAATGTTTGCCTGTTACCTTACCGGATAAACATGGCAAGGACCGAGAATCTTACCCTGTAGGAGCAATGATACTATGATAGGGACGAAGAGTCTTAGCCTGTAAGAGCAATGATAAAGACAACTATTTTCATAAAACAATCAGTTGGAACCAGAAGGATACATAATAATTTTAAATTAGTAATGTTTAATTATAACTTGCTCTTTTTTTCAGGAAGTTTAAAAGTGGGCATGTGGCTAAGAGGCTGACACTGCTGACTCATATACCATCATGAATTTGATATGAACAATTAGGAATTCACCATAACTCTTGGTTTCAACTGAATAAGATGGATATTCTATTATTCGTCTTATAGACCAGTTTATGGTTTTGGTCTTATTTGGTTTAGTTGCTTTGTAGGGTAGATTAGTAAACTTCTATGGAACTCTTTTGGAACTTTAGAAAGGTTAAGGTTATATGTTGTCCCATTAGTCTAATAGGAATTCACATAACCACTGATCATCCCAAGTTGGAATTCAATAATTAATAAGAACTCCCAACTCCCAAGACATAAGATCAAACACAGGCAGTTAGGGTTGCCGGTTATCAAAGTTTTGCCTAAATACGATCAAACAGAGGGAAGTGAAAGGAAAGGACAGAGTTAAATTACATAGGAAGTGTACTTTTTCACCGGGACTTTGAAAGTATTTGCAAGCTTCTTCAATTAACTTAGCCAAAGCATCAACTTCGAATATCTAAAAGCTCACATAAATGTGTCATTCAATTGCTAGGAAGAACCTCATACTTCAACGAATGGTATCTCTCTCTAAGAGATCGGAGTCGATCCATATCGTTGGTTTTTGGAATGCAATAAGTCAAGAAATCCAAATTAGAAGAATAATTAAAAGTTTTGTCCCACTCCACTTCCCTGTTAACAGCAAAAAATTCCCAAATTAGAAGAAAAATTAAAAACTCAATTGCACTTGGTTTCCATGTTAACAAGATAAGAATATTTTGAACAGTCGAATCAAATTCATGACAAACATTTCATCCACCACCAGCTGCAGACTGTAGAAAACAAATGAGTGTCATTACACTTTTAGACCTTATGTAAATATATGCATTAACTCTATCAATATTTAAAGATCCTTCAGCTTCACAAGTTACCATCACCACTATTTAACATTATTAACCATTCCCCATTGTCATTCAATAATATCATATCTTCCATCACTTATTTTCACTGGGATTTCCATGATTTTGCATTGCTCTACAATTAAATTGAAGTTAACAGAGCAGAAATTGTACATTAATGCAAAAGATGAGATATAAAACCCTACTGATGCTGCTGCTACGAAGATTAATTAATTGTACCATGAAATCCAATTTTGGTGCAATGTTATGACACCTTAGTTTTGTAAATTGAAAATGGTTTGCAGATATGTGGAACCCAAACTCTAGTCAATTTTGCAAGATGGAAGAAATCTTACTTGAAATGAGTAGCAATGGCTTTTAATCCATCAGTACTGAATCCATCACAGCTCAACAGAGACAGAGATTTAAAACCTTGAAAATTGATCACTAAGAACTCCAAACTCTCGTCGCTAAATAGGCTGATTTATATGCGAAGAAATCTTCCATTTACGCGTGCGATGACAGAAGGTATGGTCTAGAACATGAATACGTAGAAGAAAAAGGGTATGGTTGTACTGGGGGTATGGTGAAGGCGTGAAAAGGTAGAAGAAGTATAGTGAAGATGTGAAAAGGTGGAAGAAGAAGGGTATGGTTGTACATAGGGCTGTAAACGAACCGAACGTTCAGTGAACCGTTCGTGGACCGTTCGGCGGGAAGTTCGTTTATGTTCGTTTATTTAATAAACGAACGAACACGAACAAGTTTTTTTGTTCGTTTAAGTTAAACGAACGAACACGAACAAAGCTCTCGTTCGTTCATTTATGTTCGTGAACGTTCGTTTAAGTTCGTTTACTTATGTTCGTTTACGTTCGTTTAATTATGTTCGTTTACGTTCGTTTATTAATGAATGTCTAATAAATTATCAATTAAACATTTAAAAATTAATGAAAGAATAATAATATTTATGTTTATAATTAGTATTTAATAATTAATAATTTAATTTGATATATATATTTAATAATTAAATATTTCAAATTTCAAATTTCAAAATAATTAAAAAACTGGTGCTTTTCAATTACATTATTAGCTTTCTTATATAACCCTACTTCTCCTCTCCTATTGCTTAATGTTTCGATGTGGGATGCTCCATGTCTTTCTTCATCAGTTTTTAGTAGGAGAAGTGAGGATGAGAGATTTCCCCATCCCACATTGGTGGGTTATAAGAAATTCTCCTTTCATCTTCAATATATATATGCCATAGCCCCCTTGCTTTCCATTTAAGTTGATTCACAACTTGCATATGGCTTGAGCTTGTTTGTTTAAGCCGTATGGCTTAAGCCTCGGCTTGATCCAAGTAAAAACGTTTTGTTGTGGAAAGAGAAAAAATTGTTCGTTTAAGGCTAATGTAGTTTATGTTCGTTTAAGGCTGTTCGTTTATGTTCGTTTGTTTACGTTTGTTCATGTTCGTTCGTTTATGTTCGACTATCCGTTCGTTTATGTTCGATTATGTTCGTTTAGCACCTAAATGAACGAACATGAACGAACACGAACACAACCATTTCTTAAACGAACGAACACGAACACCAAAAATTTTGTTCGTTTAATGTTCGTGTTCGTTCGTTTGTTCGGTTAAGTTAAACGAACGAACATGAACAAGTCTTCGTTCGTGTTCGTTCGGTTCGTTTACAGGACAAGTTGTACAGGGGGTATGGGCTGATTTTTGGGTCTGTAAAAACCAAAAGCTTTTCAAGTTGTACCCAATGCATTAAATCTTGTAATTAAGAGTTTTTTTGATTTTTGTGCTTTAAAGACTTGTACTCAATGCTTAAAATACTTGTTTTTAAGACTTTTAGTCTAAATGTATATTAAAGTAGTATAGATATATATTAAAATTCCAATAATTAAATTCTAATGATTTCTACAAATAATTTATAGAGTGAATTGTGGATTTGGTCCCTGTGGTTTAATGATTTCTTTGACTATGGTCCTCATTCTATGTTTATTGTGGATTTGGTTCTTGTGGTATTCAATTTATTTTGGTCATGGTCCTTCTG